>CM068319.1:12967421-12982421 GCA_034766995.1 Acanthacorydalis orientalis | reverse complement strand
ATTATGAACCTTTTTTCTTGAAAATATATTTATTATTTTAACGTCGTTTTATATATATATATATAATTTTGTTCTGATTTCAAAAGGTCTCTCGGGCGCTAATGGACCTTAGGTTTCGCCGTGATCTTAAGCCCCAAGCAAACAAACAAACAAAAAATGTCTCTCTCTTTTCTTACTACTATTTACTACTATTGAATATTTAATGTCAAGTATATTTATAACAGTGACATATTTAGTGTCGACATTTATGTTAATAGTAATATTTAAACGCAGAATTATTGTGCAGTTCAATGTCTTTCGGTGAATTTATAGTATATAATTCCATAATAGCTTTAAATTATTTCTTAATGTAATATTAGGACTGTAAATGTCATTTTTGTCTCTAATAACAGCTCGTATTATAAAAGTGGAGATATTCCAGAATTTCAAATACTCTAATTTGATATTGTGTCTTTAATATGTCCTTAATAAGAAAACCGAATAGTCGATGCATGCTAGTTTTCTTTGTGTTTGTTAACTCTGTTTGTTCGAAACTGCATTCACTGTTAAGCACTGAACTCTATCGATCTGATATTTATTAATAATTATCTATAAATCAAATTTATCACGAGTTGAGCTAAATAAATATATAAAATATGTATAAAAATATTTAAATGTATGAATCTTTTTGTATTTGACTAATAATTGCGGTTTTTGATTTCTGAATTCTAACAATATTTTTTTAATTACAATTCAGTATTGTGTTCATAGTGATAGAAATTACAAACAGTTAAATTTTATCAAGATATTAGAAATTATTTATATTTCGTCGCGTTCATGTTAATATTATTTTAAAATGTATATTTCGGTCTATATTTTGGTAACATCGATTTGGGTTTTATTATTAATTTTGCTTCAAATTTTGCTATTGAATTAAAGATAGAAAAGAAGCATATAAGAGCAATTTTTTGTACGAGTTCAAAACGGGTGTTAAAGCAGCAGAAACTGCTTATAAACTAAATGAGGATTTTGATATGGGTACTGTTAAGGAACGTACGATGCAATAGTGGTTCCAAAAGTTTTGTGCTGGGGACGAAAACCTCGAAAATGAAGAAAGTCGCGGGCGTCCTTCTTCAGTTCATAACGACCAACTGAAGATATTAGTTGAATTAGAACCACGTACAAAAATACGAAAGCTTTCACAAAAGTTAGGCGTTAGTCATTTAACAGTTCTGGACCACTGAAAAGAGCTAGGATAAAGATATGTATATGAATTTAAAGGCCATGAACCGCAATTATTTTCCTACCAACCTAAAATTTTTATTAGTTTTATAATAAAGTAACTGATTTAAATTACAACCATATTTATTATTATGTAATTATAGAAACATTTAGTATAAAACATGAATTTTTGGTTTTGTTCTCGAAAAAATCTTTATTAAATGTCATAACAGTTTGACAATTCATATATTAAATAATTTCAATTAAATAATTAAGTGCACGCGGACTATTCCTTAAATTAATTCTTTAGAAATATATGTTTTGAATATGACATTGATAGAAGGAAGAATTCAAACCTATTACTCTATACAAGTCTGGAAAGATGAACCAATATATGTAAATCATAAATATATTACAGAAATTGATCATACGTATAAATAAATCTTTTAAAAGTCTTTATAATGTAAATTCTTTGTGAAAATGATAGACAGCAATGGCGATGTTTAAATATGCCTGATGTGTATAGCGCAATCATATTATAATAGGTATGATGTATGGATGTTTGAATTTTGAAAAATATGATAGACTTGTGTCAAAACAAACATATTTATAAAATTTCCTTCTAAAAGAAACGACGTAGTAGTTTGTTGAACTAACAATTCTAAATGTTTTAATATTATTTCAATCAAAATAAAAGTTGATTGCGTATTTCTGTCTCCTACTGAGGCTACGAAGACATATTTTCAAGTACTTTTTTTTAAAATTATTGTTTTGATTAAAATTATTATTCATAAATCGTGTACTTTCAAAAATTGATTTAATATATATATATATATATATATATATATATATAATACGAATAGGAAATGATCGTAACAACAATAATTCATGTTATACTTAAATTAAAAGTAATAAAAAAGCATTAAACAATGAACCATAATATTTAAAATTATTTCAATACAAGCATTAAAACCTGGCTGAAATGTATAATCATTAGCTTTTGTTCTTTAGAAATGAATTTTCAAAATGTTTACATTTTTGTTGATGCTTCTTTTTATACTTATATCAAATTTCGGTATTTTATGTTTTCAGAAAATTAATATCCTCGCTCTCTCTCTCTCTCTCTCTCTCTCTCTCTCTATATATATATATATATACATATACATATAGAGAGATATGAAAAATTTTATATATATATATATATATAAATTTTCATTTGTTCATAATATGTTGTTCACAACATTATTGAAATTTACTTACAAATATACTTTTTCATTTTATACATTTGTAGTCACTCATAAAATTCTATTATATTGTCAGGATTGTCTTCATTTAGCGATTATTACAATCTTGAACTTCAGGATTTCTATGCTTAAACTAATGTATATTATTAGGTTGCTGGGAAAATAATTGAATTTTTTGTTTTCTAAATTCTAACCTTAATCTTTTTTCCATGAAAGTGTCACTTCATCGTATTTGTGTCAATATCAATTTAAAGAGAACTTTTCGGTCCATATTTTGGTAACATTGACTTTGATTTTATTATTAATTTTGCTTCAAATTGGGCTATTGAATTAAAGATGGAAAAGAAGCAAATAAGAGCATTTTTTTATACGAGTTCAAAACGAGTGGTAAAATAGTAGAAAATATTCGAAAATTAAACGATGCTTTTGATGTGGGTACTGTTAAAGAACGTACAGTGCAATGACGGTTCCAAAAATTTTGTGTTAGGGACGAGAGCCTTGTAGATGAAGAAGGTCATGGGCGTCCATCTTCAGTTCATAACTACCAACAGAAGCGTTAGTTGAATCAGAACCACGCACAACAATTCGAAAGCTTAAACAAATGTTAGGCGTTAGTCATCAAACAATTCTGGACCACTCAAAGTAATTAGGAAAATCAAAAAACAGTAAATGTTACTGAATTTTAAGGTCATAAGCCGCAATTATTTTCCTTAAAACCATTTAAATTAAAAAATATATGTGAGTTATAAAGTCATAAACCGCAATTATTTTTTTACCAATCTAATGGTAAACTTACCCTTATTTCTCTCCCAGTATATATATATATATATATATATATATATATATATATATATATATATATACATATATAAATATAAGATTAAGGTTAAATTGATAGAAAGAATCAGTGTGTAAAATATAATAATAGTCTAATTTAGAGATAAAATATAATTGAATTTTCAAAAATCAATACATCCAAAAATTATCTCATTTATTGATCATTTTACTCACAGACATTTTTGTAATTTGTGAGGCTGGAGAAAATATCATTTGTGAAATTTAACGGATAGTATTACTTTCTCTTTCTAATTTGAAATTCTTTCTAATTAAATAAAATGTCTTTAATCTCTAGAAACAATTATACTATTTTCATTGTGGAGATTTTTTGCTCTGCAATAATACGAATGGTATCGTAGATGAATTTAAAAATCCAGTAATTTCGTTTAGTGAAATTCGTTAATTGATTTGATTTGGGGCATTAGTTTGTTAAAATTATTCATTGAACTTTCTTTCCGTTTTCCTCTTTAATGCTTGGTATCAATAATGTTTCAGACCTTTCATTTTCTATTTTTATACTCAAATCTTGGCCTTGCTCTATGTATAATCTTTCCGATCTACACTTCTGATATAGTCTTATAATACAATTATTATTTTACTTTCAGCAATAAGTAATTACATCAATTACAAATCAGTCTCGTTTAGCGTTTAGAACATATATATATATATATATATATATATATATATATATATATGTGAGTATTATGGTTGAATTGATAGAATGAATTAATGTCGAAAAGAGTTAAGCTGTTGTTTAAAGTGAATTTTCACAAATAAATACAGTGATCAATTTATGGCAAGTGAAAAATTCATTTGTGTAAGTGAATTTAAAGTAAAAACTATTATAATATAATTGGAAATAATAAATTATAGTCTGGTCGCATGTTTTTATAGATAAATTTAATATTTAATTAGTAATTATAGTCAATTACAATCAGTAACCTCTAAAAAAGCGCGTAATAGATTTTTATCTTTTTTTATTTATCTTTTTTCGATTTAATTCTGATTTATTTCTTTGCTGCTACTTAATTCATATTTTATTTAATCAGTTTCGACTTTTATTGTTTCCATTCAGACTTTTTGAACTTACAGTTCTCTCTCGTACACGATATCAGCTTAGAAAATATAGTTAAGACAATAAACCCATCTTTAAGTCACTTCTGATACTGTGGTATATTATAAATTTACTTCCACAAATTAATTTTTTTTACCTCTCAAACCACTATTTCTTTTCTAATCATAAATGATCCATAAATGATCATTGTTGCTTATACGTATTTCGATGACGATGCCATCATCTTCAGAACCAAGATACAGAAAAATCTATGTATTTAATGATGATTATAAAAAATACAGATTCGTCAGTGACACAATAAAATAAATTCAAATTATATTAAAAAAACAACATAATCTAAACCGTGTAGGTACATTGAAATTAAAATAAATATAAACTATAATAAAAATAAGAGTTAATTTTAAGTTTCATACAAGGATTCATTAACTTTAATGTAATTTACTAAGATTATATAATTATTTTTTTTCTTTTTCCCTTATATTCTTTCTATTAACGTTTTATATACATCATTTTATCATTCATTTAACGCTAATTTAGTGACAGTTTTGTATAAAATTCACATCGATTGAGTTAATAGTATATTTTTAACTGTCTATTAATGAATAGAAATCCAGTGATTACATGTTTGAAAATCATGCACGTGCACTAATATATAAACGTATTACACATATATTTTTTCTGAACTGTCAAGTTTAATTTTGTCACTTTCAAGTCAGTTATATATATATATATATATATATATATATATATATATATATATATATATGTGAATGTATTTTTTGAGTGCGTGTGTATTAGATGGCATAATGTCATATGACCAATTTTTCTTATTAATCATCGCACGTCTTGTTTCTATATTACTACGTTTTCATTGAAATGTGAGTGTAAAATATTTCAACAGTGAATCATTTTAATGAGTGAGCGCCCTTTTTTGCTTCATTATGAATATTAACAAAAATTGTACATGGAATATATTGTCGAGCGTATATAGTCATTAATAGATGTGTATCTTGGAAATGGTTTACTTTGCCTGTAAGATTTTTTGCTATGTAATAATGTGCCATCACAGAGGGTTACTGTGGTATTTCCCTTGGACTATAAAAGTGAAGATGGTGTACAACATATCTCAGTGGCGTACGGTATTTATTTCACTAATAAGTGAGTTGGTTTTCCTTTAAAACTGATATTAACTCGAATATGTACTTTGTGTTTCGATTCGAATATATTTGTAATAAACTGGTTTAGTTTATCAAACTGTCAACTGAATCAAAAATCTAAAAAAATGATTTTTTACCGTTTTGTTCTCGTTGTAACAATTAGTAAATTATTATGATTTTTACTTCTTTTATTGGATAACTCTAACACGAGAGTGAATATAATTAAGTGCTTTTATTTCTGTTTTTATAGACTCATTAATTTAATAGGCGATTAGCATATAACAGGGATATGCAATTTCTTCAATAATAAGAACTACATATAATACTTTTCATAAATTTTTGAATCTTCAAGAGCCACAGAAAATATTTATAATTGTATTTATTAGGTTGGTAGAAAAATAATGACAGTTTATAACTTTCAAATTCATATACAAAACCGCAATTATTTTCCTACCGACCTAATATAATTAATAAAAAATATAACTATATAGTAGTCCTAGTTACCAAAACAGAATATGTTTAATCTCTATTCGTTGAAGACTTTGATTGAGTCTTCATTTTTGCAGTTAAAAATGGGTGAAACCATATTAAAAGTTGTATTCTTAAAGATATTTTTCTCAAACACTTTTACACAGTAATCCGCCCTGAATTTGGTTTTATTGTATTCAGCAAGTCTTAATTAACAAAATTGTTTAGTTTCATATCTTTTTAAGGATTGTCCATAACCGTAGAGCCACCTTAAACAGCAGTTTGGACACATAATGCATATGGATGTTTGAAAAGATAATGTAAATTACCCATTTATATGTAAAATATTCTAATATTGGTACATACTATACTACTATAGATTATTAATATAAAATTTTATGAAAAATGGCAATGAAACCCAATATTATGTCAGGAGTCACACAGAGTAGGTTTGGGAGCCGTAGTTTACCCATCCTTGGTATATAATATAAAGTTGTAATTACATTTATATACTTGTATTATATTGATGTCGGTTAAAGTTATATCATTTAATTAAAATTATTTTTAGAGACTAGAGCTGTGTTTATGTTGTGTTCAGTTCTATTACATTTTTTAGGATGTTATCAATAATAAGTCTGACTTTTATGCTATAAAGCAATGTGAACATTTATTTGTAATTTGAGTCTTCCTCTTACTATTATTATTAAGCTACGAGTATTAAGCTATGATGCATTACCACCCATTTTGAACTCATACAAAAAATTTACTCTTATTTGCTTCTTTTCCATCTTCAATTCAGTAGCTCAATTTGAACCAAAATTAATAATAAAACCAAAGTCGATGTTACTTAAATACAGACCGAAAAATGCACTTTAAAATAATATTATCATGAACTCGATAAAATGACACTTATTGAAAAAAATAAGATTGAATTCAGAAATCAAAAACTGTATTTATTTTCATACCAAATTAATACAATGAATTTCGATTGTGATGATTGTTTGTGTGTATTATGAGCAATAAAAAGTAGAAGTTTGTGTAATTAGGTAGTAATTGTTAAATGTGCTCTAATCTGATCAATTTTAAGAAATGATTATGGAAATGAAATACTTATCACAATGTGTAGAAGTTAATTCGATTAAAAAATTTATATAGAATAGCTAGCGTTTTTCGTTTTAGTTTCATCGGGTGCAAAAAAACAATAATTAGTTCTAGAATGGTAGTGCTGTTTATTCAGTCAATTCTATTCAATCTTAAGTTTCATTATTTTCTACCGTTTAGTCTTTATGTATATATATATATACATATATATATATATATATATATGTATATATATATCTATATATATATATATATATGTATATATATATATATATATGTATATATATATATATATATATGTATATATATATATATATGTATATATATATGTATATATATATATATGTATATATATATATATATGTACATATGTATATATATATATATATATATATATATGTATATAATAACAAAAATTTTATTTAAAATCCGGCATAAATATTTTGATTAAATTCTATCGAAGTGAAGTCAATTTTTAAATAATTGATTACTGAAGTAACTACTTATGTGTACTTCGATGATATATTCATCATCTTCATTGCATTAAGATGCAGAAAAACTGCAAGATTTTACTGCTGACGTTTTAGTGAATTTTAATAAATATTTTGATTGAACAAAAACAAATTTAAGATTCAAATAAACATTGAAAATGTTTTATTTAAAGTTTAAATTTACTTAAAAAAATAAATTAACTGTAAACAAATAATATCTATACCATTCTCGTCATTTTTTTCATTCTTGTTAGTGTATTTACTTATATATATATATATGAACAAAATTTCACTCCATCGTCACCCTCGTGAATTCGTCACGATATATTTTGAATAGACAGTTTCAAAGCCCGCCCTTGTAGTCGAATGGCGGGGTGACTGAAGACAGCTGAACATCTGTCCTGTACGGATTGTGGCAAGGTCTTGAATAATGTCCACCGCCGTGAAAGCGACTCCTCCCATCATAGATGCACGATCGACATATCGAGACAGAAGATGAATACTTTTCGTATTCGTATCAACCTCTCTGTCTCTCTTTCCCTACCTTCTAATTAAACTTTAGAATACGTTTGGGGAATCCTACGACAGGATAACAGTGCAGATAGTGCGGTATCTGTGTGTCAAACACGATATGAACATTTTCACCGGTTGATATTCAAAATTTTATTGTCGTATGAAAAATGACTACTGTCAGATGTATGAAATTTAATCTCTTTTTTTGTATATATATATATATAACTATATATATAGTTGCGTATGTGTTATTTTAAGAAAATATTATTTCATTTGATATAAATAGTAATTGTCTCATAAATTTGAATATTATTAACAGACTGATTCGTTTCAGTATTTTGTACTTATATATAATAATACATTTAAATCGTACTGCATAGAATTAAAAGAATTAACAATTATAAAGAACCTCACATTCTATTTTCGTTTAATAAATAATTATTACACCTAAAACAGTTTTCTATAATAAACCATAGAAATTTTAACAACGAATATATCTCTCTTTATTGATTATGTCATCTTTCAATCTCTTTTGAACACGTTCCGTTATTTGTTGATTTAATTTTTATTTCAAACTTACTTTCATATAATTTTTAATTAGTAGGTTCATTTCTGAAATGAACTGCGAAATATAGAAAACATTTATATTTTGTTACAATTGTATGATCCTGTCAATAAAAATGTTGATTACATGTTTTATTATATTTTAATTAATTACTGAACGGACAATATAACATACTATGAAAAAAATCTGAACACTGCCGTATAAGTACTGTTTTAATTGTGTATATATATATATATATATATATATATATATATATATATATATATATATATATATATATATATATATATATATATATGTACATATATATATATATATATATATATATATATATATATACATATATATATATATATATATACATATATATATATATACATAGAATTAAAATATATCTATAAGATATTTAAATGTATGTAGGCGATGATAACCGTCTGCCTTCGTTCTCTGCCAAAAAACCAAAATAAATAGACTTTTATTATTATGAGTAATCAAAGGTAAACAGTATTTACAACCAGAAAAATAACTACATTAAAATAAACTGCTTAACAAATAAACTCTGATTTTGTTATTTATTTATTACAGTTCACATGTATGTTCGAACATGAAACGTTCATTTTAAATTTATGTACACAAAATACAGGTTATATCAAATTGTTTACGTGTGATTGGTTAATTCGATTTTTTTTTGTACACCGTGTAAATTTTCTTGACGTATATTGGAACTTTTCTGTTTCATTAATTTAAAGAAATACATATTTATATTTCAACGAACAATCCAATTTACAAACATATAGTCGTTACATGAATCAAAAAGTTATGAGCGAAATAAATTTTAAATTAAAAAAAAAATACAAACACTTTGTTATCTACAAGTAATATTTGTATTGTTTTTTTTTAAAAAAATTGTACACTATTTTTTTCATATTCAATAGAAATAAATTTATTTTTTTTATTACTTAACGAATGTATTCAACATTCAGTTTCATAAAGTTATATTTACATAAATAAATTAATGTCTCATAAGTCATTCTTTTTATCAAAGTATAAAATATTGATAGTTATTTATTTTTGTACGCTAATGTGGATTTCTGGTGGTCTTGCTATAATTCCCGGTGTATTCAGAATTATTACATTGCGGAATTGTGATTAGCTATAGTGCTATATTATCATTTTGAGTTCTAAAGTTTATATATATATTTATATATATATATATATATATATATATATATATATATATATATATATATATATATATATGACTTACATTTTAATATGATGTTTTTCGCTTTTATTTTTTAGACAGGGTTACCTTATTAGATTTATGTATTTATCTTCAAAAATGTAATAGACTTTAGAATAATATATATATATATATATATATATATATACAGACAAGTGTCTTTTATGCGGTAAGTACATTCCACAGAAAATCGCATAGAGACATAACTTAGATTGAAACATTAGAGATACGTTCCATAATACATTCTAAAACCGCATAAAACTAAAGCAATGAGTTAAAATAAACCCAATATCGCATAAAAAAGTTTATGAAAATTCAGGAAAATGATTTAAAAAAAGTCATTCGAAAGTCTAAAAGAAATTGATATAAAACTTAAAATAAGTTTTTTTCAAAACATTATTCATTTTATTGAAAAGTAATGATTTTTTTTATATTTTTTCAACAGAATTATCATGAGCATTATCGTTTCATTAGAATTATCAGAACTATCTGAGAATGTTCTGCACCATTTGTGAACTTACGAGAAATCACTTTCATCACTACAAGAGATAGTGAATCAGATCTGCATGGTAAAAACAATGGTTCTTCACAAACAGTATTAGCGTCAACTTCATCCTCGTTTTATGTTGATTTTTTTCCTCTGTCAATGCAATCAGTGATTAAACTTATCCAAACATACAATTCTTCAGTTCACGTTTCAATTTGAAGGCTCGTTCAGAATTTGTGTCATGAACAAGTAAATGATTTTCTAATTTACTGCAAAGTTGAAGACCTTCTCGAGTTATATTTGTAGCGAGGAAGATAAGTTTTTCTTCCGCTTCACTATCGTTTTCTGAATCTTCGACGATATCTAAAGTTATACCAATAATATCATCGTCACTTAAGGCATTATCCACAAGCAATTCGTCGACATCATTGTGTCTAAAGGTATCAAAATGTTCATCAATTTCATGTGCCAAAGTAATGATTTCAGTTAATAATGTCCATGTTTGAATGGTTGCACTGTTTGCAACACATCCAGGATAAGCTGCTTTCCAGCAGGCATTTATTGTTTATGATCTTATTTCAGCGATAGCAGATTTAATATTATTTAAACAGTCAAAAACAGTAAAAAATATAATAATTTAAATTTAAAATTGTTTAAACAGTGTGCAACTCATATATGAATATACAACGGAGAAACCTCGAATTTGCATGAAATATGCATCGCATAAATTCAAAACCGCATTAAAAAGATACACATAAAAGCAGACGACTGTAAATATATATATATATATAACTTTATTTTATAATATGATGTTGGCTTTTTTATTTTTTAAACAGGGTTAAATTATTACATTTGTGTATTTTTTTTCTAAAATGTAATAGACTGTAATAGAATGTGTATATATATATATATATATATATATATATATATATATATATATATATGTATATATGTATGTATGTATGTATGTGTTTATAAGTACAATTAATGTATTTGTAATTTAGAATATTACCATATAAATTATAAGAATATTGTAGATTCAACAGCAAGTGTACATTCTTTATTCGTCGATAAATAATGAATAAATATAAACTATTTTGAGTGTTATTAAGGAAAAACACTATATTGTGTTTTATTTTGGTAGAGGAGAATTCTTTTAAAGAGAATATTTAGTAAAAATATAAACTTATAATTCATTGTTTCATTTAATTTATGTAGGAACTCTTTGAAGAGAGATGATAGATGATTGTATGATAAAAGCGAAAACATTGTATACTTTTTAACTTCTAGTACAATTCATGTTTTGAATCCAGATGTCAGGGAAAAATTGCTTGGCCATGATATATAGTGTTTTTAAATTTTAAGGTCGGTACTTCAAAATCTTAAAATGACGGTAAAATATTTTTATTTCAAATAGAGTTATGAATGATTCTAATTAAAGGCACGAAATTAATTTTTACACCTTATATATATACATATATATATATATATATATATATATATATATATAGTAAATGAAACACCTCTTTCCATAACATTAAAAAGTAATATTTATACTGGCAGTTCAAAAAAAAAATGTATCAACATCAATGTACAGTGACTGTCTCAATAAACAGTCAATAGAATCAAATAAAATTTCGTGGAAACGATACAACATTTGACACGTAAAAAATGTAAATATCAGCTTTCATAGAGGTGGGTACGACGTCCTGCGGCATGTCAAAGGAGCTTCCGACGCTTACTAAGACGCTTCTGACGTCATCAAATATAGCGACTCTACTTTGATACTTGCATACTTTCTGACGAGACTGGTGCGCGTTATACTTCAATTTTTATTTTGCTCTGATCGAAATTAGACTATGATATTATATATATATATATATACACAAATATCTTACAGTGTTATTATTAATTCTAATAGTAGATTCTATTTTTTTCAGAAACAATTCTAATATAATTTGTTAATTCATTTAATTCAGTTTATTGCCTCAATATAATTTATTGCATTTCGGGTATATGTATATATATATATATATATATATATAGGTGATTTAATTTAGGCTTCCACATGAAAGTATTAAAAACAAATTAAAAAATCATGTTATTTTTTCTACTTAGAATTATAATTTTTTATTCTATATAATAAAAATCCACATTTCTGGTCACTTTGTCCTCAGGACAAAGTCTATGGCGTCGAGAAACATTTATCTATGGTAAGGAGAAGTATTTGCTTTTGCAAGCTCATAGGCTTCAAGTTTAATTTATTAAGTTTCGTTCATAGGTGTTTTTTTATGTTTAAATATATTATTTTGTAGAAACCAATAAACAATCTTTTCTTTCTATGTTTCTTTCTATTTTTCTATCAATTTGGACGGGTTATATATACTAGTTAAATACTATTGAACTAATACAATTGAATTGAAATCTTAATAAAAAATAGCATCTTTTTTTTAACTCTTGCAATTTTTTTAATATTTTCATGTGGAAGCCTAAATTGAATCATCCTATATATAAAGTTTTATTTTATATAGTCTTATTATTTCTAGTTAAGCTAGGGTAAGGTTTTTGCATATTTCATTGCGGTCTACTAACAAATACTGTTTGGTCAATTAAATTAACCCATTACAGATATTTAATTTTTAGTAATGTTTCCAAAACTCAAAGCCTCGTTATGGCTAATCATTTTCTTTCCTTATTGTTTAACTTTGATGATGCATCGGTCTTACAATATAATGCGGATTTTTTTATTAGTGATAATGATTGTGTTTTATTTCATTTTTTATAAAAGTTGTCTCTTGGATTTATTTTCTGCTAGCTGGTGTGCCCGTTCTCCACACAGAAAATGCTGTATGCATCGTATTTCATATCTTATAAACGTACATATTAAAAGTATTTAGGAACAAATTTAAAAAATTATGTTTAAGATCAACTAATTGAAGATGACATTTAATCAAAGGAAGTATAGACTAATTTCGTCTACTACTATCGTTAGGTTCTACTGAAGATCAGTTTCATCTAAAAATAAAATATTTTTTTCTGTAGTAGACAATTTTCGATAGACTAGGTTCTTTGATCTCGCTTGTTAAGCATGAATAAATAATAATTTTTTAGAGTTTATCCTAGAAAATCTATATTTCTACTTTATTTGATTTATTTTGTATGATCTAACATAGTGTTACCAAACTTTTATAAATATTATCGATAACGTATTTTTCTGTAAGTTGACAAGTCACAACAATATTAATTATTATATATATATATATATATATATATAACCGCATATTTCGGCGTACAAGACGCACTTTGAACACCAAAAAATTGATTGTTATTTTTCGGTTACTTTTATACAGCAGGGATAAAAATTATGAGCTCAAAAATTAGGATGTGGGGTGGAGCATCTCTCTTAAGTAACAAGTAAATACAGAAGTAAATATTTTATTTATATTATTAGATACATTTATTTGAACAAGTACATTTTATTTACATTATTATGTATATAGGTACATGATTATTTGTATACATAATTTCAGAAAAAACAATTATTAATTTTCATCATCTGAACTTGCTAAAAAAGTTTATTGTATTTTTTCTCTTCTATGTCTTCGGATACATCCATTGATAACTTTGCTTTTGTAACAAATATACCTTTGGAATTTCCTATTTAGAAATTTATTTACTAAAATTATTTTATTATTATCATGCGTCTTATATCACCAGTATATGAAAAAATTGAAAAAAATCCTTTTAAATTCAACTGCGTTTTGTACGTAGTGGCGTTCTATACACCGAAATATACGGTTTATATATATATATATATATATATATATATATATATATATATATATATATATATATATATAGAGAGAGAGAGAGAGAGAGAGATGGATTGTATACAAAAATGTAAAAAAAACATATTTATTTAAGAAAATGTTTATATAAGGAAATTAATAAAATAAAAGTTATTAAAAGAAATCTCATCAATACAAAAACTAATGTTTTAGCACGCAATAATAAATTGTTGCTCGTGCCAGATGTGGCTTCCGAGCAGCCTTTGTAACAGAGCTGATCGAAGGTAAATTTCTAAAAAAATGTTTGTATTCAACTTCATAAAAGACATCGACAGAGGAGTATTACAGTAAAAATTCTTTCATTTTCAATCATAAAAAAATATTTCACGCACATTTATTACCCAGATTATTTTAAATAGCACTAATATCCTTTCTCTAATACTAAAAAAATATAAACTGACGAAGATGTGACTCTATTCCTTTTACTTTTTCTATAAATATATTTAGTTTATTGTTTCACCTTGTACTTTCCGGTCAATATATCAAAGCATATATATATATATATAAGAGAATATATTTTAAGCTTATAATTAACTACAATTAAAAATAGCTTCTGCCACCCAAATACAACGGTAGTACTCGTAATCTTACAATAATACACAATCATAAACATTAATAACATATTGTCCACAGTAAATAAACAGCACGTTGACGTTTATTGAGGAACGAAATAAGATGAAATTTAATCTTAATTGATTATTTAACAACTGGACTTATTAAAATAGTAATGTCATCCCACTAACGGAAATCAATTTTTTCTTGTACGCATTT
>CM068319.1:12937421-12964921 GCA_034766995.1 Acanthacorydalis orientalis | reverse complement strand
AGAGAGAGAGAGAGAGAGAGAAAGGTATTTATATTGTAGATTCAAAGAAGTAAAATAATTAAAAATATTAAAGAAAGTATTAGCTGTATTTTAAATCAGTTGAGTACCGAAAATGTCAGCCGAAAATCGAACTGTATTTAGTGTAACAACAAATCAATGTATGTACATTTTCATAAAATAAAAATGTGTTTTTAGGCCACTGTATTGTCCTTGGAAATGTTTCTTTGATTCAACATTTATTTTCTGTTAATTTTGGTTCTTTTCTTGTTGTTGTTGTAAAAGTTAATTTAAACATTTTGACGTAGCAAACTTTTCAAATAATCTAAATATCTGGTGTAGAAATTGAAAGATTATTTATTTATCGCAATGCTGTTCTAGTATTGTGACTAAATGCACTTCTACCAATGAATTTTTATCTTAGACAAAACTTTTTCTAATCAAAAAATGTTCAATAAATGATTATCAGTCAGTTTTTATTATTGTTGATGTGCATTTGGATGACTAAGGTACAATTGACGTTATATAGTCATTTATAGTTTATTATTTTTTCATTTCTATACTTTGTGACAGCAGCAGTAAAGTTATGATTCATACATTCTTTTTGTCACTTATAAATAATTTAATTAATATTTAGTCTTACTGACGTATATACATACATACACATATATATATATATATATACACATCATAGAAATATAAGTAAATATAATTATAAGAGTGTGTTTTTCATTTAACAAAAAATTCCAATCGTCTATTGAAATATCTAAAAACAATATCCATAAAGTAGACACATAAATATTAAGTCAGAATTCAAGCGAGGTACTGTGATAGATCAAAAGGTGCATCCGACGAAAATAACAACATTGCAATAGGATGAGCCTATAAGAATCCACCTAATATGCCTGTCAGACAACGACTTACTTATTTCTCGGAATGTATAAGATAGAAATAGAACTTCGTATACAGCCATATAAACTAGTGGGGATAAAACGATGAGCGTGACTAAGAGGGGATGGTTTTAAAATTATCTTCTGAAAACGATTTGTGTGATTTTAGCAGAAATTCAAAACAGTACGAATTCGAAACGTGCTTCTCGTGATACGCTGTGAGTTTATTGTCGAATACAATGATTCATCGTGTTTTTTTTGTTAGTTTCGGAACGAGATAACGCGAGATCGATCCGAGGATTCGGTTCGTCGCCTAAAGACATTTCCGAAGTTAAATAAATGTTTGTAGAGTATATATTAATCCAGTTATACATTTGTAAAGAAAAACGCATTGTTCTGTATTGTTTTTGATGAGTTTGAAGTTCGTTCGATGTTTGAATCGAAAATGTACAAAGTGAAAAGTGAATCGAGTTCTCCGGAATATCAAGGACATCATCTGACGCCTTCAGCATCACCGGATTATCCTCGTTCGCCTGGTCAATTGATGGACTTGAGTAATTCAGGTGCGCCCGGAAAACATATCCTGTATTTACCTACAACACTACCGAACGGTTACGATCCAGATCCATCGCCGTATAACACTTCAGCGACCAGTTCTGAAGAGTACGCTCACGAGCATTATGAAAATGCGTACGCGACAGTACGGCACATGAACACGTCTCCTTCGTACGATCATGAAACCGAAGTGAAATATTTCGAACAGCAAGGTAATTTAATAAACGATAATAACTATCTACGCTCACAACATTCCCCCGTATTCGAACCCGTGTCGAATAGGATGCAAATGCACGGTTATCAAAATTCTGATTTCGGTAATCATAGACAGAATTCACCTTCTGAGATGGATACCAGTAATCA
Organism: Acanthacorydalis orientalis; assembly: GCA_034766995.1. Lineage (NCBI taxonomy): Eukaryota > Metazoa > Arthropoda > Insecta > Megaloptera > Corydalidae > Acanthacorydalis > Acanthacorydalis orientalis. The sequence continues at coordinate 12,963,116 of CM068319.1, read as the reverse complement.
GAATATTCTTTCGAACGATATGTACGTTCATCAACAGTATATAAAAAAAGAAGATTTTACAGGAGTCGGTGATAACATGAAAACTAGTAAAGCTGGAAACAGAACGGCGAGAAAACGGCGCGGTAGCAATAATAATTTTTCACTCGAATCGGACGAAGACAGTTTATCTCAGTCGGGCGGCAAGTCTTTGAAACTAAGACGAAAATCGTCGCAGAGTTTCGAAGACATACAGACACAGAGAGTGATGGCGAACGTGAGGGAGCGGCAACGTACGCAAAGCTTGAATGAAGCATTCGCCAGTTTAAGGAAAATCATACCGACGCTCCCATCGGATAAACTGTCGAAAATACAAACGTTGAAATTGGCCGCTAGGTACATCGATTTTCTCTATCATATCCTTTCGACTTCGGCCGACCAGGACGGATCGCGAAATGGCGCCGATTCTTCAGACATCTTGGGAAATACATGCTCGTACATGGCGCACGAGAAACTCAGTTATGCGTTCAGTGTTTGGAGAATGGAAGGTGATTGGAACACTCAATGATACGCGAGGTATATCTTATTATATTCTTATCGGATTCGATAATCTCAAACGTCGGTTGTACCTTATACTATCTAGTTTTTTTTTTATTAAAAAAAAAACAAACACGTTAACATTTCAAATCAGTGCTGTTGACTTTATGATAATTTCGATAAAGAAACAAACATGAAATTACAACAGTGTTCATTTCATTCAGATTTTCTTTTATTATTCGTATGAAAAACACTCAGATATGTTTCATTCATCTATTGAACATAAATAAAAGTGCCATATTAATTAATAATTTATTTTTATTTAATTGTTCGTAGTGACGACTCAATTCTCTGAGAAAACGTTATGAAATTAAAATAATATACGCTTGATGAAAAAGTGTGTACATTACAAACTGATACGCTGTAATTATATATATTAATTAATTAAGAAAATAATCATAACAAATTTGTGCTAAGATAATGAGAATATTTTGATATTTTTTTATGCGAAACATTAATTGTATATGTGTATTGTTACAATAAAATGTAAAATATTTACTATATGTTGAATTATTAAAAAAAATGTGAAAGAAATGAGTGAATATCTTTATATATATATATATATAATTTTGTAATCATGCCCTTCATCTGATAATTATTTGAAATTTTCAAGTGTATTCCATATAAGTATACAAATTATCTCTTATAGTTATAAATATATTAGTGTAATTTTAACAAATATAGACTAAAAAATATACTTTTTTTAATACTTTGGTTTTCAATAAGTGTAAACGAATGTATGATGCTTCGATATTTGCAACAAATGGTTATGGGAAAAAAATATTTGATTTATATAAACAACATAAAACAAATAAATATCAGCACTAAGTACAAACATGCATTTTTAGAATGTAGTTTTGTGGCTAAAAATTAATTTTCAGAAACTAATTTTTTTTCGAAACTCTTGCCAAAATTACAGAATATTTTTAAAGTGTTCAAAAATCGTTAATTATTGATTCCTTTAATTGTTGTGTTTATGTATTTCAATAGCGACCATTCTGAGAGTTCTACAAGATACAGAATAGTCTGTATGAGGATTGAAACATCACTGCCATTGAAATGCGCATAAACAACAATTAAAACGATCGACAATCAATTACCTGAACATTTTTTATCAAGAAAAGAATTGTGGTTTGTGAGAGAGTGCAACATTCATTTATGAAAATGCATATTTATTATTTTATATATACCAATTACTGATATATTGATCCTTTTATATCCTAGTTTCTTAAATTTTCAAAAATTTATAACAAATATCTGTTTATTATCAATTTGTATTCGATTGATAATTCGATAGTTTGAAATTATAGAATTTTTTTCATTACAGAGCTAAATTATCTGTTATTATATACTCTGGAAAAAGATGTTTGTCCAATAGTAAATTTGATAAAATTTAAAAGGATATTTGTTAAATATGTCGAATGCAGAATAATTTTAATTACAAAATTATCGAAATTCAATTTAGTATATTTGTTTATATAATACTTTGAGTTAATAAACATTTATTTTTTATAACTTAATTTATAAATAATCATTTCAACATTAATTCTCAGCGGTGACAGTTAAATTTGAAAATTATTTCTTTTTGTATTTGCTTTTAAACTTACAATATAATTTGTAATCATCTATTAATTTGAAATTGAATTATTTTTATGTTCTTTAATGCAAAAAGATATCAAATTGAATACCACTTGTTATCGATTAATGACTTACTTAAACATAGTTTTTACTGTACATTTCGAGGCCTAGAAAACAATAGTATTGTATAGAAAAAGAAGTGAATAATATTCAAAAGGGATATATTTTGTAAAGTTCGGATTTGTAACAATAGATTTATAAATATCAACATTCTCATATTAACAGTTATTAGCAGTGTGGCTAAATATTTTAACAAATGAATATTTTTGTAGTTTGTGGAGAAGTGAAAGTCATTTGTGAAATATTAGTTCTAATTTTTTTAAAAAAATGATTATTTTTTTTCAAATTACATATTCTTTACTATTGAATTTTATAATATATTTATTCAGATATTTATCTAAATCATAATAGATCTCTGAGAATAATTGTATTAAAAGTTTTAAGTTTATTTAAAAACATTTATACTTGTTTGTTTCTATGCTTACTGGAAGACAGATATAAGAGCAAGTGTCAATATTTGAATTGGAAAATTGTTTATTTATTGTTAATCTGTAAGGTGACAGGAAAAAGTAATTTGATATTTTGGTTAAATTAATTTAATCAAAACACCTCAAAACTTATAATTTTACAAGTTACTAAATACTTTAATATATGAAACGTTTAGACTACTTGAGAAATGTTGGGGTAATAAGTAATTTTTAGAACCGAAAAATACATTTTTTTATCTAGAATATGTCTTTAAACATTATTTATATAAGAAATTTTTAAAAAAGAATCCAATTTTTTCAAATTGAAATACTAAGAAAATAATACATTAATGCAAATAAATAAATTCATTGAAAGTACATATTCTTCTGTACCTTATCGCTTTGAAAACAATGATTTCGCGCGTTGAAATATGCGTAAGCAACAATCAGAAATATTCAACAATGTTTTTCTTTGATACTTTTTTGTAGAATGAGAAAACAATTTATCTAAGAAATTCTCAGTATGTATAAATTTATATTTCTCGGTATTCATTTTTTAATTTTCACGTACATTTGTCTTCATAATAAAGCAATTTCAGATGAAATTTATAAGTATATCGCAGCAAGAAGTTAATATTAAATTTTGTTCATTTAATAAAAAATAATTAAAATGTCAAACAAAATTATATTTTCATACAAAATTTTAAAAACGGTCGATACGTTTGTACAAAATTAAAATGTTATATTTGTTGTACTTTTATAATTATTTGAAATATATTTTTTTAACTGAATGAGAATTCCAAGCGTCACAGTAGCCGATATTGAAATATATAAAAATATTTTTGAAAACCCATATACCGCTAATGTATATTTCACTCCAAATGTCATTAATCATCTTTAGAGTGTAGCACAGATATTCTTTTATAAACTGAAAAACTTTTATAGATCAATATATAATCTCTAAGAATTTGTTAAATCATAACAGTTATTAATTTCGATCACTAAATGGAAAAAACTTGTTTAAAATATTTTTTAATTTATTATTTAATTAAAAGTTGACGGATTTATTTTTAAAAATTTCTAATAAAATAAAAAGTTCAGAAAAATAATCGCATTTTGGGTTTTAGGACTGGTTAAATTTATTTTCACGAATGAATCAGCTATATATATATATATATATTTCTAATCAAAATATATATATATATATATTTCTAATCAAAATATTTAATAATTACTTATTGTTCGCATTTATGATTGATGGTATCGTCATAGAAAGGCTCTTATGCGCAATTCGATATGTGACCACGATCATTTTCAAAATGAAGACGGATAGAATAATTTCACATTAAAGTAACTTCATTTTTATTTGAGAAATAGGAAAATTAAATTGTATTAACACACACATACATACATACATATATATATATATATATATATATATATATATATAATTATTACATTAATTAATTAAACTATACAGATTTGAGTTTTATAAATTTAAAATATTAAAACTTTTGAATACTTTAATGATATTAAATAGTGTAAATTTGTGTAATTCTGCTATTCTTCATTATACATTTTAGAATTTATTATTAAGTTGTTCAATATGATAACGTACCAAATTTTATTTTGATTAGTATTTAGCAATTTACAGTCGATGAAATGAAGAGAAAAACATTTGTCAAACAGATTAATTTCAATATTTTGTTATTATTGTAAACAGATAATTGTTAAATATTATTGAAACGCAGTCATTTACTTTTTTCACATTTTTTAAAAGTTTCAATCTGTATTAACTTTTCAGGTTTATACTAAATAACGAAAGGTTTTATATTTGTATGATTTTATATCATGGCGTTGAATGTTTATATGTTTATATGTGAATATGTGTGTGTATATATGTATGTATGTATATATATATATATATATATATATATATATATATATATATATATAAATAATAGTATTTAACCACAAAAAAATAAAAGGTTGCACAAAATAATCTACTACGTTTTTATATAGCCACACTAGAACACACACAATAATGATTATGTTTCTATACATCTGATAATAATTATATAGAGATAATAAGTTTTAAAAAATGTTTCTTTTTTCATTCGGTTGCATATATGGCTTATAATTGAGAAGTGGGCTAGCGCAGTGAGCCCGAGGGTTGACGAGCGAAGCGAGCAGGGGGTGAAGCCCCACAGTATATATATATATATACACGTATATTATCAAACACTAGTGTATATTCGAATAAGAAAAATCAACTTAGAGAGAAATAAAATAATAGGTTTCTAATGGATTTTTTAATTTGTTAAACATGTGATGATTCGCACTTTTACGAGTATATATTATTGTGATAAGTTTTTTTTTTTATAAAATCTACAAAATTCATAAGCATTTAGATGAACTAAAGGCAAAATTCATAGTTTTGAAGAGAGAATTTAGAATATTCCACTCAAACATGAATTATAAACAAGTATTGATATATTGCATTGCCTTATTTTTTATATTGTTTTATCTTATCTTTATCCCTTCTTTATATATATATATATATATATATATATATATATATATATATATATATATATATTATACTAAATATTATAGGAATGATACTAAATTGTATAAAAGCTTATTAAAATCACTTATTTAATAACAGCATTTTATGTTTATTTAATATCTTAGGTGTTCGAGTTTTCAATTTTTAGGATGAAATAATTATTATTAATTTTATTCTTTGCGATTCAATTCTTTCAGTCCATCTTTTAATTAATTTCCCATATATATATATATAATATACACATCTGTATGTATTAAAGAAAACTCATATACATGAATTAAACAAATAATTACGGTTTCTAGTATTTTTGCGTTAAGCAATCAGAAAAAAATACAGCACAGTAAGACAATCCAGTTGAAATAAACCAAATCCATATATATTAACCCTTTGAGACCGGGGCGAGGGAAGGGTACTAAAATTTTTTAATATTTTTTTTTATTAATTAGACATTCTTTTATCGTAAACAAAATAAACATTATTAATTTGTCGATTACAGGAAAAAATATGTTAATTTAGATTAGCCATTAGAAATTTCACATCTATCTGATATAAATCTGATATAAATTCGTGGAAAATCGTTGATAATATTCGGGGAAATATAAATCTCTTGATTGTAAACATAACTGGAAGCGAAAAATTGATTACAATTGAAAATTTGCAGAAATAACATTACTGTTGTGTGTGAAAAATTTTGAAACGTGTGCACAAAACGGTTTCACATCGGTCTCATCTTGTACCTGGACGTGTATCGAAATTTTTTATACGCTTTCTTCCAGTGATGAACTTCTGTAAAAAAATTATTCAACCCAATTCTCAAGTTCACAATTTTTATAGGGTTTCAAATGAAACACCCGCAATTTTTCTGATTTTAGGACGGTCATAATTTTTTTTAATGAAAGAAAGTTATAAATTTACTCTCATTAGAAAGATATTAGTGACCTTTAAATATATCATTCAAAAGATACTGCTCTGAGTCCATAGTTTCTTTGGAAAACAGTAATGGATTCTTAGATCCACGCCCGACTTCAAAAGGTTAATTATGTTCAGCTACATTTATTCTTAACGTTTTGCATGTCTTGCTGTGTTCATAAAATTTCAAAATCGATGATGGTAAATAAATGATATTCTACTTATTTTATAAGGGCAGAAGATTGCTTTTTTATTCACACACTTCCTCTATCTTATGTTTATAAATTGATATTGGATACAGATAAATTCTGTTGAATATCACAAAAATTCTTCAAATAACCCATATGTTGAACATATTAATTTTTTATTTTCTTTTATAATACATTTGGTAGTTATTTTACCGATTTAAAAACTTGTAACAATTATTTAAAACAGAACCAAACATCAGACAATAATTTTCATTAAAATATTTCTAAGAATCAAAATTCGTCAATTAATACATAGAACGATTCATTAAATATAAAAAAATAATTTGAATAACAAGTCAAACCAATATGTTTTCCTCTATTTAAAATTTTGTATTGTTTTAATTGGTTTTATCTAAAATAAATATTTTTATAATAAATTTGTTATTTTAGACGAATTTTTCCATCTGTATTATTGTATTTACATAGATACATAATATTATATATATATATACACGAATGTGTATGTATATATGAATGTATATTATGATACAAATGATAGAAAACAGAAACATTGTACACAGTATTAGTTATCAAGTAAAAAAGTTGTTATCATTAAACGTTAGCATGTTATTATCAAAGAGTGATCTCTATTTTGGATAGTTCTGGTTATAATAATTATCGATGTACAGTGGGTGGTTTTTCATCGGTCGTTGAATGACATTTTCCGTTAATGTTTGTTTAATTTTTTTATATTTATTCTGTTTCTGGTATACAACATCATATAAAGAACGTTCGATTGATACCAATTCAGAAATATGAAATAGTTTCGCTTTGAATTGATACAAAAATCATAGTTAGTCACTTAAAAAAATATAATTTATATTTTAATATGTAACGTATAAAAATGAATGATTGATTGAAAGAAATTAAAAATTATTGAAGAATACAATTGATTTCTTTCCAATTAATGAAAAACACATTTATTCGAAAATATCTTGATTTATAATTTCCGTTTTTATTTGAATCTTGTTTTTTGTACATTTACATATATTCATACAAGAAACATGTATGTGAACGATAATAAATCTTTTTAATTGACTACATTTGATTAATTGTGTACGCAAAAAATACTCGAAATGTGTATTTAGTTAAGTGCTTTCATTTAAATACTTATTTAAATAAAAGTATTTAAATGAGTATTTAAAGTTATTTGTATTTAAATACATTTTCATGTATATTAATATCTAAATTCGCCGTCACAAATGAACTATTCTCTCATTCTACAAAACACAAATAGTTTTCCTGTTCAAAAATTTTCAATAAATGTTAGTGTTTTTTTTTTTGGTTAATGCTTATACAAATTTCGATAAGATTGCCATATCTTCAGAACACTAAGGTTGAGAAAAAAATCGTTTTTGAACCTTTAAAGAAATATTGAAATAACAACTTATTATTTTAAATACTAGGAGGATATTCCCTCCTACTCGCTACTCTCGTCGACACACAGATAGGGCTCCGCCCCCGCTTGCTTTGCTCACTTCCCCGTCACGCTTATTTCTCCGGTTTATAATCAGCAATGATTCGTGAAACGTCGGAAATGATCAAGACTCGAAATGGTTAATGTGCTACTTGTGAATTGTAGGGAGAGAGAGGTTGCGAGGAGATAGTCTACACGAAAAAAGTGTTGTTTTATGGAAATTGTACGATGGAATTATTTTTTATATATAGAAAGATTCTCTTTCTTTGAAAAAAAATACTTAAACATATCAGATTCTCTAATGAGATATTCCGAAAATTACATCCTTTTCTAGAATTTTTTAACGAGAATGTGGACAGTAATTTGAGAAATATTCTTAAAATTTGGATGATTGTAAAATATTTTAGAAAAAAATTTCTCGACGAAATTGTGTCAGTGCTCAAAGTACTCACTTTAATTTTGTAGACTGATTGGATAATGCGAATTGTTTTTATGGAAAAATATCTCTTTTTAATAATTAAAATTATAAAAAAATATGTTTTTAATAAAATGATCACAAGCATATAGGAACCGGACACTCCTACACAAATAACAATTTTAAATCGAATTTTAGAAGAATTCAGAACAATAGAACTCTTCTTGAAACTTAAATTGATTTATTGAAAAGATAAAATAAATCGACAGTCATACATTCTATAATAACATTGATTTTCTGACAAAACAATTTAAATCGACTTATAATTTAATCTACATATGTACATTTTGTCCTATCAACATATAAAAAAAGACTTGAGACACTTAAAGGGCTTGCATATATTTACTGTTCGAAAAGTAGTACGATTTTTGGTATTTTTTTTTCGACGTGAGTATTAATGTTATAGATTTGAAATTTTGTACACATTAAATACATGTCCTAAATAAGATTTTCCAATTTTTTTATTCAATTTTTTTACAAATTGAAGATATTATAAACAAATTGAAGGACTGCATCTACTATATAGCAAATCGGTGTACACTATTCAGGAGCTATGTTGATCTGACACCAAAAACAGAATAATACGCATGTAGTATATTATAACAAATCTTGTATGACCGGATACTTTTTTGAAATTTTGAAAATTACAAAAATGGCCGATTTTTGACTCACATAATTATTATTAACAAATGGAAAATCATATCAAAAAAATCATCCAGTCACCTGATAGAAGATGTTATTAACAATGTTTAGTTAAAATTTTAAGCCAATCGGATAAATAGTTTTTGATATATGATGTACACCGTTTTGAAAAGTATAGTTTTGTGAAAAACAAACGGATGCTTTCATGCTAAGTCTTGTCCCTCTGCGAACCACCACCTACCACTAAAATCGCTGTATCTCTCAGGTAATTCTTGGAATTTCGATAAATTTCTTTTCGATAATGAAACATAATACTTAAGCTTTGATCATATGCAAAACACTAAAAATTGATTTTTCCAAGATATCAAACATATGCAAGCCCCCCTTATGTACCGAAGCACGACCCTAGTTCAAGGATAAATAATAGAACTTATATGATTTTTGAAATAGTCAGTAATTGATTCACCTATATCACATTTATTATATTTTTATACATTTGTTATAATTTTTTTCCATCGACTTATTAATGTTACGATGCTTTAATTCTTTTTTTGAACTTTGTCAGTTCTGCATCTGGCTGACATCACTTAAACATTTAATTTAAAAGAATATTTGGCAGTTGTGTACATACTTTTGAGATATTTACATTTGCGAATTTAATTAAATTAAAAAAAAATTCAAAATTTCGTTACAGAATTGGTAAACATACATAATTATATATATATATATATATATATATATATATATATATATATATATATATATATATATATATATATATATATACTAAAAAATATTGTGAATATGTATGTACATAATCAATTTTGTTTATTTGTATTTGTAACGTAGAACTGACTTTTTTTCTCTTTAAACGGTGAAATCTCTCCCCCGCAAGGTGGTAATGCGTAGTGGTGGTGGAGGCGTTCTTTTATTGCGTGGGGTGACCCCATCAGTGATATGTTACATCACACTCACTGACTATAATTTTAAAACAGTACTAACGTTTACATATAATCTATTTTATATGTTCATGTATATATATATATATATATATATGTATATATATATATGTATATATATATATGTATGTATATATGTACAAACATCAACATTTATGGCGACAAAATTATATATATATATATATATATATATACATGTTTGTGTGTGTGTGTTGTATATTTTTTTTCGACAAGATGCTCACAGATAGAAAAAAAACACACACTGTGTATACTTGATACTCTATGAGAACGGAGCATTTTATACAGCTGTTGGTTTTTTTGTCGAAAATCTTACCATTATGTATCCCTTTTTCTCGTTCATTCCATAATCTTATAATCTCTCTCATTTCAATGAATAAAAAAAATCATATTTCTAATTCTTATGTCATTAGTAGTTTCTTAATTAATGTCTGAATGTTAATATACGAGTTTCGAAAGACAATGCCACCGATGTATTGGGAGAATGAGAAGACACTCTCATATCGAACCGAATATTAAAACGATTAAAGTTTTATATACGAAAATTTTATTAAAGACCTCTAATATGTATATATTTATATACATATATATATATATACATATATGTGTATATATATATATATATATATATATATATATATATATATATATATATACATAGCATCTAAATTTAAACGTCGTGAATATTCTGGCAGATATTCAAATTATTTGAAATAATAATACAAAATTGATCACTGACGTTATTATTTAAAACTGTGGCGAGATTATCCAATGATTCGTTTACGATATTATTCTTATTTTTATACGTATTTTAAGTTTCATATTTGTATTTTTTTAATTAGCGTTAAGTTAATTGTACGACATATTTCACACTTGTAACATCATCTATGTATATATTTAATGTAAAATTAAATTGTTTATTTATTTTCTGTACCTCGAATAATAATGTATAAATAAAAATGACATTATTTTCTATGTTACTATTTTTGATTATCTTTTCAGGTGCTCGTTTTTTGATCATATAAATCATTTGCGAAACTGAAAAAAATAGTCTCACGTTGCCAAATTTTCACTTCAATTAGTTCTTACCTTGTTCACATTAAAAACGTTTTTAAATCATTTGTTAAATTTTACTGAAAACGAAATGAATTATTAACTTTTTTAATTTACGAGTACATATTTATGTAGAAGTAATATTCTCTTTTAACGCGACCTCCTGTAATATACTTATTTAGGATCATATATACTTGTTGATTGGTTATTGAGGTTTTAGGACGCTTCGACATCTAAGGTCATCAGCGCCCGAAATATATACTCGTGTTCTTCAAACCGTGTACTACGGATTTTTTTAAAAAAAATCAGAAAAATTCAATGTAACTTAATATAAATTCTTTGATTGTCAATAAGCATACATTCTGGAATATAATCAGTAAATCCAACCGTATTCCAATGCAATATAGAATTGCTATTTATAGATATAAATAAACATTGAACTGGATAGAATAATTGTCTTTAAAGAATTCTTTGTATTTTCAAAGATTTATCATATTTGAATTAAATTCCTTAATTAAGACAAAATAAGATTTGTAATTTTGTAAGTTGTGTATTTTTTAAAAAAATAATCCTCACTGTGAATTCAATGCTTTCGGTTGCAGGTGGAATGAATAATGTTGTTGAATGGAGTTGAATTTATAAATATTTTACCATTAAAAAAGAAACGGTTTATAACTTTCAATATATAATGAGGAATAGAGTACAATACTTAGATATATTTAATATATCTATACACAATATGGGCATCCATAAAACAGTTTTCATTTGAAATTAAACAGAAATGTATATTACATTTTGAACATTTTATTTTTAGTAACACCATTACACTCTGGTATTTTATAGCGTTCCCTCTTGTTAAATAATATCGATCAATATGTTACTTGAGTTCTTCTTAGATTTTTCATTAAAATTGCTGCAGTTGATTTTCTTTTCTTTTTCTATTTAAATACCCATCAAATACGTGTCATTTTATTTTTTATAAGGTTGCAATATTTTGGAAAAACAAATACGGGACATAGGTGTTAAAAAAAGTCAACTCAGAACGTTAAAACAATTTAATTAAATGACAGAATGTGGGAACATTATAATAATAAGTAGGTGCAGTTCAGACCTTATATTTAGCACTACTTTCAGCATTCTCTAAGAAAACTGGATCAGTTATAAGTTTACACAAATCTTCACAAGAGTTATTGGATATTAACTACACGCTGTAAAATTGCTTCCACTGTCGTCACGTCCATCTTACTTCTCTCATCTGTCTATTGAATTGATATTAGCAGAAAAATTCTTTCAAGATGAGCACTGTAAGTCCGAATGCCGAACAAGTATTCACAAAATTTGAGCAACTCAGAATACTGTTCTTTAAATTTTATTTATTTTAATGTGGACATTTATTTTTCATGGCAAGATTTCTTGTACTAGTACTCATTCTTGTTTTCTTCTTCAAATTTTTTTTAAGAAGTATTACTTAATCAAATAATTCGTTGTAGTTAATGTCTATGTTCTTCTAACTTTTTAAATAGTACTCTCAATTTGTTTCTAATATGGAATTTCTTTTAAATCAATCCACATAAACGTTTTAAAGTTGTCAAGCGGAGTTTTCTATTTTTACAAATAATTGCAACATGTTATAAAAATTTTCTACTTCATTTCAAAAATGATCTTTCATTGTTTTTGAAATTTAAATTTCATTAAGAACTGGTTTCAAATTTTTTGGAATAAATTTTTCAACAGCTCTTGCTTTCGTTAATTCTAAAGTTTCTTGTAAGACACTAAATACCTCTATAACAGTTATTTCACTTCCTTCAATTTTATTTTTTTTTTATTAAAAATATATTTCTTGATATATATTAAGCGTAAATATCCTTTATTTAATTGATTGTTAAAGAAGTCTATCAAAAATTTTAGTAGTTTTTCTTTCGAGTCCTCTATATACGGGAAGTCTGGCAAACTACTCTTTTAACAACTTCATTTTCATGTTATCAGAATCAGAACTTATCAAAGAATAATTTGATCTATAACTAATCATCTCTCTTATTATAGTATCTTCGGATATATTAGAAAAGAATGGCGATGATTTCATATTTTGGGCTTAAAATATTATTGAACGAACAAGAAAAGGAAACAGAACCGCTATTTTGAAAATATTCGATATTTTATCATTATAAACCAATATGACATAAAAATCATAAAGATATATCATACAAAAATACTAATAAAAGTATGACTTCAAATATAATATTTGAAAAATGGATCTAATCATACTTATAATTATTGTACAACTTTTTTTAATTTTCGAAACAATGAAAAAAGTAAATAATATTATTTACAGATGAAGTATACGTAATCATATTATGTAAAATTTGTAGTAAAATTTGTAGTCAAATCATTCAAAAAATAATCGAAGAAATCAAAAAAAAGATATAAGATTAAATACTAATATTATAAAATAGAAGCTGGTATAAAAAATATTGTATAAGTATGTTATTAACATGTATTTTTAATGCTTCTCGAAAAAGGTGTTATCAATATTTTTGTTTATTTCAATTGATTTATTAGTTTTAAAGACATAAATCGTACAATTAACGACTATTTAATGCATATAGATGCTTTTTCAATATACATGTTTACCTTTTTTTTAATGAAAACATTTATCTCTGACTCTTTAAAGTCGATATTTGGTGTATTTACATGTGTAATTTTACATAACAATACCTATTATGGAGAGAAAAACAGGAACTCATAACTGTTTTAAACAAACCATTTGATGTCATTTTATCGTATAGGCTGCCATGGTACAGTCTGGTAAGAAATTGGGTATGTAATTTCATAGTTACATGGTATTAATAAGGGGTTAAGGTCATTTTAAATCTTCAAGTATTTTAATGTAATCTAAGTGTTACAGTTAATACATTAAAGAGGTTTATTATTATTAATCATATATATATATATATATATATATATATATATATATATATATATATATATATATTAGGTGCTTGTATTGGAAGCCACTGTTCATGTGTAGATGGTTCTAGATGCGTATGCTGTGGGTAGTGGGAGATGTTTCTTATGTCATTTTGAAGAGTAAACATTTCTCACTAATATTCAGTCATCAGATACCATCCTTTGTTTACTCAAATGCTTTTCTATAACCGAATTAAAATGAAACCCGATAAGTAGTTTTTCCAATGTGTACTTTTACACTACTTTCATTTGAAAAAGTCAAGCTGAAACTCATCGATTGTTTGTAAAAACGTATGATGAATCTGCTCCATCGAAAACAGTATGTGGTGATTGTTTTCGACGATTCAAAAGTGGTAATTGTGATGTTCACGACGAACAACAGCCAGGTCAATCGAAAAAGTTCGAAGTTGGACAACTGCAAGCTCTATTGGAAGAAAACCACTCTCAAACACTCAAACAAGTGGCTCAACAGTTCGAAGTCGATAAATCAACAATTTCACGACGTTTAGAAGCCATGAAAAAGATTCAGAAAGAAGGAAGATTGTTGCCACATGAATTGACTGAAAATGATATTAGTAATCGTTTAAACATTTCGATTTTTTTGCTTGCAAGGCATAAAAAAAGTTTCTTGTGCCGTATCGTGACCGACGATGACAAATGGATCTATTTCAATAATCTGAAATGCAAGAAATCATGGGTTAATCCTGACCAACCATCAATTTCGATACCAAAGTGAAACATCCACGGTCACAAAGCAATGTTCTCTATTTGGTGGGATATGGAGGAGAGTGTTGTGTATTATGAGCTGTTGAAACCGAAGGAAACAATCACCGCCGAACGTTATCGACAACAATTGGAACATTTGAATGATAATTTGATATAAAAACGACCATCAATTGCATCAAATCGCCAAAAAGTGATTCTTGTACATCGTTCGGCTCTCTGTTACTATAGCCGTGAAACAAACACTGATGGAGCTCGAATGGGAAGTTTTCCCGCATCCACCGTATTCTCCGGACCTGGCCCCAAACGATTACCATCAGTTCTGATCGATGCAACACGCTTTGGAAGATACACATTTCCATAACTAAGTCGAACATTAGGTTGCTGCATGGATAGGCTCAAAAGACATATCATTCTTTCGTCGTGGAATTCAACTTCAGACCAGAAAAGTGGGAAAAAGTCATTGACCCTGAGTGCGAATACTTTGATTAATGTATTCACACACTTTGTTATTAAAATAAATGCTCAAAAAACCCACAAAAAGACAGAGGCTTTCGATGCACCCCCCTATTATATATATATGTATATATATATATGTATATAAATATATATATGTATATGTGTATATATATATATGTATGTATATGTATATATATATGTGTATATATATATATATATATATATGTATGTATATGTATATATATATATATTTATGTATGTATATGTATATATATATATATATTTATGTATGTATATGTATATATATATATATATATATATATATATATATATATATATATATATGTATACATATATGTGTGTATATATATATATACATATACATAATAGAGATAAAAAGAACGACAACAAATTTATGTGATAAATGAGATAGCTTGAGAGAGTTGTTTATTGTAAAGTCAACGGTGTTACAATAAAATACAAATATAATCCGTGTAATCTAAACATATTTTCTTTAATTGGTGTAAATAATATAATTTCGTCAGTGTTACAGAATACATAAATACGTGGTGGCTTAATTTAATGAAAGTGAAGAAATATTCAACATAAATTTGTTTCATTGCACGTAAAGATTAGCGCTGTGTAACGTTGTTTCTCATTTTTAATGCGCGATATTATAAAGAGAACATCAAAGTGAAAGAATATTTCTAGATCAACACTTATTTCCTATAAATAATACCGTTTATTTATACGAAATCGCGAATGAGTTGAAAAATTTCATTAAAATGTATCCCGAGACGAAAATCAAACAACAGTTTATATTAATTTTGCTTGGCAGTACAACAAACAGAAAATTAAATTCGCCAAAGATTCATTTCATTCCAGTTTATCCGTGTAACGCTATAAATATTGTTTCGTCACATCTTCCAAGAAATTAGAACATTTGACAATTTGTAGTGGATATTAAAAAAGGCCGTTGTTCCCGATGCCATTATTTAAGGCGTTTGGAAATGTTTTTGCTTGATTTTTATAACTTTAACGAGTTATATATTTGACGTGTGGAAATTATTTTCTGCGTGTATTTCGTCGCTAACAGACGATTTGAAAATATGTTTACATTTATTAATATTCATATTTACACACACACACACACATATATATATATAAATAATCTTCACCATTTGACAAGTCACTTCTGAATACAGATCTCTCTCAATTTCTTCCAGATTGAATGTTTAGTTTTTCTCTTATTCTTACATTGTAATAACTTTATTCAGTCTGTTCATTTGTCCCTTCCAGATTTGTATATATGTCTTGTCTCTGGTTAGTAATTTATATTTTTCATCTCTATTTTTTATTTTTATAATATTTCTCATTGATTTTCATTTCGTATCTATTCTGTTCTATTCTTCATATTATGTTGTTTCGTATCTATTCTTCATATTATGCCAGTGGCTCCTATTTGTTCTGTATTTCATTCTAATCTTCTTTCATTGTTGTTATTCATAACATATACAGTTTATTTTATAAGGTTTTTGGAAACGTTCAAATATTTTGATCTTCAAAATATACGGTTTAATTCTGTAAGTGAATGTAAAATATATACAAACGAGTTTCATCCCGGGTTTTCTTGTCTATATATATATATATATATATATATATATATATATATATATAAAATAGTTTTGTGATTAAAAAGGTCTTCCCTGATTTAGAAGACGTCGTTCAGAAAAAAGTAATAATATATTAAAATAAAGTATATTTTTTAATACGATTTACATTTCAATGAAATTTAAATCATTTTGTCTCAACTATGCATGTGTGTGTACATGTGTATACAAACATACATATATATACATATATATATATATATATACGTATATATATATATATATATATATATACGTATATATATATATATATACGTATATATATATATATATATATATATACGTATATATATATATATATATATATATATATATATATATATATATATACATATATATATATATATAGAGAGAGAGAGGTAGAGAGAGAGAGAGAGAGGTAGAGAGAGAATAGTTTTGTTATTAAAAAGTTCTTCCCCGATTTAAAAGACCAGATTCAGAAAAAAGCAATAATGTATTGAAATAAAGTATTTTTTTAATTCGATTTACATTTCAATGAATTTTAAATCATTTTGTCTCAACTATGCTTGTGTATGTGTATACAAACATACATATGTATATATATATATATACATACTCATATAGTTAAGAAAAAATAATTCAGTTTGGCGTTAATATATTTTTTGTATACTATGATAAACTTTATCGATGCATGTGTAAAATTTGCTTCATTACCGATTGACCATCGACTATTTGGCAGAAAATTTGATTTTTTTATGAGGTCAGTTTTCACAAACACAAAATACTGTTGTTTGGAGAAAAACACATTTTTAGATAATAAAAAGTTAAATTTGCTTTTATTATGTAATTGTTTTATATCAATTTAACACATTTACTCTACGTTTGCCAATTTTGGATTCAGTACTGACTTTCAAATATTGGTTTCTGAACTAGTTGTTGTTTTATTAGCTTCAACTAAAGAAAAAAATCATGCTGTTGATAATATGAATTTGTATTATACTGTAGGAACCATTTTATTTTTAAGAAAAAGCATATTCAATTATAAGACTTTATTATCTATGTATATACAGCCATGACCAAAAGTATTGATCACCCCATAATTATGTACTTATTCTAAATATGATTGTTTTGGGTACAAATAAAATTACACATGTTTAAAGTTAATCAAATTTATTTAGTTATTTTAATATTTTGTTGCCTCCCAATTTACTTTAATTACGGAAACGATTCATTTTGGGTTTGATGCGACTAGTCTGCGACATTCATACTAGTAATATTCTTCAATTCTTCCTTAATAACAATTTTCAATCAGTTTTCTGATGCTATTGATCCTCCGCTTTAGTATTCCCCATAAGCGCTCTATTGGATTCAGATCTGGGGACTGTGCTGGCCAATCTAACAGTTTAACGTCATTTTCTTGAATCCACTTAATTGTGGCCCTAGGTTTGTGACATGGTGCAAATTCCTTGTCCAAATTTTACATTTGCCAGATTAGTATCGACAAACATTTTACTAAGCGATGAGCCCAGTACGGTTTCAAGGACATAAATATATTTTTGGCTGTCTATGCGGTCCTCGCTAACGAATATTTCGCCTACATTACTAATCGCCATGTAACCCCAGATCATAATGCTGCCTCCACCGTGGTTCCGTGTAAGTACCACGCACTCCTGGATACATTTCTCACCGACTCGTCTCCCCACATAGGAAACACTTGGAGTACCAAACACCTTAAAATAAATTGAAAATGGACTTTTTTGTTAAATACATTGTGTTTCTCAAAACGTCCCGTGGCGATCTTTAACGGTATTTATGAACAAATAGAGATGTAATGAAAGTGTACCTCAAAGTTATACTCACACTACATTCGACCAATCATCCTCAGTCAAATTCCGACGCCTTATAGCCCACTCAAGACGGACTTTTTTGTTTTGGTCCGAGAGTCATTGCTTCTTCTTAGCCTTGCTACTTTTTAGCTCAGTTCCTCCAAGTATTTTTCTCATTAATTTTGCACTTATACCTAATCGCATGGTGTCAGCAGCGAGCGCAATAGAACTTTTCTTCCTATCCTTAAGTGAAGATAGGATATATTTATGTCGTTGAAACGGTACTGGGCCCATTGTTCAGTAAAACTTTGACGATACAAACCTGGACAATGTAAAATTTCAACAGGACTATGCATCATGTCACAAATCTGCAGCTATAATTAAGTGGATTTAAGAAAATGGCGTTGAACTGTTAGATTGGCCAGCACAGTTACCAGATCTGATCCCAATAGACCACTTGGTGAGAAGTGCGGGGAATACTAAAACGAAGGATAGGAGAACACTCAACAACATCAAAAAGCTCATTGAAAATTGTTATTGATGAAGAATGGAAGAATATTACTAGTAACGAGTGTCGCAGGCTAGTCGCAACAATATCAAAAAGAATAGCTGCCGTAATTAAAGTTAAGTAGGGAAAAGAAATATTGAAATAAATAAATTTGATAACATTTAAACACATGTAATTTTTTTTCCAACACAACCATATTTGGAAATAAGTGCATAATTATGAGGTGCTCAATACTTTGGTAAGACTGTAAGTATATATATATATATATATATATATATATATAATATCATCATCATCATCTTCAGCCCCTGTTAATCCACTGCTGGATAAAGGCCTCTTCCATGATTTTCCATTTTGTTCGATTCAGTGCCTCTCTTTTCCACAGTTTTCCAAGAAAGTTTGATAATTTCTAGTTTAATCTAATGAACAGATGGGATAAGGATATATATATATATATATATATATATATATATATATATATATATATTGATAGATAGATAGATAGAGAAAGAGTGTCCATCCATCTCTATTTTTAATACTCTGCATTTCTTTTTTACTTCTATATAGGTTCATTATTGATGATTTGAGTTAAATTATATACTGATTATTTTGTACGGACTGAAAATCCATACTCATTTGTTGGATTCCTTTGTATTTTATGTATACATTAGTATTAGATATAGATAGACATTTTTATATAACGTAATGACTGAAAAACGCTGTGTGTGTATTTATGTATATATATATATATATATATATATATATATATATATATATATATATGAAATTTGTGAAAAAAACGATTTTTTTATTTATGAATCAAATACGTTTTAAGATATATATTAAATTTGTTTTGATCTCAAAATGAGTGCTAATATCCTAAAATTAAATAGTTATATCGTAATCGTTGCCGAAACAAAGGAATCTTATACTTTATATACGAAATAAAATGAATTTTAAGACAATGATGTCACATGTGAATGTCTTTTTGTATAAAACTCGAAATATGCGGTTTCTTTAATGGATCCGTTCCGTCTGTACCATTTATCAAAGACAGTTATATCCTGCAGCGCGTGCAATTAAACAAGTGAACGATTTTATGTTCGCATATGTGCAAAGGCGCCGCCTCTTACGTGTGGGACGCGACGCTGGACGTCGGGGCGCTTGACGTCTCCTCGTTGTGACTGTTATTTATTTCTTCCTGGTCCTCCACTGTCGTTGCGTCTCATTCATCCAGTGGCCATTTATTGTCCGCACCGCCGATATAATGGGCGAGCGCTCGAGGAAAGACTTGCGACTCCGCTTGGCACCGTTCAGTGTTTTATCTTCGATAAATGTTTCCTGTCACCGCGGCTTATTTACGACACGATTTAGGATTAGTTCTGTTTTCTGTCAGTTTCGATTTTTATTTTGATTTAATTGGTCGTTTTTTTCGAATTGTCATGTTTGTTAGTCGTTGTTTGTGTAACTGATATTTTACTGGGCATTTCGAGGATTATATGTGTTCAAACTATCAAATCTTTTTTTAACAAATTTTTATTCGTGCGAGACTTTTTTCCGTCTAAAAAAAAACTTCAAATGAACACCATTTTTTTTTCTTTTATGCGGTGGTTTTATTCCGTTCTGTACGTCTTTTTTGGTTCGAAACGCTAGTTTATTTCATTTTGTGTAAGATGTACCGTTTAGTTAATGAAAAGCGAAAATATTCATTCGTATGACTCATTGATTAGTGTTCACTGTAGAGAAGATTCTCATTCATCCTTATTATACATTTGATGAACTGAAATATTTTTAATCATTACTAAACTGTTGCTATTCAATATTGGAAATGTTATTTCAAGGATATCTATTTTAAAATTATTGACATTAATGAAAGGAAAACAAGTTTGATACATTAAAATTCAAATATATACATATACAACTAATTCTATTTTTTATTAAAGAAATATTTATTAATGTTATTTATGAAAATGTATATATATATATATATATATATATATATATATATATATATTCCCATCTTGGAAAGAGAAACATATTTTTAGAAAAAAAATAATTTATAAATCTGAATAAAGAATCATGAAGATGTATTTTAAAAGAAATAAAAGAGAACAGAATAGAATAGATAAGAAAACAAACATGTTGATAAATAATTTGTAATGAAAATGAAAAGTACTTATTTTAAGAAGTGAAGACTACATATTGACAATAAAGGAATAAGTCAATCTTGAAAAGTCCTAAACTTGGAGTAGTTTGGATAAATGTAGAATTTATTGTTCAACATTCTCTCCTGAGTTCAATAAGTATTTAGAGATTTTAATTGTTGTACTATTGTTTTGAAAAGTTATTTTTTTATAAAAAAAATCATGCCATTTTTGTCCAGTTTACCCAATTATATGATTTTGTTCTCATTCAATGATTTAAAATAATGCCGTTTCTTATTATTCGCAGTCTTGCTGGTCTTCGTTTTTTTGGATCATATGAGTATCTGTCCTCCTCTATAAGTTTTGCACTTGTGCTTTTTTCATCTGGATTTTAGAGATTTTAAAATCTATATAAAAAAAGCACATATGCTAGGCCTGGTGGTGGAGAACAAATACTCAGATGATCCAAAAGGACAACGATTATCAACATAAAGCATCAACGTGATCACAGATATAAAAAAATACAATTGTAATTTATTATTTTTCCATAAGAAGTATAGTACGATCTTCGTATCTTATACATTATACAGAACTCATTTGTGTACTTTTTGAATTTTTTTTGGCACAGTAAATCATGCATGGTACTTGTTCATCCTCCAGTGATAATCAATAGAGAGCACTAACTTTACCCAATCTTTAGCATTCGTGTTCGTTAAAACAACCACATTTTTCTCACTACAAATAAATAATGTCCCACAAAAATAATATTCGAAATATAATTTTAAGTTTGAAAAAGTGTGTTTTAAGTCATGCGCAGTGGTAATATATTTTCAGGGCGTTTATTCACTAGACATTTCATTAATACATTAATATTATATTTTCAATTCAGAATTAGTCTGTAAAGAGGTCATTGAATTACGTAGTTGGATGTTTGAAATTATATGTGTATGACAAAGAGAGAGTGCTTTTTAAATGTGTATGATATGCATGCAGTTTCAATTATAAAGAACACCGACTGAATATTGTATACAGTTTCATTTATATAAATATTTATTTCTATTATTTTTTTCTTAATTGTTTATATGTTAGTCTTTATATATACATACATATATATATATATATATATATATATATATATATATATATATATATATATATATATATACATACATACACATGTATGTTCAGATATTATATATAAATGTGTATGTTTAGATTTCTTTTCTAACCAATATGTAATGCAGTTATAATTTATATATATACACACACACACACATATACATATATATATATATATATATATATATATATATATATAATACCTTCTGTTTGACCAATATACTATTTAATAATTTGAATTTTTAACAGTTTGAACGGTTTACTGTTCTTTTACATACATTTTAATGCATTTTCTGATATGTTTATACCGTCTTTTCACAAAACCACACACACACACATACATACATATATATATGTATACGTACATGTATATATATATATATGTGTGTGTGTGTGTGTATACTGTGAAAATGTGCTCTTATAGTTTTTGTTACTGTGGTTAAATTCATTTTCACAATTGACTTCAATATCCGCACATCACATATCTTCTTTTAATCAAAATACACAATAATTAATTATTCTGATAATAGTTTATGTGAATTTTGATCTATTTTCATGCCAAAGTACAGACAATTTTCATCAGTCATTATAGAGTTTTTCGAATTAGATTTTTTGTTTTTAAATTTTCCAATATATTTCACAGTCATAATTTTCTCTGTAGTCTTTGTTGTTCAGTAAGTGCAGGCGTTAAAATATCACCGCACGGCTCTGAGTAAGTGTACCTAGTACTTAAAATGGATCAACTTTTCAACTGTATTTTATAATGAAAAAGTACATGAATGATAGGTGTATTCATCTTCATTGCGTACTTGATTCATCTGTTTGCTTTTATGACTATTTTGTTTAATTAAAGTCTATGTAACAGCCACTTTTTCTGAAGTTATTACGTACAATGACAGTTTTAAACGCGAATCATCATCTAAATCAATCGTCATCATTTTGAAAATACTTCTATTACTGTTTTACAGTCTTTAAAAAGGAAAATCGTTAGAGAACACACAAAATATTCATTCGTGACAATCTTTCGTTTCACAAATTAATAATTCAACACCACACAAATCATAAAAAATCTTATTTATTATATTTGATATTAGTTTATTTCCACTTCGATAGTGATGTCGTTAAAGTAGAGAAAAATCATATTTTTCTATACCTCTTAGTTTACTGTATGGTCACAAAATGATTATGAACAATAATCGAAAATGATCAATAATTAACTGTTGAACATTTTTTTATCAAAAATAATTTGTAGGTTTTTAAGATGAGTGAAAAAATATTTGTGAAAGTAAATTTAGCCACAATAACAAAAATACACAACGGTTACTCATAATTAAAAATAATTTCTTTATCTTTTCTTTATTATAATTAATTAATATAAAAAAATTTTAATATTTAAAATCTTTAATAATTATTAATCTCTAATATAAAAAATCTTTTCTTTATTAATAACCACTCAGTGTATACTGAAGAGAAACATTTAAACTTTGGTTTGTGTTTTACAAACGACTAATTCCGAACTGGAAAATGTTTATATTTAATTTAATTGATTGTTGTTATACCTGTAATTCCAGTGATTGTTTGTTTTGTTAGTCTTCGTTTTTTGGATCATATAAGTGTCTTTTTTCCATTATTAGTTTCTTCACGTGTGCTATCGTTAGGTAAATATTAGAAACTGAATTTAAATCTCATTTATGTTCATTCATATATCTTTTATATAGAGGTTGGTTTATAATTTTAGCATAACAAAAATACGATATTATAAACTGCACCTTATATAAAGCATATATAAACGAATATAAATCAGATTTAAGCACTTTATATCTCCCTAGAATTGCTTCATGAATCAAAACTAATAATAGAAAATAAACACTGGATGATATGACAGTATGAAGACAGCGCTTATCTCTCTCTTTATTTACATTAAATCCGTGTGTAACAAAACGTTCCTAGTGCACCAAAAATAGTATTATTAGGTATTAAATAGATTGATGCAAAAATAATTGCGGTTTTTATGTATCGAATGTAAAGAAATATATATATATATATATATATATATATATATATATATATCATTTAAAAATTATATTTATTAATCAAAATAAACACCATTGGCCTGCACACATTTCTTTCAATGGGAAACAAGTAGGTTTATTCCTACAAGATAGAATTCTGAAGTTCTGGAATTAACGAATTCATCGAAAGCGCTTTGAGCTGATGCTTGATCTTTGAACGAGAAATTACATAAATGTATAAAAAATGATAATCTATCGATGACAGGTCCGGAGAATAAGGTGGGTGATGTAAGTTTTCATAACCCAGTTCATTTATTTTTTTTAGTAATTTGTGAGACATGTGGTCAGGCGTTGTCATGAAGAAGAATTGGTCTTTTTCTATTGACTAATGCTGGCCGTAAACAATGCAAATTCTCATGCACTTTTTCGAATTCTGATAATATTTTTCGGCTATTATAGTTTAACCAGGATTTAAGAAGTTGTAGTGAATGATGCCACTTTCCTATCAAAAAAAATTGACCATAATCTTTTTGTCATGAAGCTTCGGTTTAGGAAACTATTTTAGTGCTTCTCCTCGGTCTAGTTACTGTGATGAACGTTTCTAATTGTTGTAGAGAATTCACTTTTCATCACATGTGACAATGCGATCAAGAAAAGGATCATTTTTGTTACGCAAAAGAAGAGAAGAAAAGAAAATTTGCTTGATGTTCGTTTAGTCCATACGACAACCCATTTATCCATCATTTTTGTTTGTCTTATTTGGCTCAAATTTCGAACAACTGTTAATGATCAACATTGAGTTTTTCTGCCACCTCTAGTGTTGTCTCACGTGGGCCCGTTTCAATAATGGTTCCTTAAATCATGATTGTCTATAGCTGATTGACGACCACGATCTCCTCCTCATCATCAAGGCTTTCGTTTTCATCACGAAATTTTTGGAAGCAGTGTTGAGCTGTACATTTACTAATTGACTCTTTGCCAAAAACAAATTTGATGTTTCGAGCAGATTCTGTTGCTTTACGTCCCAATTTAAAGCCATACAAAATCGCACTAATTTAATTTTTTTCCATGAATAATATAAGAGGTTATATTCAACAATACTAAATAATGAAAACAATAAACATAAACTGAAATCACTATTGATAATTTCATTGTTTGTAATAATGTATCACTATAACAAGAGATAACGGTAACTAGAAAAATCGGCACCAAACTTAAAATGATAAAAACCGCAATTATTTTCGGAACAACATAACAGAAAATTTACTTTCGATATATCGTAAAACATTAAATAATTATGATTTGACTAAAACTGTGAACGTTCAGAAATAGATGCTC
>CM068319.1:12882421-12932421 GCA_034766995.1 Acanthacorydalis orientalis | reverse complement strand
TGCCGAAGCGCCCTAAAACCCCAATAACCAACCAACCATCGATTCGTTGGGGAACGACGAGCATTCTCTTCCAAACGTCGAAAAATTACAGTCTTTATGATTAGTAAGAGACGCATTTCAAATCACCGGTTCTTTCCCACACAGATCCAAAAATTCCAATGAAATTTCGTTAGACCACTCCATTTTAAAATCAAGTAACTAGCTTTAAATAATAACTGATGTCTATTTGAAAATTTAAGTTTTTTATTTTTTCGACCGTGAATACAATTATATAGTAAACAAGTACTGACATTTGGAGTTTAATTCACTAAAAAAAAATCAAATCAAATAATGATTTTATTGGTAATCAGATTATATACATATTTTTACAATTTGTGTATATGTATTGTTGCGTGCGTGTTTGCGTTCGATGCCTCTCCTGAGAGTTGAGTCGATTTTGTCTGTATTATGTGTTTTTTTTTTGTTTTTGCATCGTGATTTGTTGTTTTTATATGTCGGGTATATGCTCGGAAAATTTCACAACTGAGCTGAAGAACTTTTTTGTTCCTGCTAAGTAACTTATGATTAACTTACAGTTGACTTAAACTTAGTCGGCTACCGCCCGATTATGTCTGTTTTCATTGTTTGTTTTTTATGTTTGCGTTCTGTCGCTTCACAATGCACGGCAAACAACACTGCACAATTCACTAAGTGCATAACATTGCCGATTTATATGTTGTTTAGGGAAGCATTACAATTACAACGCCAGGTATAACACAGTTTAAATTTCTTTTGTTACAATACTAAAGGTTCAAAACTATTAATTTACTACAATGAATTAAAATATTTTCGGATCTTTTGATATTGAATAATAGAAGAAATTTTATGAGAAATTAAATGAGAAACTAAACTGGTTATCTAGTTTACACAATTTTTACCAAAACACTGCTATAACCGATGTCGATATGTTATAAATGAATTCCACTTCATCTGCTATCTATTTTTTTTATTAATTAAGATTGTAAATTGTTATTTGTAGATCATTTAAATTCAAGATCTTTTAAATTGGAAAATTTAGTACATGTCTAGCAATGCATTTTTAAAGGTTGAAGATAATAATAATGGCTATATATATATGTATGTGTATGTATATAAATATATGTATATATATATATATATATATATATGTATATATATATATATATATATATATATATATATATATATCTATATATATATATATATATAAATATATATATATATATATATATATACATATATGTATATATATGTATATATATATATATATGTATAATTCTGTTATGAATGAAATAAATCTATGTGTAATGAGCGCATAGTCGTAGGAAAATATTTTGTGAAGCATAAAAAACTAAACGTCTTCTAGAACCGTCAAAAATGTATTTGTTTATCGTATCAGTTATTAAAACGTGGCTGTATTGTTGGTGTAGGTAGCTATATGATGTTTACTTTTCGTTTCATAAATATGTTTTGCAGTTCGGTGAATGTTTTCTTAGGCACACTAATAAACTTTTCTATTAGATTTTTTTATATTTTATAATATGTTTACCTATTAGCAAATATAAACAATACATTATGAAAATATCGTTCACATATGAAACATGTTCTGTGAAGAAACTGTAGAATTAGTTATATACGTGTATCGATTTCTAACATTGTGTAAAATATGTTAATCGAATTTGTCTGACTAAATTTACCTACAATAATAAATATTTATTTATAACATTTTGTTCTCAATTGGGAACCGTTGCTTTTAATTTTTTATTTGATCGATTGAGTAGTGTCGAACAGTAACAAGATAAAAATATTGTGTTTGGATTTCTTCTTTCTTGTTTCAATATATGATTAGTCATATGATTTTTTTAAAAATTTTATAAACAACTGAACAAAAACTGTGCACCTTCATTCTAAAAGTATAGATTTTTTACATGCTCTAAATTTCTTTGGTTAATATTTCATGTTTCTTATGAAGCATAAAAAATATATTTAAAAATCTAATTAGGTGATTTTTTCATTAGTATTTTTTTTATTCATCAATAACGATGTACATTTTATTATTATAGACATTCACATTTCACCAAAAACCTAATAATATGAAGGAAATGACATATGCTGGTTGCAACAGGAAACAAATACTGGATTAAAGAGATGAAAATCATTATATGCAGAGGCATAGAGCACATGTTTTTTTACTGTCACACTTCCTCTCAAATCTATGCTAAATATAATACAATTGTGACCATTTCGTCATTTTATTGTTGACATTCAATGAATGCAATTGCTTCAAAAAAATCATAGGTATTAGGTCCGTAGGAAAATAAATGCGGTTTTTGTTTTCTGTATTCTAAATTTTTTTATTAAGGAAAGTGTCATTTCATCGTGTTAATGTTAATATCATTTTAAAGTGCATTTTTCGATCTGTATTTTAGTAACATCGACTTGGTTTTATTATTAATTTTGGTTCAAATCGGGATATTAAATTAAAGATGGTAAAGAAGCAAATTCGAGTAATTTTTTGTAAGAGTTCAAAACGGGTGGCGAAGCAGCAGGAACTGCTCGTAAAGTTTGGTGTGGATACTGATAAGGAACATATGGTGGAATAATGGTTCCATAAATTTCGTACTGGGGACGAGTGTCTTACAGATTGCGGAGAAGATCGCGAGCGTCCTTCTTCAGTTCATGGCAACTAACTGAAGACGTTAATTGAATCAGAACCAGGCTCAACAATTCGAGAGCTTGCACAAAAGTTATACGTTAGTCATCCAACAGTTCTAGACCGATTAAAACCACTTAAATTAAAAAATGTATATGAATTTTAGGGTCGTAAACCGCAATTAATTTTCTATCAACCTAATATAATAACCATAGGCTGATAATATAATATATACATTTGTATACTTTTTTTTCGTATAGAAGATCGAGCAAAATCAAAATATATTTTACTTTTGATTATCCCATTTAGAGGGTGTAAAACATTCTCTTTCTATATATATATATATATATAAATACATTTATATATATATATATATACATATATATATATATATAAATACATTTATATATATATATATATACATATATATATATACATATATATATATATATTTATACATACAGGACAGTCAGTCAAATGGCAACCCTAATGAATAATTTTTCATCGTGTGAGGTGTCATACAATTCTACCATTTTTCAACATAGTATTCGTTGCGTTCATTGCAAATCCTTCAGCACTTCTTTAATCCTTGGATTCCCCTATAAAAAAAGTTTTTTGATTACAAGCGCAGCCACTCAAGTACCAACTATTGTACTTTTTCACTTGATTTGAAAGGCTTTTCGCTTATCGCCACTTCAAGTGATCTAAATAGGTGATAATCACTTGGATCGAGGTCTGGCAAGTAAGGCGAATGAGAAATACACTCGAAGTACAGTAGTTCGATTATTGTATGAGCAGTATGGCGCTGAACATTATCGTATTGCAACGAGACGGCAGTATTTAGAAGTTCTTGTCATTTGGACTTGATTGCTGGTTGGAGATGAATCCTGGGGAGATATGAATATGTGGCATTGATGATGGTGTTTCCTCTGGACATTTAATGCTCGTGCATCACAGAAGAGAATTAGCATCACTTTCCCTGTAAATGGGTCCGCGTGAAACTTGTTAGTTTTGGTCAGGAGATACGGCGTCATTCCTTTCTCGCTCTGTTAGTTTCTAAATGATTCTAATATTCGGATTAAGAAGTTCAATAAGTAGTACATGATTGACTGCTCACCCGACGAAAATATTTTTTTCTATAGGAATCCAGGTACAAGTTAAGCTCTAGAATACTTATATTAGTACCCAATAGAGACTATTGAAACTAGTACTATTTTATGACATCTCCTTGCAATACTCGATGAGAAAAATAACTAATGTTTTCATTTGACTCACCTTCTTATATATATATATATATATATATATATATATATATATAAATATGTATATATATATATATATATATATATGTATATATATATATATATGTATATATATATATATATATGTATATATATATATACTCATATATATATATATATATATTCATACGTGGGTTGTTTGATAAGTTTGGTCAATTTCCATGATCTGGTACCGCCATTCATTTGGTAACGTCGCGGCTATTATATATCATTTTTCAAACTAGCATAGGTGAAATTTTAACCAGAAGTGATGCGTTTTTCACGTTCTACAGATGTTTAAAGCGAGCATTACAGAAATTGCCGCAAAAATAAAAAAAAACGAACACGCCTCTTTGCGTCGATTCGCCACCGTGGATGAAACATGGATTAACCGCTACACACCTGAGTCGAAGCACTAATGAAGGCAGTAGACAACGACTGGTGAAAGTGCGCCGAAGAAGGCGGAAGACCATTTTGTCGGCGGGGAAGGTGATGAGCACTGTTTTTTTTTGGGTTTCGTAAGGAATCATCCAAGGATTACTTAATGAAAGGAAAAGGATAACCGGACACTATTATGCAACATTATTGGATATTTTACCCTGAATAAACTATGAACTATTAATCTGAAACCTAATAAATGCTGACCTAAGTTCTGAAAATAACAGAATTGCATACGATAGAAAAATAGTAAAATAAAATTAAAAAAAGAACATTCTAATGTTTGTGGAAGAAAAACATGAAAATACCGTATTTATGCAATTTTAATTTTATTTTTTTATTTTTTCATTATTTAAATGTAAAAAGTATATTTAATTATTAATGATTTATCTAGATTCTGACGGATGAGAATAAAATTATGATTTTTAATAAGAATACATTAATAATGATAATTCTTTTTATCTAATTTTTCTTATATATATATATGTATATATATGTGTATACATATATATATATATATATATATATATATATATATATATATATATATATATGTATATATATATATATATATATATATATATATGTGTATATATATATATATATATATATATATATATATATTTGGATGTATGTGAAACGTACAAGTGAGGTATTTATTGAATGTAGATTCACATGGCCGACGTGTAACAAAATTTTATAAGAAAACATGTTATACTGAAATTCATCGTGTGTGGCCTTCCACCACCTTTATCATCCAATGAATTCACAGCTAAACCGACTGTTGAACTAGTGAGAGAAATATCGATTTCCAACGCTTCTATCCTAGTTGTCAGCCATTTTGTGTCGTCGTCGCCGCTCGCACGAATGCGATCTACAAAGAATCCGTTATGAATTTGTGTCGTAAACTGTAGTCACGCTGGCATGAGGAACATATAAATTGGTCCACTGACTTTAACTGCCGCTCTTCTGCTTATGAAATTTATCTGCGCGTTGTAGGTTTATGTTATGATATTGTACGGCTTATCTGTATGCCAAATATATTTTTGCCGATAGACTTTTACCTTTAAATATAAAAAGTAACAAATGATCAACGGAAAAACATATTTATTGCTAGTGGAAGGAAAAAAAAACGTGTACGTTTTTATCTCACCGAAATTATGAATTCATGTTTTCAGTTTCTGATATGATTTAAGCGACACTGACGGCACGTACAAAATATTTATACTTGTTTGTTTAGGTGTGTAAATTTTCATTGCGAATATTTCATTTTTTTAGTATCAATAACGACAGAATTTGCCGCTATTTTAATATTTCTTGCATAGTTTTCTGTTTATGTTCCAGTTTTCTTTGACAACTTTCTCAGGAACTTAATGATCAATTGTTACATTCTTGATGAATATAAATAACACAACTGTATATCTATTTGCTAATTTGTATTTTATTATTTATAGTACTTGATTGTTTATTTAATTTTATGTAAAAATGGTAAACACTCATCTAGTTGAATAGAGAGAATATCAAGTAATGCTCAGAATATTATTTATATTCAGGCAAAGTATGTGCCAATATTTTACGGTTGATTCTCTAGTTATGTGCTGCGATTTAAGCTTTACTAAAAAAGTATATCATTAAAAATGATTTTATTTGGAAAAATAAAATTATATTTATCTTTTTGAATAAATCATTCATATAATTCAGCCAGTATATTATTTTTTAAATAAAGTTTGGAGATTTAAGTCGTAAGAAATAATGAAATTATTTTATAGTTTTTATTTTTGTTAAGGTTGCATATGGTTGATTTTCTTTTAATTTATATATATATATATATATATATATATATATATATATGTGTGTGTGTGTGTGTGTGTGTGTGTTTGTGTGTGCGTAAGTCACCGTAGGCATTCTCCGTTGAAACCGGATAGCCACAAACATGACACATGAGTGGCGCAGACTTCACTCAGTGTTCTTGTTCCGGTCTACGGCCAACGCCACTGACGGCCCACACTCGATCGTTTCGAACATTGTATATAAATGTATTAGTCGTAAAAAGAGTTGTGACATTGCCGGTTAGATATGTTTTTTTACTCGTCGACGATATATGCCAACAAATATTGAAATTGAAAACATTTTTATCTTGTTTAATTTGAACCGAACTAATCAGACACGTCCGAACACTTTAATCTCAAATACTGATGAAATACTTATAACGGAAAGATGTCGATTTGTTTCTTTTTCAAGTCGCCGTAATAAAACAGCGCGACTGTCTAATATTTATGTTATCGTTTGTGTGTACGCTTGCATCCACGCACACACATGTTATATATATATATATATATATATATATATATATATATATATATGTGTATATGTGTATATGTATATCTATACATA
Organism: Acanthacorydalis orientalis; assembly: GCA_034766995.1. NCBI lineage: Eukaryota > Metazoa > Arthropoda > Insecta > Megaloptera > Corydalidae > Acanthacorydalis > Acanthacorydalis orientalis. The sequence continues at coordinate 12,925,638 of CM068319.1, read as the reverse complement.
TATATGTATATATATATGTATATATATATGTAGATATATATATATATATATATATATATATATATATATATATATATATATATATATGAGTCGTTCGATAAGTATGGTAAAAAAGCAAGTTAAACACCGTTCTTTTTGGAAAAAATCGATTTTATTTCTCAACATTGTCTCCATTGTACACTTGGTACAGGGAGTTTGCAAATAACTGTTGACGATGGTGATGATATTCTCATCCAACGAGAATTTTTTTCCACCGGGACAAACATTCAAGTTTGAAAAGAGGAAGCTGTCGCGCGAGGTCGAGTCCGGAGAAAAGGGTGGATGAGGAATCAATTCGAAGCCTGATTCGTGCAATTTTGTCATTGTGACGGTCGATTTTTGCGACAGCGCGTTGTCCTGGTGAAAGTGCACTTTTTTGTGCGCCAACATTGGTCTTTTTTGTTTCAGTTCTTCTTTCAAATGGTCAAATAATATTGCATAATAGGCTCCTATTATCGTTTTTCCCATGGTTAAGTAGTCGGTTAGGATTATTCCTTGCGAATCCCAAAAAACTGTGGCCATCACTTTCCCAGCCGACAAAATGGTCTTCCGCCTTCTTCGGCGTACTTTCACCAGTCGCTGTCTACTGCCTTCATTACTGCTTCGACTCAGGTGTGTAGTGGTGGATCCATGTTCCATCTACGGTGACGAATCGACGCAAAAAGGTCTGCTCGTTTTTCCATTTTAGCGGCAATTGCTACACTGCTAACTTAAAACATCTGTAGAACGTCAACAACGCGTTGCTTCTAACTAAAATTTCACCTATGCTAGTTTAAAAAATGACACTTGATAGTCTTGATGTAACCAAATGAATGGTGGCGCTACATCATAGAAATTTACCAAACTTATCAAACGACCCATGTATGAATATATATATATATATATATAAGCTTAAATTTTATACAGTAAGGTACAAAAGTATTAATACAGTGTTTGATCAATAATAGAAACTGATGTTGATATTGTTAATAAAATTTATTTATATTTTTTCTTTAAAATATTTAAAACAAATACTATTTCATTCCATATTTAGGACATTGTTTCTCGTAAACAATTTTATTGAAGAAGAATTCCTTTTTTTTAATCACCGTTCATTATCATATGTTGAAATATATTTAGATCTGATAAAATTCTATATAATTTTTAATTTCCACTGGATTTGGGATACATATGTAACGAGATTGACAGAAAATAAAAGTATTTTATGTAGTCAGACATGAGAATAAATTGAATTTTTGGTGAAATGAACCTAATATATATATATATATATATATATATATATATATATATATATGTATATGTATATATATATACTATTGCTTTACTGAATAAAATTATTTTTTAAATTTATTAAATTTAGCAATTTTTTCTTATCGCTATTTTTTATTTTTTCAGTGGCACGATTTTTCAACGTGTGTTTGTCTATTAGTTAATCGTTGTGTACGGGGGCGTTTCCTCATTTCATTATCAAATTTAACCTTCATGTTCAAGGTAAGTTTTAAGGAAATGTATATATATATATAATTTTTAATAATTCATAATAGAATAGTTTTATTGCAATAAATTTCCATTTTCGTTATAACACATTATTTGAATCTGTTTAACAGTTAATTTTTATACAAAATACTAGTTCTCTTTTCGAAACAAAAATTTGCTAGATGTTTATTTGTCGATTTAGAGTGAAAAATAGATTTTTTTATCTATTATCCTTCTTACTTTTATTACAATCCGTAATTTAATTATTTTTCTTTTTCATTATAATATCAATTGCGAATTTATGATTGATATAATGAGTTTCTCACCCAACCCATAAACGACGTTTTTCTGATCAAAAATGTTCAATAATAGATTATTAGTTATTTTTGATTGTTATTTATCTGCATTTAGATGTCGATTCCGCCAGGGCCTATCTTAGAGGACTAATGTACAGAAAAATCATATTTTTATGATATGATTTTAAATATTTTTCTACAATGTCGGGAAAAATAAAATGTTCATGTAATTAGGATATTTGAAATCTCTCTCTCTCTCTCTATATATATATATATATATGTATATATGTATATATGTATATATGTATATATGTATATATGTATATATGTATATATGTATATATGTATATATGTATATATGTATATATATATATATATATATATATATATATATATATATATATATATATATTGTTCGTTTACGCTCCGAGGATGATGGTATCGTCTTTATGCTCATAAATAACAATCAAAAGTGATAAATAAACAACAATTGAATATAAACGTTTTGTACTGAGTTAGTGAAAAATTTGTGTGAAAATTAATTTAACTAGTGTCAGAATTATATTGAGAACTTGTACTTAGAATTTAAAGAACAGTAGTTATTTTGAACTTTTATTTTGAACTTATACATAGTACTTGAACTTATACACCGTAACTTTTTATTTTGAATTTACACATAGATAGGGCCATAGTAAAAAAGAATACGATAATTTGACAGAACTTACAACCCTATCTACATCCATTTTTGTATTTTAGAAAATATCAGTTTTCATAATGCGTTTTTTCTATATATCGTAATGCAAAAAAATATCACATTTTTTCTACTTCTCAGTTTTTATTTTCATTTAAATAATTTAAAATATTGTAGAGAAATATATATATATATATATATATATATATATATTAGATATATATATATATATATATATATATATATATATATATATATATATATATATATATGTTATATTAGAATATAGACAGCTGTACATATTACGTATATATGCTTTTTAAGTTATACAGTCGAGTTTTTTTATGCGTATCTTTTTAATGCAGTTTTGAAGTTTTGTGGTACATATTTCATGCGAATTATATGAAGAAGAGAGATTTCGATTTTAAAGTTCTATTAATTGTTGAGAAAACATCAGGTCATTCGCATTTAGAACATCCAAATGTGCAAGTAGTGTTTTTTTCCACCCAATACAACAAGCATTATTATTCAGCCATTAGATCAAGGTATAATTGGTACTTTTAAAAAATATTACATTAAGCGCACTTATCAATTTATATGGGATAAACTAGAAATTGTGTCATTAACAATAACTGAGATTTGGAAAAAATCTATTTTGGATTGTTTAAATCATGTTATGTCTGCTTTGGCTGTAATAAGACCACAAAATTACTTGAGATAATGCCTTAAGTGACGATGATATTATTGGTATAACTTTAGATATCGCCGAAGATCCAGAAAACGATATTAAAGCGGAAGGATAACCCTCGCTGCAAATATAATTCGAGAAGGTCCTTAACTTTGCAATAAATTAGAAAATCATTTTCTTGTTCATGACACAAATTCTGAACGAGCCTTCAAATTACAATTATGAGCTGAAGAATTGTACTTCTGGATATCACGAACTGTATAAAAAAAAATAAAATCATTATCACACAGTTTAATCAATGATTATATTATCACAGGGAAAAAAATCAGCACAGAACGAAGGTGAATTTGACGCTATCTTTGTTCGCGAAGAACCATTGTCTTTATCATGCAGATCTGATGCACTGACTATCTCTTCTAGTGATGAAAGTGATTTTGCACCAATTCGAAAATGGTGCCGAACATTGTTAGATAGCGACGATAATTCCGATGAAAAAATATAAAAAGAATCATTACTTTTTAATAAAAATCAAATGAATAACGTTTTGAAACAAACTTATTTTAAGTTTTATATAAATTTCTTTTAGATTTTCGAAGGATTTTTTTCTAATCATTTTCCTGAATTTTCATAAACTTTTTATGCGATATTGGGTTTATTTTAACTCACTGCTTTGGTTTTATGCGGTTTTAGAACGTATTATGGAACGTATCTCTAATTTTTCAATGTAAGTTATGTCTTTTTGTGCGATTTTTTTATATGCGATTTTCTGTAAAATGTACTTAATGAATAAAAAAAATACTTGACTGTGTATTGTTAGTTTTAAGGAATAAATTGTGTAGGTAAAGATATATATATATATATATATATATATATATATATATATATATATATATATATATATGCATTTTGTTTTATGTTATATGTAAGTGTGAATCTAAAACATTTCTCTAACAAAGATATTTATAATTATATATATATATATATATATATATATATATATATCATTCTAAATAATTGATTTGAATTAATATTGTTATTTCTATCCGAAGTAAACATTTCATTGAATTATCCGTAATGTAAAATATTACTCGGATTCAAATATATTTCACATTATTTAAATTATATCGACAATAAAAGCACACAGTACACGATCAGAATCTCATAATATTGCGCCGCGGCAGTGGATTTAGAATATATTTTGAGGCGGATTGTCAAAGCAAGCCACTAAATGTCTCCGGCTACACGCAAACAGTCCAATTATGCGCACTTTACGAGCGTCTCTAGCGGCATTCGTTGCGCCCATCTTGATTGCGACGCATCGTTCACTCGAAAATAATTACAACTTTTCCAAAGTGGTTTATTTTCGGTACTCGTAAACTATGAATTAATGAAGGATTCCGACATTAGACACTTAATTGATGCCCCCTGTTAGTACGTTTATTATCGAGACACCGCGCGTTTTCTTTAAAAACAAGAACAGGACTAGTTTTAATCGAATTCATTATATATATATATATATATATATATATATATATATATATATATACATATACATAAAGAAAAAATAACTATACGTGTCAAGTCTACAAAGTTTTATGACTTTTATAAATAGTCAGAATCATTATTGTTACAAATATATATTTTTACAGTATACAAAACAAATAAATAAACAGTTAAATATTTTAATATAAATAAATAAATTGAGCTACCGATATTTTTAAAAGGAGTTGATAGACTACACTGAAAAATAAGACGGACATGAAATTAAAAATAAATGATTATCATTTAATAATCTTCAGAGATCGACAGATATAAAATTGTGAAAAAGTCTGAAAATAGATCCGACCCAACATTTCAATCAGTAAATTTAAATTTAATTTGATTTGGTTTTCAAATAAGTTCCATATAAGTACTTTTCTACGAATAAAAGACGTGTTTTTTATTTTCAGTATTAAAAGAAACAAGAGTTTTCATTGTTCAAATAAAAAGTAAATTCATAGAAAGATGATTAAAAAGTATAATCAAAATCATCCTCAAATTTGATAGAAAACTGCATCTCTTTCTATATTGTTTGGAATTTTGTTATTAGCTTAATACATTTTTTCTATTCATTAAAGTAGAGATGTATTGTATTTCCGATTGAAATAAAATCAAATTATAACCACATATCCGTTTGATATTATAAACATATTTTATATATAGAATATTTCCTTATTATCTTATACACATGTATTTATTATTTATTAGTGTTTTTTATAATATTATTTAGTATTGTAAAAATTCAAAGATGCTGGTTAATAATAGAAAGATACTAGAGCATGAATTGAAAATAAAATTAAATAAATGTACAGAAAAACATGTCTTTGCATTATATTTACAAATCATAATAGCAAATATTTTTATGAACTAGATTTTGACATACCTACGACTGTATTATTATATTTGATATATAAATCGAACTCGGTCATAACAAGTACGGATATAGGGATTTCATAGATAACGAGTAACATTTACATCGATTTTATGGTTAATGCTTATTCCTATAAAAACATTCATATTTATAATGAGCTCTTTTTATGGATATATCAAACAACTTTGGCCTCTTTTAAAAATGTCATTCCTTAGATTGTTGGTACTAAATTCAAATTTTTTAAGATTGCTGTCGCAAGTATACTCACGATACAAAAGTATGCCTGTATATCTTGTTAATATTTTATTTAAATCCCTGTTTTAATTAAAAAATAACATGTCTTTGTATGCTAAATAAGTAATAGTTCTTTTATATTGTTGTTGGGTATTTACTCAAGTTTTACTTATATTTTTCGTTTATTTATTATTTAATAAACTTATTGCTTTTCACACAATTTCTTATGATCATATAACAAGGATTTATGTAAAAATATATATTATATCAAGATACAATTTACCTGTAACTCATATATGAGTGTTATAATAAAGGAATATAGTCGGTTCGCTATAACCGAGTTAGACTTTATATATATATATATATATATATATATATATATATATATGTATTACATATATATATATATATATATATATATATATATATATATGTATGTAGTTAACAATACTTAAAAATATTACATTCAGAATTTTCCGATAACTGATCATAAAATTCAGATTGCTCTACTAATGTTTTAACAGAATAATTACTATTGGTAAACATAACAAGAATAATTATAAAATATCTCAAAAAATATGATAATAAATTACTAAACTGAACAACTATTGAAGGCAATTGACAGGAACTGTGTATTTAAAGTGCATACAATTTATATTGACAGAATAGCAATAGCAGTGATGGAGATGAATTTACGAAAAAAAGTTATACAAATAATTTTGAAGTAAAATTTTCTGTAATTTAAATAACCGAAGACCTAAAGAGTGTCAACAAAAAAAAATATTAATGATTTATGATCTCTTTGATCAGAGCTTACACCTTTGTATGGTGTATTTTTATTTCGTCACATTTCTCTATTTCTATCTATCTATTTATCAATCTATCTATCTATCTATATATATATATATATGTATATTATATATATATATATATATATATATATATATATATATATATATATATATATATATATATATATATAAATATGTATATATATTATATTATATATATATATGTATATATATTTTATATATATATATATGTATATATATTATATATATATATATATATTATATATATATATATATATATATATGTATATATATTATATATATATATATATATATATATATATATATATATATATATATATATTATATATATATATATGTATGTATAATATATTATGCAAATATATTAAAATAACAATTGTTAATGGTAGTGACATCTATATAAATCATTAACAGCAACTATAGACATCTGTAGACAATGTAGTTAAGTACAGACTTCAACCACCACTATCACTTTACTGTCAAGAGATGGTAGTATTATACTTAGTATATTTTTAATAAAGTATACTACTCTCTCTCTCTCTCTCTCTCTATATATATATATATCTATTTATATATGTATATATATATATATACACATACATATATATATATATATATATATATATATATATATACACACATACACACGCATGTATGTATGCAATGTTAATATATAATAAATTCGATTGATAATTTCATTAGAAATTTCGAGTAAACAATTATCAAATTGCAAGTATTTTTTCTAATAGAATTATCTCCTTGAAAATGAAAACAAGTAAATCAAAGATGGGAATATAAAATGTAATGTTTAAAAATGATTAACTCTTAGAATGGGCGCTAATGACTTTAGTTTTCGATCCATCTTTAAACCCCAAATTTCCAACCATCTTATCAGAAGTTTGTTAAAAGCTCAATTGGTGCATTCAGGATAGATAAGGACAAAATAAATGTCCTTTAATGTGTTAAAGTACTTACAAAGTTATAATTGTATATATTTATATCTGCGATCCCGTTGATGTCCTGGTGTAATCTTCACCCTTTTAGATCTTTTAATTGTCTCTTATGTACTATTAGTTTTAGCAGGTGTATTATCTCTAAGTAAATATTGGAGTCCATCTCTACTATTTACCTGATCGTTAAATTTATAATATTGACCGAAAATTTTGTATGTGACAAAGCTAGTAATGAACTTAGATGATCCAAAAAGCAAACACAATAAATAATTACAAAATGCAGCGGTATTAGTTAGATACATATTGTGCTGATGAACGAGATGTAGATTTGACATTGCTTTGAAAATACAATTTTAGCTTTTTGTTTTAAGTAAATAATTTATACTTACATCACTATATTTATTCAAGTTTGACTGCTGATAAATACATTTACATAGGTGCAGCATTAAAAAAAGATGAAACAATACTTAATAAGGGAAACCTATAAAAATGTCCTTTACAATTATTGTTTATATATGTGTTTATTAATAACCTGTTACATTCTAAATGATACAATATATATGACAAAATATATATTTGTCGTATATTTTATTCTCACTGGATCTTCTATTCCGAAAAATAATACACAAAATTTTATTTGATTTATATATATATATATATATATATATATATATATATATATATATATATATATATATATATATATATATATATATATATATATATTACAAACAAAAGTGATATTAAGGTTCTTAAAAAAATTTCTTTTTGTTCTTTCAGACTTTGATTTATTTTTAATTGAAAAAGTTACACAGTTTTAAAATACACTAGTGCGACAATATTAAAAATACTGATAAATACAAATTTGTTTGTTATTGTTCGACTATTCGAAATATTAACTTTTATACACCATCAAAAAATATTGTACACAATTTAAAAAAAACATGTATGTAAAAATACTGAAAATATTATAACTACATGAAAATTTTCGACTACTTCTACCATAGTCCAGAGGAAAAGCCGCCTGGTGGTATTTTACGTTGTATTATTTCTTGTTTATCGTAACCTTCGCCAGTTAAAGGATTTCCATCTGCATGAAGTAAATATATTAAAAGTATTAATTAAAAATTATTTACAAAAGTTTTTTTTTAGTATAGCGAAGATATATAAATAATTGTTTATTAATCATGATTTATTAATATTTTTTCTAAAGCAGATCTACATTTCAGATTTTAAATACAAATTAAAAAAATGATTTTGTATATGTAAATAATCATACATTTTGTACGAACAACTTAATAATTTTATATATTACTTTCTTACCGATTTTTTTATTCGACACAGCACGAGTGTAGTTGCTCAGTTGGCTTAATTTTGCATTTTGATTCGCTGGAAATTATCAAAGAATATTGTTAAAATTTATGTACGTATATATATATATATATATATATATATATATATATATATATATATATATATATATAGATATATATATATATATATATATATATATATACAAATATATATATATATATATATATATATATATATATATATATCCAATAACAGTACAAAGTCCAATTAACATTTTCAGTATGAAGAATTATTTTTTGATACTATAAACAAATTGTGTCCTAGCTTCTAAAATTTTCTTATAACATTTTTTTTACTAGTTCCTAAATTTATTTGCATTTTTATGTTTAGCAATTTTTTTTTAAAAAGTATTAAATTTATTAGGAAATATCTAAGACATTTTTGAAATATTTGAATTATTGGTAGTATATTAAAGAAAATGATATATTTGTTTGTATTGTTAATGTGTTCTCTGCACAATAAAATTGTAACGAGTAAATTTTGAATGTTTAAAAACACCATATTTGTTCTTGGTTTTAAAAAATATAAATCATGTTTATAATACTTTTTTGCATTTTTTATTTCTGACTTTGTCTTATTAGTTTTCTTTAATCATTTTTTTTTGTATTTATTTGAATCGAATGAATTTGTAAAAATGAATATTGGAAGAACTGATAATTTTGAAATTATCGGTCTGAAAAATTTTGATATTTTTTATAGGACGATAATATATAAAACCGTGATTATTATATTTCATGTCTAAATATAGATTACAATATGGTTACAATCTGCTGGACATATTGTAAAATGGTTACTATCCTATTTAATCAATTTGGATTTTTTCTATTAAATAAACCAATTAGACAGATTACAACTGAAAAGAGTATTTGAATAAATAAAAGAAATGCCATAAAACAATATAACACTTTTATGGCTGCTGTTGACCAATGGTTACAATTATAGTTTAAATAGTAGAGAAAAACTTAATATATAGTAGATTGTATTATGGTTAATGGATGTTTCCATTTGTAATATTATTATGTAAATGAAAATAACATGTAGTTTACTTAGAATTTTAGAATATTCATCGATGAACTATTGTTGAAAACTATTCATCGCTTCATCTAGTATTAGTTTATAATTTGTAACCACCATTTCTATCACTAAAGATTAATTGAATTTCAATGCATTTTATTTTTTTAATTCTACAGATGTATAAATGAGAAGAATTCATTTTTTAGCCAGTAAACTTATTTTTGATCTTATCGATGCTATGCCCGATTATGTCTATTTAATATTCTTCTGATTATCTAATTCTGAGTATTATATAGTTACTATAACATATAGTTTGAGAGCCGATTGTAGCTAATACATCAACAATAATTTAATAAAACCGAAGATAAAAACTCTATTAATAGTATGTTATTTTTTTAATACAGCAAATAACTATTAAATATTAGCAAAATTGTGCCATGTGCCCGCTATTTAATTTATAATTTGTTAAAAATACTAAAGGATAATAATTGATTATAATAAGCGGAGCAGGACATGTTTGCAGACTGATTTTCCAAGAAACGCTAAATAAAAACACACACACACACACACACATATATATATATATATATATTGTATTTGTAACTATTAAATTCTAAAAAATTTAAACAGTACTATAAAAATATTTGCTAAATACTTCTTGATCATAATCAATTTTCAATTTATAATATTTTTTTGTACTAAAATTAGTTCGAACATTTCTTTTATATTAAAATTTTGTCTTTTTATCATAGTATCATCAATGAGACAGAAAAATATCCAGGGTCCAAGAACAAGATCATGAAATGTTATATTAGTAATAAAATTTAGTAATTTTCTTAACATTCCAGGGAATAATAGAAATTATTATTAAAGAGATATGATTTCAAATAAGTTAATAGAAATTAATCATACTAGTCTTAATTTTTCTTGGAGAAGCTACTTCGCATATGTCGCCGAATATTCTCGAATGCGTGTTTTCTTGTTGAAGACTTTGCGCCATTGCCTTTGCTGCGGTTGTTTTTGGTCTCTCGAATTGTCTGAAACAAACATTTACGTTAAATATTTCATGTCGTCAATAAATTAAAAACTACTTACCGTTTAATTTAGCAAAATAAAGTATTTAACATATCTGCTGTCAATAATAAATTCATTACAAATGGCGATAACATCTATTATTGAAAATAATTTTTGAAATTGAATTTAATAATACATTTATTTGGAGTATAGTAATACTGATAATTTTAATTATTATTTTTTCGAAATTTAATTTTTAAATTTAAAATAAAGTTTGTTTACACTGCACCTTATTTTGTAAATCCCTGTATTACAATAATTTAGTATTTGTGAACTAGTTGGAAAAGTAAGGTTATATATATATATATATATAGAGAGAGAGAGAGAGAGAGAGAATTCAAATATATGCTGTTGAGTACAGAAGAAAGCCAATGAAACAAATAGTATTTATTTCAAAAATCAAAACATTTTAAATTTTATTCGAAAGTATAAAATCTGAATATTTACACAGATTATAAACAAAAATAGAATCTTGAATTTATAGAAAGAATAACTACGAATAACGAAGTTAGATGTCAATAATTTGTCTTAATAATAAAATTATTTATATTTAAAAATATGGAGTTTCCACGATTTTTTTTTGATTTTGGACGATTTTTATTTATTTCATTTTATTCTATGACTGTAAATAAAAAAATAGTTTTATGAAAAGACTTATTTGCTTTCCTCTAAGTGAGAAGTTATTTGTTTATTTTTTAACATGATTTCCATTTAGTTTAATACATTTAGTCTATTATTTAATTATTAAAATGAAAAAAATACATACTGGGTAAAATAAATATCTTTTTTATAGCTTTTATCTTTGATTATCTCGTAGTAAATCTTATTTTTATGATTTTTAAAAAACTTGTCCAACATGTACATTAGGTATCCAAAAAGAAATAACTTATATAAAATGGAGTAAAGTAAAAGATAAGTTGTGAAAATTGTTAATATTAGAAATCATCAGTTTAAAAAGTAATTAGATTTTGTAAATTAAAAATCGTTAGGTAATGAAAATAAATTAAAATAATATATTTTTTGAACACTACAATAAACGGTTGTCAAAAAATAAAATTAATATTTAAGTATTTAGAAGTTTTCATTATTATTATTATTAAGAGCCTTATAGAAATATAATTTTTATAATTAAGAGAAATACAAGCAATATCTTTACTGAAAAACAGCATTTAAAAAAAGTTTATTTCTAATACAAAGACAACGGTTTATCAGTTTAGAAAAAAATGTTTTTACGGACTAATTGAAAATCAACTTGAAGAACTTTAACAGTTAATATAGAGAAAATTAAATGGAGTAGAAGTTTCAAAATTTTAGTAATATTAAGACATTAAACATTTTTTTTTGTTATCAATACAATAGGTGGCAACACATTTTTCAAAAAAACAAACAAACTGAATAGCTATGTTTTTAGTATTTTTTTAAATTTAGATTAAAAAATATTTTCATGATAAGTAGAAAATAATTGTTTTTTTACTATATTAAAAATAATCTATTAGAAGATATTTGACATTTCTTAACATTTTTGCACGATACATTCTGAAGAAAAATTTGATCAATTATAACAAACAAGTTGCTCTGATAAGTAAAAAATAATTTTAATCAATCAAATATACACATATTAATAAATATAATTAAGAAACTAGAGGTACTTTTATAATTTTAAGCAAATACATTATTTATACATAGAATAAAAATAATCCGAACAATAAAATGAATGCTATTACATCTCACAATTCATTTTGAACTTATAAAATTATTTTTTTTACTTCAATTATCTGTTTAATTTTTATAATAATTAATATATGTGCTATCTTACTTTTTTGCTAGTCTTTTTTATAATCCCTGTCAATCACAATACTAGTATTGTGAGAAATTTTTCACATATATTTATATTTCACATATAAGATTTTCAACATGTTAATCATCTATTTACTATATCCTTCGCTTCAAATAATGTGTTACTTGAATAATAAATTTATAAATCAAGAATATATTTAGTTGCAGATTTATATAAAATAATATCATAGTAGGAGAATACTCACTGTGTGTTTTGAACGGAAATTTCTGGTGGCAGTTCTGTTGAAGGTTGTCTTTTGCCTGCGTTATCTTCATCTTTATTAATAAATTTATCACCTACTGCATCTGGTATATTAGTGTCCATTTGATAACAAAAAAAAACTGTATTAGATTTAAATAGGAATAAATAAAACGGAACAGTTGTTTGTATATTATTTTGTTTCTAGGTTGCTTGATATACCAATTTTCTCTGTTTTGTCAATTATTTTATTATCAAATAAAATAAACAAATATACCAACAATGAAATTATCCGTTAACACTAACAAGAAAATTATTATTTTGGCTGCTCATTTAAAATAGTTTAATTATTAACGTCTTTAGAAATTTAATTACATTTAAATAAAATTAATATATCATATTTATTAATTATATTAGTTTCTCATGTTATACAATGATTGATATTAATTTTGTAATGAATTTTTGAAGAATAATTAATATTGATAAATTTTATACAACTATTATTGAATATTGTTCAATTAATATATATATATATATATATATATATATATATATATATATATATATATATATATATATATATCGTTCTTTAATTAATTATTAATAACTGATAATTAAAAATTAGTTAATTGTTGTAATTCTTGTTTTATTTATTGACCATTGTGTTAGTAGACAGTAACACTATTGTATGTTAACATTAAGACGTGAAACAACTTTTAAAAATAAAATTCCCTACGAAATTTTATTTTTGTATCGTTTTATCGATTTCGAATCTATAACTTTTTTAAAATGTTTAAAAGTACTATTAAAAATAAATTGTTCTATCATAAAATAATTTAATAAGAAATATAACTAATTATATTGTCAATTAAACTTAATTTAAAATAAAATAATTGACAAAATATGAAAATATTCACTTATTTTTAAAAAAAGGATAATATAAAATAGTATGTAGTGACACATAATATTCACTCATTAATTTATTTGCTCGAATAAACGGGGGCGAAATCAATACATAATCTATTACTGTGAAGCTGTAATAACATGCCAACATATGTAGGATTTTTAATTTATCTGCTTTAAACTTAGGTTGTGTCTTCATAAACTGGTTATACTATCTGATAATTCTATCCACTATTATTGTTTATATTGTCTCATTATGACAGTTTAATTATTAAAACATCGAGAAATTCCGTTACAGTATTAAATGTTTTAAGTAAATTAAAAAAAAATCAAGAAAAAAAGAGGAAAAATCCAAATATTTATTTAAGTTTTTGTTAGAATATTCTAAACAGGGGATAGCAAGTAATTTATTGAAATATTTGTTGTAGGAGTGGTATTGAAATTTTCATTTGAACATTTCCATACCTCACAGACACTCATTTGTTTCATATAAAGGGATTAAGTTTAAATAATCATTTTTATTAAATTAATGTTCAAGAAATGTTTATTGCTCATTTTTGGTTGTTGCTTGTGCACATTTCGATGATGATGATATTGTTGGTTGGTTAGTTATTGGGGTTTTAGAGTGTTTTAACAGCTGAGGTTATTATGGCCCCAACACAAATTATAATTAAAAAACACTTCTCGTTTGCGCACTTGCGTTCGAATCACCCCTTAATTTCAAACGTTAAAGTATGAGTGCCAAACGCTTAAGAATTTTCCATTAAAACAATATGTCTCTTAGTGAGAGATAAAAAACACTGGATTGTTAAATAGCTAATCGTGATTGGACAATACGTATAATATAATAAGAAGAGATGAACTCTTGAGGACAGTAAAATCTTTAAAATACTGTGATCTGATATTAGGATTTACAGTTTTTTTTTTTGTGAAGAACGCATTAAAATAAGCCCGAGGGCAACGATGATATGGCCTTCAAAGCACTAAAATAAAAAATCTATATCTTAACACATTTTTTCTTTGTATATGGATGACGCTGCCATTAATATATGCAGAAACAACAATTAAAAATGATCAGTAATATTTTATTGAACATATTTGATTAGAATTTTGTTATAATTTATGGGATAAGAGAAAAGTTCTTTATAATTTAATAAAATATGAAACAAAATGCCATATATGTTAATCCATTTTTGGCACAAGCCACAATTTAATTAAATAAGAAAATCTCACATATATATATATATCAACGGTGAGCAAACTTCGACTCTCAAAGCTACAATGTGCGGCTCCCGAGAGATTTCTTTGACATTTTTCTTAAACTTTTGTATTAATAATCTATAGTGGTATAGTATGTACCAATATTAGAATATTTTATATATAAATGGGTAATTTATATTATCTTTTCGAACATCCATATGCATTATGTGTCCAAACTGCTATTAAAGGTGGCTCTACGGTAATAGGCAATCTTTAAAAAAGATATGAAACTAAACAATTTTGTTGATTAAGACTTGCTGAATGCAACGAAATCAAATTTGGGATGGGTTACTGCGTAAATTCTGGAGAAAAATTTCTTTAAAAATGCAATTTTTAACACAGTCACTTAGACAATAAACAGAAAAATAGATTTTTATAAATACAATTTCAAAATAATATTTTCTGTCGTTCTTGAGCATTCAAAATGAATGAAAAGTATAATATGTGGCTCTTATTATCGAAGAAATTGCCCCCTCCTTATATATATATATACATATATATATATATATATATATATATATATATATATATATATATATATATATATATTACAGATTTACTATTTTCGTCTGCACCTAGTACCCTAGACTTTTTCTATATAGATAAGAAAATTAGTCTCAAAAATTATAAATAATATGGCAGCTAGAAATAAGGAAATTGCCTATAAATCAACTAACACTATTAATGATACTGGTTTGAATGAAGTATCTTTTTTTAATATTATATTTTATTTTAGTTTCATTACTTATTATTTTTTAAAATTATTATTTTATTTATTAAAATTATTGTTTTCAAAAAAATATTTAATTATGAACTAATAGAACCTCTATAGAAAATCAACATTAAAAGACGCTGTCAGCACCGTGCATCGAATATTCAAGAACCCAAATTTTCAAAATTGTATTATTAATTTGAAATTCAGATAATAAATAATATAATTGAATGATACACGTCTTCATAGAATAGTAATTAGGAAAAATATACAAATAAAAATAAAAATGGTAAAAATACCTTATGGAGACGTTACTTTAGTAGATGATTTATTTTATTATCATATTAGGTACACAAATTAAGTTGGTGCGTTTGTTATAGAAGATGAACAACTATGGAATATGTTTCAAACTTTAAAATACACCCCATTATTTTGTATAACTTTGTACCATCTGTCGATTAACTGGAGGATTCCATGTCGAAAAAAATATGGCAGCTTTAAGTCGATGAACGCATAATACATTTTCAGATCTCTTTCACTGATTTAATTTTTTTTTTCATATTTTATGCAACACAGCACCTTCCTCCAAAGCTGAACAAATCATTCTCTCGGCTTCGGTAGAATTGTTTAAAATAAAATAAAATAAAAATAAAATAAAAATGAATTTTATTGATTATAAATTTGTACAGGGCCGGGTTTGGCCTTATGCTACATGATTTTGGTGCGGTGCCCTACCTTTCCGGTATAGATCCGCATTTGTGGTGTGTGGATTGTATGTAGTGTTTTATGTGGTTTTTATTAATGTCTCAGAATTGTTTTCGATTGGTATGTGATAAATATGCATTACCTATCCTACTGCTTTTCGACCTCATCGTGTTCACTACTGTTTTCTGAGGCTATGCCAACTGATTGTCAATCATATATAGTGTTTTAATGTTAAGGTTGGGACTTAAAAATTCTAAAATGACGAGAAAATGTATTAATTTAAGACAGTGTTATAATTGATTCAATTTAAAAACACAGAATTAATTTTTACACTTAATATATAATCAAAAATTTCAACTAATCATGTCGTCTATTATTTGTCAGAACATCATTTTTGTTTCATATGCAATTTACATATTTTTTAAAGTATGTAAACTACTGTAATATTTTTAAAATCACAGAAAATACATTTAATTTATTTTTTAAACAAATTATTAAACATTTTTTATAAGATAATGATTGACCTTCGTAAGCTACAAAAACCTATACTTAAATATAAACATTTATATAAACGTATTTTTTTTCTTATTTCATACCGAATCTATTTGACATTAAATAAAGGAAGTATGTAATTAAAAAAAGATCATATAATTTTTAAAAATACAACTGTATTTAATAACATAAGTGTACATTACAAGATTAATGTTTAATGTATAAATTTAATACAAAAAATATTTTTCATGGAACGTAAAAGTGTAATGACACATATATATATATATATATATATATATATATATATATATATATATATATATATATATTTGTATATAAAGTATGGAATATAATCATACAATCACACAAGTATTACAAAAGTGTTTGCAGTCATTTAGTATTGGAATAAAAATATAATCGAATGTTTTCACTGATTATAATGATTTCCATAAATCTGATGTAAATCCACCTGGTGGAACGTTGCTGTGTTGATGATAAGCTCCAATACCATGGCCATCTTTTGGGCCATAGCCTTCACCAGTAAGAGGGTTTCCATCTAAAAAAGATAATAAGATGTTTTAAATTATAATGGATTAAATCTACCTATCTATCTATCTATCTATATATATATATATATATGGGTGATACAATTTAGGCTTCCACATGGAAGTATTAAAATTGCGTGTATGGGTTAAGAAAGTCATGTTATTTTTTATTGAGTATTTTAGTTCAATTGAATACTAAAATATAATTCAACTAAAATATTAAATATGGGACAATATGTTTTTTTAATACTTTCGCGTGGAAACCTAAGTTGAATCACCATCTTCGATTCGAATCAAAATTATTAATAAAACCAAATCCGATGTTATCAAAATACAGACCGAAAAGTGCATTTTAAAATAATATTAACATGAACACGACGAAATGACACTTTCATTAAAAAAAAATAATGTTAGAATTCCGAAACCAAACACCAATTATTTTCCTACCAACATAATATATAATAAAATTTCTATGGATTTAAAATGTTTGACAGTGGATAAATATTAGAATAATTTATAATATATATATATATATATATTCATACTTAAAAAACATTACTGGGTGGTGAAGTGTTAATGAATTTCAATTCAATATTATTCAAAAATCATTTTTTACAGTTACAACTAAATATTTTAATAAAAATGAAAATTAAATATTCAATCAATAAACTTATAACATTGTTATAAAGTTGACTTTTCCATGTATTATAATTAATATAAAACCAGATTATTAAACATTAGCTTTATACAAGCTGTTCAATGGTCTATAAATATTTATTTGAAAAAAAAAACGAATTGTAAGACAAGTTACCTAATCAAGACATACAAGTCAAAATTGTTAACAGTGAGACAACTGTTCGATGTTTTAATGAAAGAATTTCGATATAAAAACTGTCCATCTTTTTTAGTGGCTTATATCGTAAATTAAGAAAGAACATTGAAATATTATATATATACATATATATATATATATATATACATATATATATATATATGTATACATATATATATATATATATATATATATATATATATATATATATATATATATATATATATATTACCAATTTTTTTCGGCAAAGGTGATGTTTTGTTGCTTCCATTATTGATAGGTATATTGACAATTTTTGGAGAGTCAACTAAATCAGCCGGAAGTGTTGTCGGCCTTTGAGGTGCCTTCTTACGAGGCGTATCTGATGGAGGAATCATTACACCGTCGAATATACTCGAAGCTGTATTCTTGTTACGATTCTGATTTAAGCAACTCATCCCTTCTGTAACTGACACATTTGCCATTTTTTCTTCGATATTTTCTGTATACGATTGTACTGTTTCTTCTACTGACGTTTCTTCTGAATTGATTTCGCTGCAAATGAGAAAAAAATAATTTTAAAATTCTATGTTAAAGCTGCTGATCATGTCAATTGCTTTTATATTATGTTCAGGTGTTTCGTTTATCATTTTATCATCTAACAAAGTCTATTTATATTTAATACTAATGTGGAGTCAACGAAAGAATATGGATCTTCTGTCTTTACTAATTATATAAAATAATTAGAATGAAAGGTGTCTGTTATCGTCAACAGTTAGGTTAGATAGAAGAGAAGGAAATGAAGTCATTTTAAAAATACGATAGCTGAAAACGATCAATATATATATATATATATATATATATATATATATATATATATATATATATATATATATATATATACATCCAGTATCATTTCCATTTAATGATATTACAGTGTTTATGTTTTTTTTTCTAACTATATAATATAAAGACAAATTAAATACATGTACATGCCTTTAAAAATATGTATTATAAATTATAAAAACTTGAAAACTTCAGTTATTTGTGCAAATATAAATAAGCCAGAGTATTTAATGTTCTTATAAAGTCCTTTTTTGATCGAGATACATATATATATATATATATATATATATATATATATATATATATATATATATATATTCATACGTGGGTCCTTGATATGTTTGGTAAATTTCTATGATATGGCGTCACCATTCATTTGGTAACTTAATTGCTATCAAGTGTCACTTTTCAAACTAGCATAGGCGAAATTTCAGCCAGAAGCGTCGCGTTGTTCATGTTCTATTGATGTTTGAAGGCTTCCACCATAGCAGTTGCTACAAAAATGAAAGAAACGAGTTCCGAGCAGTGATAAAATATTTTTATTTGATAAAGTGGACCGCCGCCTAGATCAAAGCAGAGTTGGATCAAGTTCATGAGGACTATATACCAGCGTTGAAAACTGTTTATTTCTGGATAAATGAGTTTAAACGTGGTCGAACATGCCCTGAAGATGAAAAGCGCTACGGATGTCCAGTTTGCGTTAGCATGACTAATATCGTTTAAAGAATCCATGGTATCATTATGGAAGACCGCCGAGTGAAAATGCGTGAGATTGCTGAGACTATATGCATCTCAACTGAACGAGTGTACAATATCCTTTAAGAAAAATTGCGTATGAAAAAAACTGTGTGTGTGATGAGTGCTGCGATTGTTAACTGTCGACCAAAAACGCACACGAAAGGACATTTCAATCCAGTGTTTGCTGATGTTTAATTGCAATCCGGAGGCCTTTTTGCGTCGATTAGTCATCGTGGATGAAACATGCATCCACCACTACATAACTGAGTCGAAGCAGTAGTCAAAGCAGTGAAGGACTGGTAAAAGTGCAATGAATAAGGCGAAGACCGTTTTGTCGGCTGAGAAAGTGATGTCCGCTATTTTTTTTGTGATTCCCAAGGAATTATCCTGGAAGACCACTTAACGAGGAGAAAAACGATAACAGGAGCCTATTATCCAAATATATTGGGCTGTTTGAAAGAAGAGCTGAAATAAAAACTTAAAATTGATTTTTTCCAAAAAAACGGTGTGTAATTTACTTTTTTTTACCATATTTATCAAACGACCCTCGTACATCTTATATAGATTCGAATTTATATAATCTGACAAGCTACCATTATTAGGTTTAGTTAATTTTTTATTTTTTATTTTGAATTCTATGTACATACACACAAACATGTATATATATATATATATATGTGTGTGTGTATATATGTATATATATATATATATATATATATATATATATATATATATATATATATATTGACAAAGTTATGATCTACTGAACAAAACTTTTTGTAGCCTGTCTTATACACTTTGCTAATTAATTGAACGAATAAAAATTTTGACATAATTTAAACTAAACAATATTGACAAGTACTTTAAATATCGAAGCTATGAAAGAGAAATGTATTAACAAACAAATTAAGAATAAAGTCAAAAATAAACTAACTGTTTCACATATGTTGATCCATTACACTCGTGTCCGGTTGTTTCGTATTCAGTTTTATCTAAGTCTTGTAGAGTTTGTTCGTCTGAATTTTCGATTTGTTGTTGTTCGTATGTATTGTTTTCATTGACGTTCATCTGTAAATAATTGATATACTTATATATATATATATATATATATATATATATATATATATATATATATATATGAATAATAATTAAAACTATATTCAGGATTATGTAATTTTAAAAAAATATTTTAGGTCATAGAATAAATAGCAGTATTGTTGATCGGTTAATAGTTATTAACATGTCTTCATTCACTTGAAAATTAAGAAAAAACATTTTGTTTTCAAAATTGCTACATTGAATAAACTTTACAATATTAAGATAATTTCTAATTTTTACGTAAATTAAAGCATGTTATTAACTGGTAAGGTCAACATTATTACTGTTGACTAGTATTTTTTTTTAAAAAATATATCTAAAATCATTTTAGTGTATTCATTTATACATATTAATCTTATTTAAATAAATAAAAATTTTTCATGGAGCAAAATTAGACAAAATAATGGATGATATTTTTAGAATTGAAATGTTTACCATTTTTCCTTAAACATTCATTTCTCTATAAAAAGGCACCGAATTAATTTATACATCTAATGAATAGAAAAATCACAATCGACACACATGTAATAATGCGTTTTATATTCTATGCAAATAAGAAAATTAATACGTAAACTATTTGGTTTTCTTAGAAATATATTATTCTTTCAACGTGAATAGCAGCGATGAAACATATTTTCTTTGTTTTATTTACTTTCGTTCATCTTTATATTAATACACTTAATTGAATGCCTATACCTTGTTATACCAAAAATGTTGCGAATACAGATATACTTTAAATCAATCAATTACACCAAATTACTGACCATTCTGTTTAGTGTGGTTTAAAATATTTTGAGAAATTTGGAAAATCTAATTCATGTTATTACAAAAACTTAAACAATATCTAGATATTATCGTTTAGATGATAAAATGTATTAAAATGTATAAAAAATGTCTATAAAAATACATTCACACTATAAACAAAATCTGTGACGTGTCAAATACAAATTATAAAATTTTATTTTTGCTATTGATACTTCATTTTATTATTAATATCAAACATTATAAAATTCAATAATTTGTATTTAAACAAATCACAGATCTCGTTTAAAATGTTAAAATACATTAAGGTAGACCTTATAATTAGTTTTTTAAATTTATAATAAAACAGTCTTACTTTTAAATTCGAGTATCTTTTTTTTATATTTTTGCAGTAACGTTCCAAATTGTAATTTTTATTATTTATTAATTTTTGATACAATTTATAAATGATAGACAGTACGATACTTGTTTTTATTCATTAATTTATTTTTCTACACAAATATTAAATAAAAATGAAATTTTGCACAAGTAGTATTATTATAAAATGTCATAAATATCACTGAATTATTAAGAAAGAGGGTTGAATTTTGTTGTATTAAAAATACTATGGTAACATATAAATAATAAAAAATATTAACACTATGGTTAATAATTATATTTTTGTTATTCTTTGAAATTAATAAAATTATTGTATTGTATGAAAGAATGATGATGATTCATACTAAGTTTAAAAAGATATCGTACTAAAATTTTATGAATGTCTTTTAATACTGTAGGCTGATGATTTTCACAAATTAATTTTCCATTGACTATACAGGACAGAATTATTGTCCAAGAATTTTCCGACGTCTTGGATAAAATATCTTGAGAAGTTTTGTTCCATTGTTATTTTATAACAGTTTCACTATATAAAGTATTTCCCCGACAAGAATTTTTTAAATCGGTGAGTCATATGAATCCTGTTAGTAACCAAAGGGTTAGGGCAAAAATGTAGTTTGTAGGCCGAGTGGAAAATTCATTTGAGAAAGTGTTTAACAGTCTCAAATCTATATTACAATTAGAAGCGGATATTTTTATAGAATTGATAAATATAACGATTGTGATGATAAAAAATTATAAAATCGAAATTCACATATTTAAATTTTTGAAGAATAGTAATTATTATTTATAATTGAAAATAGTTAGATGTGATTTTAATATACTTTATAGATGTTTTAGTATTTTTTTTAACTAGAAGAGCTATTAACAAAACAACAAGTTCTGGTATTATCAATAGAATGCACGATTTGTCATTTGATAGGGTTCTAACGCAAGACAAGATAACTATACAAAAAAATTAACTAACTTAGTTCGGATGCTGTGAACCTCCACTTTACATATTCTCTAGATTTAACTAGATTACTACCATCTATTCAGATCTATCTAGCACTGTTTTAGGTGTTAAATATTTAACAATTGTGCGAAAGTGGAATAGGTACTTGAAGGTCTTTCATATAGAAAACTTCAAGATTTTACCAAAAGAGAATTAAAGAATAAATGAATAGGTAGGGGAAAGTTCTATCTACCGACTATCTAACGAAAATACAAAATAATTTATGTTGCTTTCAAAAATATAAAAGTAGAAATAATAATAAAAATAGAATATAATCTATAACAGTAACCTATTGAAATCAATGTAATTATTTTTACTTATCAATAAATAGAAGAATTTGAAAAAAATTAACGAAGATATCTAAAATAAAACAAGTATTATATACACTTGTGTCTTTCTTGACAGGATTTACAGTTACACGATTTTTTTAATACGTTATATTCACCTTTACACTGAGGAAACCGACAGATATTCCGACAGTGAACCGACAAGGATTCAACTAAAGCAATCGATCCATTGGGGTTCCTTTAATACTTCAAACCGACGATGAATAAAATATCGATTTTTTTAAAAAAAATATTCCATTTTTTTTTCAATTTTCCTCAACACATTAGCTTTTTTATGTGTTTATTAAATTGCTTTTTGTATAGTTTGCGTTACTTGCACAAATACTTATACTTACTTATACTACACAAATTTGATAGTTTGTTGCAAATCAAATTATGCACGAATTTTTTTACACGGTACGCATCCGCCGTGTAAAAAGAGACAAGTGTATGTGTGTGTGTGTGTTTATATATATATATAAATAGAGAGAGAGAGAGAGATTCAACTTAGGTTTCCAAACAAAAGTATTAAAAATAAAGCAAAAATGAAAAAAAACCTGTTATCCACCATCCAGTACTTTAGTTCAATTGCATTTTAGTATTGAACTATAATACTAGATAAAAAATAACATGATATTTCTTAACCTCTGCGCCTCCTTTTAATATATTCCATGTGGAAGCCAAAATTGAATCAGCGTATGTATATATACATATATATATTAAACGTTAAAAAACAGTTATATTTTATGCAATTTATTACCGGGTAGATTTTATTAAAATTATTTAAAAAAAAAAAAAAAAACTTCAATAATGTGAAAAAGACAAAAGTAATCTCCAATACTAACCACTACGAGTACAATAGAATCAGCGTATAAGATAAAATAAGGTTACGATTGCACTTTGAGTTGAATGAGGAGGAACATAGGTAAGATATTGAAACACGTTACGGAAAGAATCATCGTGGTAGTGTACATTCTTGTCGACTCTTCACCTCTTTTCTTTTGGCCGTTTATTTCATGCAGATATGAACGCAGATACGTGTGTGTGTATGTATATATATATATATATATATATATATATATATATATATATATATATATACACGTGTTTGTGTGTATTTAATTGTGTAAGTGTATTATACACACTGTGCTGTAGCACCAGCAGCGAAATACCGGTCCAATGCGTGGAATGTGTCCCCGCTTAACTGTTGTGGGTTTAGTGCACGATTTTGAGCGATTGGATTTGTTGTTGGTTGTTACGGAACTTCTTCGTCAATATTGCGAAAAAGTCAGCGAGGTAATTGTAAGAACTCGAACTGTGTTGCTTATGTTAGTGATTTCGTAAAACAATAATGTGACTTTTTTATGTGTTAAATGGTAATATTGTCGTGAGTGCTTTTGAGAATTTAACTAAAAACTATTTTGTCTCTTCTAATTTACTGCCTCTATCAGTTAATGATAGTAATAAATGAAATCATAATGCTAATATATATATATATATATATATATATATATATATATATATATATATGTATCATATTAACTATTATTTGAAAATGTACAATTTCGTTTTAAGAGGACTATAATAAGTAGATTGTTGCAGTTATATGAATGGAAAATACATTATTTTCTATAAAATTCTATTCGTTCTGAATGAATGAAATTTATTTCATAAATGCTAGAGTATTTTTGTATAAATTTTAGCTGGTGTTTTTATTTTTTTTACTAAATATAATAAAATTATATCAGAACTACACGGTTTTTTTAACTCTATTTCTATCTCACACACATATATATATATATATATATATATATAATGTATGTATGTATATATATATATGAAGACATATATATATATATATATATATATATATATATGAAGACATATATATATATATATATATATATATATATATATGAAGACATATATATATATATATATATATATATATATATATATATATATATGCAGATATATATATATATATATATATGTATAATTTTTAGTTAATTATTAAAAATAAACAAAAAATGTACAAAAAAAAATCATAAACAGTAATAAATTAAGTTTCAAAAGTTATTCATTCAAAGTGATGCATTTCAGGTAGTGTTATATCAGTTGTCTTTTATGTATATATGTATATATGTATATATGTATATATATATATATATATATATATATATATATATATATATATATATATATTTGTACATATGTAGGATGATTCAATTTAAGTTTCCACATAAAAGTATTAAAATCAAAAATACAAAAAAATTTTATTTTTAATTTGTTTTTTTCATTTTTTCATATGGAAGATTAAATTGAAGCACCTGTATATATATGTATGTATGTATTTTTGTATGCATATGTACCCATAAAGGCAACTGTCGTATAATATGGTAAATTAGGTTTGTGGTAGGTAAAATTTTAGTAGTGATATAAATCATGTAAAAATATTACATAAATTATGTAATATAATGTAAAAGTATTTCGAAAAAAGTGTCAATCACGTTAATAAATTTAAATGAAAAGATGACACACAAAATGTGTTTCATATGTGATCGCCTTATATAATAATCTCTCTCTCTCTCTATATATATATATATGTCTAATACAATTTTAAAGATATAAGATTCAAAGAATAAAGATGAATACTCTGACCTTACGACTACCATAGAAAACTAACAAACTGAATAATATTAGTAATTTATGGGTATATGTTTCTAAGCACACTTTATTTTATTCTATTTACAATTATAAAAAGATATCGATCCAGTTTAATTTAATTAAGTAGTATGTTGCGTTTTGTCTCTTTCTGATTACATAACGCAGACAATTGAAATGTTATTTTAATGTGACAAAGTTTATTAAGCAGCAATGATGCATTCGCATCTATTTTAGTGAAATATGTACATATATTGTCCAGGGAGGAGGATGATGTAATTTATTTCAAGTCTAAGAAAAAAATTTCTTCTGTTCATATATTGCATGTAATATGAAATCTTAATAATTTTTGCCCTGTTTTTTGTTATGGAAAATTAGTGTTATATGGAAGTTGTCCATGGCGTTTGGACCTTATTATATCGGAACCGTAAAAAATCTAATTAAACTTATTCATTGATTTATATATTCTGATAAAATGTAGTGCTAATAAAAATTGTATAAATTCTATGTACTTTATCAAACCGTTAATATTGAAAACTAATTAATTTCATGTTATTGAACTTAATCAAACTATTGTGAGTGTGACAAAAAATATTTATTTGCATAAGATTTTGCATCGTGTTACCCACATGTGTCGGATATCAGAATGCTGTTAGAAATGTCAAACATGCATGTTTAATAGTGACAATAGTGCGGTATATAAAAATATTGTATACGATTATGTTGTCGTTTAGAACAGTCGGTTTTGTAATAAATTACAGAATTAATAGTTAGTATATACGTATAAATGTTCGAAATACTCGAAACCTACAAATAATGTAACTAATGTCACTGAAATAATCGTAAATTGACTCTAATAACGGTTTGGAATCGCACGAAATCATTACTAACAACAAATTCGACATTAATGTGTGTTAAATGTGTATAAAGTGTTTTGTGATTGTAACAGCTGATACAGGTTATGAAGTTCAATCGACGAAATGACTGTTTGGATCTTACATTCGGGTAAATAAAATATTGATTACTAGCATAAAATTGATGTTTTATACTTTGCTTCTAATACATATAGAACTATTTCAATACTATATTGCCAATTCTACCTAAAAACTATATTAAACAACTGCTATTTTCTTATATTATTTCATAACGACTTATTACAATCATGTATTTTTTTGATCAGACATTAAATTGATATTTATGCTCAGTACAATAAATTTTTTTTATGTAGCATTTTTAAGAATTTTTATATTAAAATTTTAATCATAAATAATAATTATAATTATGAATATTTATTTAAAAAATTCTGGTATCATTTAAGATAATTGTAGCAACATAACTGGAATATTAAGCTGTTTCGTTAATATTTTATGAGATTTATTTCAATTATAAATGTTATAAAAAAACATTTCTGTTCTTTACGTTGCCTTCTTTGAATTTAGTATTATTATTATCTGTTAAGAATGTTTAAACTATTCATTAATCATCAGGAAGTTTACATTTGAAACTTAATTTAATTATTTAAAGTGTAAATGAGAAATACTTTTAAAATAAACTGTTTAAAGATTGTGTTACTAGTCAAAAATAGATTTATCACAAAACAAAAATATAGAACATAAGAAATTGAATATAAACGGTTATAATGAAATCACAGGAAATAAAAAGATAACATAGAATTATAAATATCATCATTTTTCTCCCTAAAATAATAGATAATGAACTTCTGAAAAGACAGAATAATATTATCAATCAATTAAATTTCTGTGAATTTAAAAAAGATGCTGAAAATCAATGAAAATATTAAATTAGATAGGTATTTTTTCGTATTATAGCAGGAGTTCTTAATCTGTGAGGTGTTCCTCCCCTGGGGAGGTGTAGCTGTCCTCTATAACATTTTTGTAATTGCTTTTTTAAGAATTTAGATTAGATTGTACCCCGAATTCATGATCTCAATGAGCAGAAGTAGCAACATGTATCTTATTAGATGACACTGTGACTTTAAGTGACTTCATAATCATGCTGAAGAACAAAATTTTCTTTACCATTTCTGTGTATCTGAGTATTTTAAAATGAAATTTCAATGTTAATTACATAATTTAACCATTATTAATTGCTTTCGGAAAAGAGGGGAGATGTGAATTTTCAGTTTATTTTCAAGTGAGGTGTGAGGTTAAAAAGTTTAAGAACCTCTGTATTATAGCATTTTCCAACAACTTTATATCAGTATTAAATAAAAGTTTTAGAAAAATATAATATTTTTAATATTATCATTTTGTTGATACCAAGAAAATAATTGAACAATCCATTGCAAGAAAGTAATGCATTTCTTCTATTGTGTCTCAAGATTGTGATAGTTTACATTAATTATTGTATCAGGATACTTAGAAACGTATGTATCTACATACATATATATATATATATATATATATATATATATATATATATATATATATATATATATATATATATATAATAATAATAGATTCCGTTTACCATCCTCCAAAATGATTCTTAGGCACAACTTAATAGATAAGGTTAATAACTTTTCCTGAAAAGAGGAGCATTCGATCAAAATGTTAAGAAGTAAATTCCAGATAAAATCGATTCTATTTTTATTCTTGTTTTAAACTTTTCAGAAGTGATTTTTTTCTATTAATTAATTGATCATAATCCATATTACAAGTATTTAACTTCTTTGAATTTTATCTTTTTTATTGGGCAGACGAACGGGTTAAATATCACCTTTGTTTTTACGAAATGTTTAAATACACAAAACGCACACATGTGTTTATATATATATATATATATATATATATGCACAATATACACACAAGTAGTTTTAGTGGTGTGGTAGATAACTCAAATAAATTAGAAATAAATAATTGAGATAGACATCAAAAAATGCTAACAAATTCGCATATATTGACTCAGAAATCAATATTTAAGTAAAAAGTTAAAGCTTGCATTTATTAAAAGCCTAGAAAATTTATTCCATATAATTTATACGTTTGTAAAGTAAATAACATATAAAATTGAAATCATTATATTATGTGTTATCATGAAATATTAGGTTCTAAAATGAATAGAACTGTTTTTATAGAATGTATAATCCAATTCCAAAACACTCATTTCGTCAATTGTAAAATTATCATAATGAGCGTATGTGTTTTGATTGAGATGTAGTAGTCTTATTTCTCTCTCTCTCTATCTATCTATATATATATATATATATATATATATATATATATATATATATATATACAGATAGATAGATATACAGAGAGAATATATATAAGAGAAAGCATTGTTTTTAGAAACGTGTCAAAGGTTATATATTTATAATTAACTTTGTTGTTCTTCGTTTTTATTGTAAAAATTAACTGATAATATATAAATTAACTGCATTTAATAAAATATATTGCTATTAAATTAAATTTATATATGACTCTTAGGTCAGTTATATCACAAAAAGAGATTAAAAAAGACTATCTATCTAATCAGTATGAACTTGAAAAACATTTAAAACAAGAAATCGTTATCATGAAATTTGAATAAAATAAATTTGTCAACTCAATGATATTAAGTAATGATTACTGACAGAATATCTCAATATTTCGTCTTAATCATGATTTTTACCCCATTTTATTTTCTTTGGATACATAAAACCGTGTTAGAAATTCCGTGCTATAAAAGATCACAAATGTCACAACTCTTCGACCTCGTTAAATCGAATCCGTATTACAAAAGTTCCGTGTTATATGAAAGTTTTCTGTACATATATATATATATATATATATATATATATATATATATATATATATATATATAATATTAGGTTGGTAGAAAAATAATTGCGGTTTATGACTGTCAAATTCAGATACATTTATTGCTTTTTTGATTTCCCTAGTTGACTTTGAGTGGTCCAGAACTGTTGGATGACTAACGCTTAACGTTTGTGCAAGCTCTCGAATTGTTGTGTGTGATTCTGATTTAACTAACATCTTCAGTTGGTCGTTATGAACTGAAGGACACCCGTGACTTTCTTTATCTTTAAGGCTCTCATCCCCAGCAAATTTTTTAAAACCACCATTTCACCGTACATTCCTTAACTCTCCCGTTCCGATGCAATAAACTCAGCTGACAGAGAGTTTTTATTTGCAAATATCTGCCATGATATTTTTAATTATATTTCTTTATTTTGTTGTATAATAAACGTTATACTGATACTAATATCTAGTGTAAAGGTTGACCTCGATGTTCAACTAATTAAAAATCATTCTATCTCTTCATAAATAGTAATTTTCATGAAGAATATTAGCGATAAACTGAGTTTATTGCACCGGTATGGAGAGTTAAAAAGAAACCGGGCTGGAAGCGTTAACAGTACCCACGCCAAAAGCATTGTTTAGTTTTCCAGCAATTTTTGCTACTTTACCACCTATTTTGAACTCATATAAAAAATGCTCTTATTTGCTTCTTTTCCATCTTTAAATCAATAGCGCAATTTGAAGTAAAATTAATAATAAAACCAAAGTCGATGTTACCAAAATGCAGACCGAAAAGTGCACTTTAAATTGATATTAACGTTAAAACGATGAAATTACACTTTCAATGAAAAAAATTAAAGTTAGAATTCAGAAAACAAAAAATACAATTATTTTCCTACCAACTTAATATATATATATATATATATATATATATATATATATATAACTGTTAAAAATGTTTAAATAATTACAGCAGTTGTATTTTGAACATAAAAACAAATGTTATAAACGTGTTCAATATAAAAATAACATTAATCATACAGGTGTTGGATATAAACGTGTATGAAATATGCTCTGTGGAGTGTTTCCGTAATTCTAAACGCATCCTCTACACATTTTTTATATAGTAGA
This sequence comes from Acanthacorydalis orientalis, assembly GCA_034766995.1. Classification (NCBI taxonomy): domain Eukaryota; kingdom Metazoa; phylum Arthropoda; class Insecta; order Megaloptera; family Corydalidae; genus Acanthacorydalis; species Acanthacorydalis orientalis. The sequence continues at coordinate 12,894,392 of CM068319.1, read as the reverse complement.
TAACATCTCGGACGATGAAGGCGTGTTTCACGAAATATATGACGTGACACAGTTTATAATTATGTTAATTTTTATAAAATGACACTCGAACTTTTTCCTAGGTACAGTTGAATGTCAAGATATTCACATAAAATTAATAAAACTGACCTATCCTATATAACAGTATTTACTTTACATTTGTACAAATACTTGTATAGATATGATTATTAAAAGACGTTCATTAAAAATGAAACACAATAATTTAGTAGGACTCTTAATTATGTTGTTTTGTCTTAAAACACGTTTTTTAAGATATATATTTAATTTTCTCATTTTTTTTTCTCGTTATATATATATATATATATATATATATATATATATATATGTGTGTGTGTGTATATATATATATATATGAAGTAGTTTTAGAATAAACATTTATTAAAAGCTCATTCATAATCAAAATTAGTTTTATTCATTAAAATAAATAAAAAAATGTTATAACTGAACTACCATAATTCAATTTTTATCAGTTAAGAATACAGTTTATTTAAATTTTTACTTTAAAAATGAAACAAAATATCAAAATTTTGGTGCTGCGATAATAAGGTTTATATAGAGATGTTGAAAATTTCAATGATCTTTCCATTTAATATCTAAATTGTGTAAAATAAATTAAGATTTTCTCATGTTTCTGTTTTCGAAAATAAGGTGTTGCTATTCATGTGTTGTGGGCTTAAATTTCTCAGTTGCATTATTGTGATTAAATGTACAAGTAAATTGAAAATTTTTGGATACTTGTATAAAATTCTATAAATAATATTCGACATGTGTTGCACAAACGAGAGCTATGGACGATTAGTAATTATATGGGTATGACATCCATATCCATATACTGGGTATCGTAGATCATATATATATATATATATATATATATACACATATATATATATATAAATATATATATATATATATATATATATATATATATATATATATATATATATATATGTCAAATTGTTACCCCAGTTACAATGATTATCAATAATGAATTACGGTGTATGGATTTTGTATTGAAATTGTAAATCACAATTATGTATTGTATTATAATTAATCTTTCCCCTTCCCTCTCTGGAAACTTGACAAATTTTTTATTTTAATTTGGCAATAAAATTGAAAATGTATACATGCCATATGAGAAATGTATGCCTAGTTCACGTAACACGTATTCTATTTTTAGAATACTTAAAGCAAAATTAAGTACTAAATTATATATATTTCCTTTCTTTATATATATATATATATATATATATATATATATATATATATATATATATATATATATATATGTATATATATTTGAATACAAAAACCATAATATTTAAAATAATAATGCAATGTTAAAATTTTTTAAAAAAATTGTATAAATTACAATATTTAATTTCTAATTTAAGAGTAATAAAATTTTATTTTGGTTATTTTGTAAATAAGTGTGTGTGCATGTATGTATGTATGTGTGTAGATAACACATATCTTCCATCTGAATTAATTGTGGGCCTCTGTGGAATTTTTCATCTCAATCTTTAAATAATTGTGGGTGCTTTACGATGCATCTTAAAAAGTTTTAACACGAGTGTTGTCTTTCATCTTATGTACATAACAGGTTTATTACATTTTAAACATTTAACGCGTCATATACATCTAATATACGTGGGTCGTTTGATAAGTTTGGTAAATTTCTATGATGTGGCGCTACTATTATTTGGTAACGTCGCGGCTACCAAGTATCACTTTTCAAACTAGCATAGGCGAAATTTTAGTCAGAAGTGATGCGTTGTTCGCGTTCTAGAGATGTTTGAAGCGAGAATTGTAGCAGTTGCCGCAAAAATTGAAGAAAGAGTGGGCCTTTTTGCGTGGATTCGTCGTCGTGGATGAAACATAGATTCATTACTGCAAACCTGAGTCGAAACAGCCGTCAAAGCAGTGGACAACGACTGGTGTGAGTGCGCCGAAGAAGGCGAAGACCGGTTTGTCGGCTGAAAAGGTGATGGTCACTGTTTTTTTTTGGATTCGCAAGGAATCATTCTGATCGACTACTTAATGAAGGGAAAAACGATAACAGGAGTCTAATATGTAATATTATTGGACCGTTTGAAAGAAGAACTGAATCAAAAACGGCTAAGATTACCGTACAAAAAAGTGTTCTTCGACTAGCACAACGCTCTGCCCCACAAATCGATTGTCGCAATGGCAAAATTGCACGAATTGGGTTTCGAATTGATTCTTCATCCACTTATTCTCAGGACTAGACCCTGTAAAATCTTCTTCCTCTACATTTGAAAATTTGGATCGACGGGAAGAAATTCTCGTCGAATGAGAGGATATCATCACCGCCGACAATGTGTATTTTGCAGACTTGCTGGACCAAGTGTATAACCCTCAATGAGTAATAAAATAGATTTTTTCCAAAAAAAACCGGTATTTAAATTGGTTTTTACCATACTTATCAAACAACCCACGTATGTAACATCTAATAAGACTAGGTATATAAATACAGAATATTTATAAATAGTTTAACTCTTAAATATTACATTATTACTGCGTACATATAAATGATTTTTTAAATAACAGATTTTCTGATTATATAAAGCACAAATACTTAAAACATCTAGTTAAGTACGTGTTTATATATATATATATATATATATATATATATATATATATATATATATATATATATATATATATATATAATGGTTTTCTAATAGGGACGCAATTTTTTCATGCGGTTATATATCACAGGTGTTAAACCGACAGCTGTATTTTTCTCATTTGTTCAGTTTTGACCTTGAAATTTTTAGTTATGGCTTCGTATACAACAAAACAACGCATTGAAATAATACAATTGTATTCTGAAAACGGTCGTTCTATAAAAACACACATTTTGTAAAGTACGCGATATTTATTCTCGAGATACTCGTTCATCTGAATCAATAATTCTTCGATTATTGAGTAAATTTGAAGAGATTGGATCGATTAAAGATAAAGAAATGCCAACACGTGTTCATAGTGCGCGTTCTGAAGAAAAAAATGACTTGGTTCGTCAAAGTGACTCGGAAGAGTCAAGAATGTCAATTCCACGACGTTCCCAGTAACTTGTACTTGCATAAATGACCACATGAGGTATTTTACATAAAGATTTATTGATGAAGGTTTATAAGGTTCATTTAACACAAGAATTGAAGGCAGAAGACGATTCAATGCCCTGGAGATTTGTTAACTGGATACTGGAACAACACGGTTTTTCTGAAAAAGTCATCTTTTGCAATGAGGCTCATTTCAAACTCTCTGGCTACGTTAACAAAAAAAAACTACCGAATCTTGGGTGAAGAAAATCCGAGGATGATCATTGAGAAGCCACTGCATATAGAAACAATGACTGTTTGGTGCGCACTTTGGTCCGGTGGAGTTATTACACGATATTGTTTTCCATTTATAAATGGCATACCCTCAGTTATTATTTATAATAAATAAACTTGTAATTTCAGCTCAAATTCTGTACTTTATTTTCAATTAAAAAAATTGCGTCATTATTGGAAGATCTGTATGTAAACACTACAACCAAAAATCCTAGTCGGCAACTTTACATACACATCAGATAACGAATAATAATAAGATAATTGGCGTCATTATAATATTAAATTTTATTGTCACTTAAATACATTTCAAATTAATAAGTAAAGTTTGTTAATAATTGAAATTATATTTAATTACAGAATAAAAATTCTTATTACGGCTTCCACCTCGATTTGTATGCAAATTGTAGTACAAATTAACAGTGTATACATTCATACTTTACGTAATAGAAATACACACACATACACACGCACACACACACACATATATATATATATGTATATATATACATATATATACATATATATATATGTATGTATATATATACATATATATATATATATATATGTATGTATATATATACATATATGTATATATATACATATATGTATATATATACATATATGTATATATATATACATATATATATGTATATATATACATTTATGTATATTTATATATATATAAATATATGTATATATATATATACATATATGTATATATATATATATATACATATATGTATGTATATATATATATATATATATATGTATACATATATATGTATGTATATATATATATATATATGTATACATATATATATATATATATATATATATATATATATATATATATATATATATGTGTATATAGATATATATATTTATGTTACTGGTACGCAGTTGACTTAAATTATGAAAACAAGATTATCTTCAAATTGTTTATCAGTAAGCAAAATGAAAACAAAGATACGAAAATTCACTAAGTAAAAAAAAGATTGGACCAATTGCAGATATATAAATGATTTCATGTATAAGAGAACACTGCATTTCAAATTAATAAATAAAGCTTATTAATAACTGAAATTATATTTCATTACAGAAGAAAAATTCTTATTATGGCGTTCACCTCGATTTATATGAAAACTATAGTAATTTTAGTACAAATTAAGTGTATACGTTCATACTTTTTGTAATAAAAACACGCATACACACACACACACACACACACACATATATATATATATATACACACACATATATAAAAACAAAATTATTGATGCTCAGTAGTTACATTCTATAAACAAGATTGTTCAAAAATTATCTTCAATTTGTTTACCAGTAAGCAAAATGAAAACAAATATACGAAAATTCCTTAAATATAAAAGAGATTGGAACAATTTCAAATTTATACATATTTCATGTATGTGAAACAATACATTACAAATTAATAACTGAAGCTTGTTAATAATTGAAATTATATTTCATTATAGAAGCAAAATTCAAATTATGGCTTCCATCTCGATTTGTATCAAAATTATAGTTTTATAATTATATACACTCATATATATATATATATATATATATATATATATATATTTATTGATACGTAGTTGAGTTAAATTCTAAAAACAAGATTATCTCTAATATGTTTATGAGTAAGTAAAATGAAAACCAAAATATGAAAATTCTTTGAATATAAAAAAAATTGGACCAATTTCAAATATATAAATGATTTCATGAATTAGAGAATAAAATGAATGACTTCATTTAAAAGCAAAAACGTTATTTATGGTTAAAAATAACCAATATATTTTTTTATATAATTTAATTTAAACGTCGTTTTCTTTTTCAAATTGAGTACGAATATCATCGTATAGTAAAAAAATGATGTAGATGGTGATTAGTGTTGCATGATATATTAAAATAAAATTATTCTTTTTAATATCTTTCATATTCTATATTTACTATTTATGTTACTTTTTCATATTTACTTTTGAATTTATTAAACATATATATATATATATATATATATATATATATATATATATATATATATATATATATGATGTGTATGATAAATACATTGATCATATACGTAATTCAACTGATAATGATTATTTAACACCGTTATTAATTCGATAATTATTATCTGAGTATTTCAATTTAATAAAAAAACAATGATAATAAACAATGGTTAAAAATATAATAGAAATATAATCTTTCACTTGATCAGAACTAATTGTTTTTATGAGATAATCAAGAGTACTTTTAGATAATTTTCTGATTAATTAAATAAATATTATGTGTAAGACACAAAGAGTAAAGTACAGAGATTTTCAAACACAAGATTACTCTCCAATAAGTATATATACATTCGCTCTCTCTCTCTACATATATATATATATATATATATATATATATAGAGAGAGAGAGAGAGAGAGAGAGAGAGAGAACGAAATGAAATAATAAAAAGTTATCAAAGCAGTTAATATAAAATAAACTATTAAGTTGGTGCAAAAATAATTGAGCTTTTTTCGTATCGAGTACAAAAGACACATATATCAGTTAAAATTTATATTTATTAATCAACCAACGGGAAGCCAGTTTGTTTATTCCTACAAGATAGAATTCTGGAGTCCTAGAATTAACGAATTCATTGAAAGCGCTTTGAACTTGTGCTTGATCTTTGAAAACTTATCGTACAAAATTACTCAAATGTTTAAAAAAAAATAATTTGTTCAGGTCCTGAGAGGGTGAGGTAAGGTTTCATAACCCAGTTCATTTGAATGAAAATAAACTGGGCAAATGAATTCACAGTCAATTTGCTGATAATATTTTCTTGCTGTTATTGTTTCACCAGGATTTAAGAATTTTATTTATGGATTTTCCAACCACAAACAATGTAATCTTTTTTTCATGAAGCTTCGGTTTAGGAAACTGTTTTGGTGCTTCTTCTCAGTCTCGCAATTGTGATGAACGTTTCCGCTTGTTGTAGAGAATTCACTTTGCATCACATGTGTGATTAAGAAAAGGATCATTTTTGTTACGCAAAAGAAGCGCAGAGCAGACTTCGTATTTCCTAATTACTTGATGTTCGTTTAGTTCATAAGGCACCCATTTATCCATCTTTTTTATTTTTCCAATTAGGCTCAAATATCGAACAACTGTTGAATGATCAACATTGAGTTCTTCTGCCATCTCTCGAGTTGTTTTACGTGAATCCGCTTCAATAATGGTTCTTAAATCATTATTGTCTATAGCTGAAGGACATTCACGACCCTCCTCATCATCAAATCTTTCTTTTCCATTACGAAATTTTTGAAACCGGTCTTGAGCTGTTCGTTCACTAATTGACTCTTCGCCAAAAACAAATTTGATATTTCGAGCAGTTTCTTTTACTTTATGTCCCAATTTAAACTCACACAAACAAAATCGCGCGAATTTACTTTTTTTTTCATGCCTCATTTAAGAGGTTATACCAACAATACTAAAGAATGAAAACAATAGACATAAACTGAAATCAGTAATTCTAATTTCATTGTTTACAATGATGTATCACGTGACTATAAAAACAGATGACTGTAACTAGAAAAATCGGCGTCAAACTTAAAATGATAAAAACTGCAAATATATTTGCATCAACCCAATACCTCATACAAAAATTCAAATTAATGAAATTATCTTCAAGTAATAAGTACAAATGTGAATATACAATTATAATAGTAAAAAGTATATTAAAATAGACATACCGTTTGATGTTTAACGAATAATAATTCAACTAAGGTTTTTTTCAGTAATGAAACTAAATATAAACAATGTAACCTGCGCTAGGCCTATGACAATATAACAAACATTCACCAGATTTTTGTGCCTGTGGCGTCAGTGCAGTGTAGGGTGTGTTTCACTATATAATGCTGTATACGTCTCGACATGTCACGACACCAACACACGTATAGGTAGTTCTACACGTACACGTAATGCTCATATGAATTGCCCTACACTTCACTAGCGCCCCTATCGGCTGGGGGAATATGATCGTGCCGCGTAAAGCATAGGAAAATAGCTAGTGCCATACCCCTGACCTACGCAATATATTCACATTTAATTAGTATACTGTGTAATAAGAACGAATAAGAAGACCTAAAACATTTACTAACAGGATGTCTATACTATAATGTTAAAAAACAACAAAACTCAATATTTAAAGAAACGTCAACTGGAAAAAACTAGTTATTCTAAATGTACACAGTAAACAAATATACATTTATAATAAACATTTGAATAAAAACATTATTGTTCAAATATTATTTTTATTAAATGAACAACTATTTAATTGTTGAAAACGTACCAGATTATATGAATATTATAACCAGTGTGGATTTGAATCAAAGAACTACAATGCTCTTCTTCAGTATTATGGATGTACAGCGCGATATTCGAAAAAATCCGAAAATTATTTTTTAGATAACTCGCACTATTGAAATATATTTAATACAGAACAAAATCTAAACCGGTGTAAATTTATTTTATTGAATACCAGGAAAGATAAACTAGAGAGATAAACTAAATGAGATAACAAAATATGTCCACAAATATTCAGATATATAAAATTCTGAACATAGATAAAATATTGCATAAATACTTTTTGCATTTTCGCAGTACTCGCTATCATATATTAAAATACAAAACTTCCCATTATGCATATCAAAAATATTTACTCTATAAATAAAATAAATATACGAAGTATATAAATAGTGATGTTATATATATATATATATGTACACACACATACATAAATGAATATGCACATGCACACATCATACATACAACTGAATGGTAAAACTTTATGCATACATAAAAGATCACATCATTTTCTTATAAACTGTTCCTAAAATTAAAAAAATAAAATGGCCGTATATTACGTTTAAATTTTCTTAAAATTTTGATTAAAAATATTTATTGAAAGTATATACTGCACGCTTTTATTAAAATTTAATAAATATTTATATTTTTCACTGTTTCTAATTTTTACCATTGGATATGCATATTGTTTGTGTTCATATTTGGCACTGATTATGTTTTCTATTTGCATAGTTAACATTTGTGTCGTTATTTTCGTGAATTGTTGATACATATTTCGTAACAAAAAATATATGAAAAATGATTTTGATGGACGCATATACTTATTTCAACGATTACAAGTATACATTTTTGGACTAGATTGTAAAGTTAATGTGTAAATAAATGTGCATTAAGAGAATGTCTTCTCTTGATTGATAAATGCGTTGTAGAATGTGTGTTAGTGTTGATTCTCAGTTCTAAATACTTTCTTTTTATAATAAATATTTTATACCAAGTTATCTCGATACTCTTCGTCGTTTTGAATCATCAGAGTTTCTGTTCCATCTTCAGATAGATTTGAGAATCTCTAAAATCGACGTAAAAATGATATTCGCATTGAAACTAGTAGTGAGAACAGAAAGTCAGATGTTCAAGGACAAAGATAATTAGGACAAGGAATCAACGAGATCACAGGTATAAAAACAAAATTATAATTAACGTTTTTGTAACTGTAATCTTGGCGATACACCTTCTTGGTAATATTGTCTTTTTTGATCATTTGATTAGTCATGTTCTTGACTATATATTAGAGCGTGCAGCGGCGCACCCAGAGGAAGGGGGCAAAGAGCGCTGGCATCCCTCAAAAGAAAAGGGAAAAATACTACAAAACAAAATCTCTTATATACATAGAGAGATTAATGTAATCACAACTGAAATAATTCAAGAGCTTTGTAAAAAAAATAAAACTGGATTTTATTCAATAATTTTTTATAATCACCTGATGAATTTTATTGAATTCACATTAAAAAAATTTTATCCGTTCAACTGCCCCCACCCAAGATTAAATCCTGAGTGCGCCACTGAGCATATGTGCTGTCTTCAGAAAAATTTTAGAATATTGGAATCTTTAAAATCTCTCTGAAGATGACATACGTGCCGAAACTAGTCGTGAAAAATACACACTTAGATGTCCAAAAAGGACAAAGATTACCAGGAGAACGTATAAAAACATATAACGACTACTTACGACAACAAATAAAAAAATTTGACAGAATAAACATTTCCTAATATTTTTAAACCACTCCTGTTTAGATTTACTAGGTTACAGTATAGAAATATATGAAAACAAATAGATTGGAAATATTCATAATTCGATAAAATAATTAACAAATGGGTTTATTTAAACATTTTAAAATAAAATCTTAAATTATCAAAGAAAAAAAAATACTGGAATCTTTTATATTCTAACGATATTTCAATTTGAAGTACATCTCAGTTGTAGAGAAATTGTCATTTTATAATTTCTTAAAGTTTTCAAAACATTTCTCAAGTTTTCACGTTTAAATTTTATAAAATATTTGCGATACAAACTAAATTGTATCATTCTTACATATCATATTTACAAATAATCAATTTAAATAACTTTGAAACAGAAGAGTGGGCGCAAAAAGTCACATTATGCAAAAAAAAAATAATTATGTATTTCTAAGCGATTCATATCATTGAAATGAATCAAGGATACTCGTTAAAATACCAATTAAGTCATATTTTAATGTTTAATTTTTGTTCAAATATTAAGAAGTACATATTTTTACAATGATACAATTTGTTTACATCAAGAGAATATTGTCATAGTTTCTTATAATTCTTTTATCAACGGACATCATGTGCAGTAAACAGTTAATTTGGAACTGTTTTTTTTAATAAGTATCATAATTTGCAACAAAAATAATTTCTTAATTGGCTGTATGATTTTAATTGTACGGTATTATATATATATATATATAATTAAAAAAAAATCTAGTATAAAATTAAAAAAAAAATAACATTTTTTTAAAATTATAGAACTTTCATTTAAAAGCAGTGTAAATATGAAACGCAAATATTTGAATTAAAAATGGTGTTGTACAAAAAACATTTGTTACTGCTCAGTATAATCAAATATAAACCGAGTTTATCATTATAGAGCAAAACATGTAAAAAGCAACTTTGTTATGTCTGTGTGGAAGCGTATAAGCGATATGTTAATGTTAAATAAATAATTAGTACGAACTTGTCTGTTGCGTTATTAGTAAAATTAATATAACGATTCGATCACAGCATCGATAGAAAAGAAATGCACTCACGATGATACGATACCAACAATGCAATTCTGGCAGTGTAACAATGTAACGGTTGTTTCTGTGACATTCACTGGTTGACTGTGCGAGAATCGGCGACCTACCAATGGCCGCGCCACATGCGTAGGCCGGCCGAACCACTCTCATATATGGGAATGCACGCTGTTCGTTCGTCTGACTTGATTTGTATGCGGACGACAGACCCGTATTTGTACAGACGGACCGGCCATATGGTCTCTCTGTCCGCATGTAAAAAGTACGACGAATAAAAGGGAAAGTCTCACTAAAAATTCATTTAGTGCGCTGACATTGTACCATACAATTTATGCCGTGTAAACATGAATTCGGCACGTTCATTGTTCTGTATTGCCGGTATGATTTATTTAAGGAATATTTTTAATTGATCGACCGTATTACATAAACGATTATGGTCGTCTGCAGTTTGATGCAATGTTGATCTCTGTAGGTGTTTTTTTTACAATCTTGTATTTTTCGTTTTTTGTTCAAATTCTTCAGAGCGTCCGTATCAATTTACATTGAACGATATTTAATATTCACCTTCGTTACCTCACATTCAATATATAAAATATACATTAGGTACTGAACATATTTTTTGTACAATTTCATTTTTTAAAGTATTTTGTTTCTATCTAACCTGTTATCAAGTATAAAGATCATCTTTAAAAAATGTTCTACTTCTCGTGCGCACTGTAAACCGCACTTCTTCCCACGTGGCAATTAATTCATCTTCATCAACAAAACCTAATTTTTTTTGATAGTTTTTAATACATGAAAATAAAGTTACGAGGAACAAAATGTAGACTAGCCAAATGCTGAAGTAATTACTCGGCCGAATTTTCTAGTTCTTTTAATACGTTAAATCCAATCTACAGTTATTGTTAAGGAGATTTGATATCATTTAGATTCTCTTTAAAAGGAGAATCTAAACGATATCAAACAAAAAATGGATTCTGTTTATGATAACTCTATTGTGCATCACTGTTAAATATTGATAAACGAGTCTTGAAGAAAAGAATCTTTAAGAAAATCCATGTAAAGTATGTCTAGTTATAGAGACCATTCAAAAAGACATCGATTCAGTACAAAATGTGGTATTCAGTGATCGTTGACTACTAGAAAAAGAATTTATGATAAGTATTAATCTTTCACAAACAAGTGTTTCGGAAATCTCTCATAACAATCTGTCAATATCAAGGATTTGTACAAAATCAGTGTCTAGAATTATGAGCACAGTTCAAAAAGCGAAATGTTATAACAACTTTTTATAGTTTTGTCAAATTAGAAAATCGTTAGTTAAAAATTAGTCGAAGAGTCAATTATTTAGATGAAAATTCTGTGACGGTAAACACTGATACTATAAGAAATATTTATATT
>CM068319.1:12849921-12879921 GCA_034766995.1 Acanthacorydalis orientalis | reverse complement strand
GAATGTTTTCGAATATTTAATAAGTATTAATTTATTTCAAATAGTAATATTTATGTTCTGCAGTTTTCAATATTTTTTATAACATTAAATGTATTTGTTTATTCTGTTAAGGATTGAAAGTTATTATAACAAATATTTTTGCTAATCAATCATTTATTATTAAAATATCTATTAAATCTAGAATTTTTATCCAAATATTGAAAGTACATATTTTATATACTATAAAAAGGACATAGCACTTTAACCATCTGACAAACATGTAAATGAAATATTTTTGTTCCTGTTAAATTATATATATGTAAAATGTTACAATAGTAGTTAATGATTGTAGACGATGTTTAAACGAGCTGAAACTGCGTTAATAGGTTGTTATTTACTTCCTAAAAAATATTTTTCCACATATAAGATATGTAGAGTACAGTGTGAAACATGACAATCTCAAAGATTTAAGTTTATAGATCAAACTCTGTAGAGAACGTTTAATTTTTTTTAATGTTGTTTAGAAAGAAATGCAGTTTCCATTTAAAGTAAATATTGTAAATATAAAAAGATATGATTTTATTTTGCCTTTTTAAAATATTAGAAATAAATCATTTGATATTTTCTTATCATTAAAAACAATCTCCTTTCTGAGTAGAGAAAGTAATCACCAAGAACTATTTTATAATACTATAAAGGGATAATTTAATTATTTCAATATCTATTATTGAATGATAGAAAAGAGAAAAAAAAATTAATTGCTGCTTAAGATTCAAAATAAAAATAGTTTCTTAATTTTTTTTCACGTTTTTTATTCTCTAATATCATTGTACATATTTCAAATTCATTCAGAATATTCACTATGTCGGTTTGTTAAATATATAATCGTTTAAACAAATTTTTATTAAATACACTATAATTACAAATGTTTTCATCTTACATCATACAATATGATTGATGAGATGTTAACATTAAGAAAATAAATATTTTAATTTTAAAAATTCTATTTGATTTTTTTATTTATAAGTAACTCTTAATATCAGACTTATTACAGTAGTCAGCATTGATCAGATAAATTTTAAAATATTTACAATTTACGCATATGAATTTACAGTATTAATTTTTAAAAAAATGGTTAAATAACATATGAGGTGTGTTCAATTTGGAAAGGTACATTGCTGCAAGTCTAAGAATTATACTCAAATTAAGACGATATTTTTTACTAGAAATTCGACATGAGAAACAGTTTTCAAACCACACATAAAGAATGATTCAATTAGGCTTCCTCATGAAAGCATTAGAAAAAACAGGACTATTTCCTGTTTCAGCTTTGTAATCATGTTCGGTTTGTTCTCATAAACTCTACTCTTCAAATAACGCCAAAGAAAGAAATCTAGAGGAGTTAAATCGTATGATCTCGGCGCTCGATTGATGTAGCCGTTTCGTGATATCATGCAGCATGGTAATTTTGTGCGTAGTAGCGTGATTGTTTCTGGCACTGTGTAATTGGTGGCATCGTATTGTTGAAACTAGATATCCTCGATGTCCATATCTTCCAATTAGTCCCACAAAAAGTTAATTATAATCCTCCGATAACGAACAGCATTGACTGTAACAGAGTTTCCCTCATCGTCTTCAAAAAAATACGGAACAATTACGCCTTCAGACCACAAGCCACAACAAATCGTCCCTTTATAAGGTTGGTGCAAAAATAATTGCGGTTTTATCATTTAAAGTTGGACGAAGATTTTCTAGTTACAGTTATCTTTTGTTATAGTCATGTGATACATCATTGTAAATAATGAAATTAGCATTACTGATTTCAGTTTTGTCTATTGTTTTCATTCTTTAGTATTGTTGGATATAATCTCTTAAATTAGTCATAGAAAAAGCAAATTCATGCGATTTTGTTACATGAGTTTAAACTGGAATGTATAATAACAGAAACTGCTGGAAGTATCAAATTTGTTTTTGGTGAAGAGTCAATTAGTGAACAAACGTACAGCTCAACACTGGTTTCAAAAAATTCGTTATGGAAACGAAAGCCTTGAAGATTAAGAATGTTGAGGACGTCCGATAAATAATGATTTAAGAACCATTATTGAAGCGGATTCACATAAAACAACTCGAGAGATGAAAGAACTCAATGCTGATCATTCAACAGTTATTCGATATGTGAGCATAATTGGAAAACCAAATATCTGGATAAATGGGTGCCGTATGAACTCAATGAACATCAAGCAATGCGGCGACACGAAGTCTGTTCTATGTTTCTCTTACTTAACAAAAATGATCCTTTTTTTTGTCGCATGTAATGAAAAGTGAACTCTACAACAATCAGAAACGTTCATCACAGTGGATAGAACGAGAAGAAACATCAAAACAGAATCCTAAACCGAAACTTCATGAAAAAAAGATTATGGTTACTGTTTGGTGGTCGGGAAGTGGCATCATTCACTACAATTTATTAAATATTGGTGAAAAAATAACAGGAGAAAAATATTGTCAGGAAATTGAAAAAATGCATATGAAGTTGCATCGTTGACGGCTAGCATTAGTCAATCGAAGAGGACCAATTTTTATTCATGACAAAACCCGATCACTCGTCTCACAAATGACTTTTAAAAAAATAAATGAACTGGGTAATGAAACCTTATCTAACCCACCTCATTCTTCGGACCTGTCTGTCCCACAGATTATCATTTTTTATCAAAAAACAAGCATCATTTCAAAGCGCTTTTGATGAATTCGTTAATTCTAGGAGTCCGAAATTTTATCTTATATGAATAAACAAACTTGTTTCTCGTTGGGAGAAATATGTGTAGGCCAATGGTATTTATATTGATTTTGATTAATAAATATAATTCTTAACTGATATATGCGTCTTTATACTTAATACATAACAACCGCAATTATTTTTGCACCAAATTAATACTTTTCGTAAATCTCTGTTCGATTTTATAATCTTCTAATACGCCAATTTTGCTTATTTACGAATCCATTGAGGTGAAAATGCACCTCATCACTAAAGACAATATTCTTTGAAAAATCTACTCCTTGTTCGCGCATCCATTCGGCAAATTCGAGACGTTGTTGATAGTTTCTAGGTTTTAAATCTTGTGTTATTTGAATCTTGTAAGCCTTCAAATGCAAATTCTTTGTCAAAATTCGCTGCGAAGTGGAATACGAAAGACCCAATTGCTCCTATCGACGACGTATTGATATCTCCGGTTCTTCAGACACACTTTCACGAACCATGACAATGTTCTCGTCCGATCAACCTGCATGTGCATTATGAGATGTTTTGATGTTTAATACTGACCCAGTTTGTTCGAATTTCTTGATCAAATTCCAAATTGTGTGCTCAGAAGGTCGATTTTGTATTCCAAAATATTCACATAGAGCGCGGTATGCACTTTCCCTCGAATTCCCATTTTCATAATAGGCTACCATAATTTTAACGTGTTGTTCCGACTTTTATTACTCCATAATTAATTTTGTACACGTTTCTACTCTACAAAAACTACTTTAACATTGACAAATACCTTGACGTTTGAAAAATATTCACCGCTGTTATATGGAAACTCGCCTTAAATCTCCCTGTATTTATATAGATTAATCATCCTTTAATAGTAATAATTTCTTATCTTTAAATGATATATTACTAAACTTAAATAAAATAATAACGTTTATTTTTTATTTCTTTATTAATTTAAATAATATAATACTTTATAAATAAGTGTATTTTATATCTCCATACTAAACCATTCCCGTAATCCTCCTTTATTTATGTATGTTAATCGCGTTATTCCGTCCTATATTGTATTGTATCCATAAGTAATCCTGTTTTGTAATCATAATTAATTTTACATACGTTTCTACTCTACGAAAACTGCTTTAACATTGATAAATACTTGAAAAATATCCACCACTGTCATATGGAAACTCACTTTGAATCACCCTATAGCTCCAGTTAAATGGGTTATGTCAAATAATGGACGGAAATGACATTTGAGAATTTCTAATACAGACCGTACAATTTAGTTTCGAAGAGGATATGCGATACTAATAGTTGCAGTATCCGGCATTACTGAGATGCATTTCGAAATAACTTTATTAGGAACTTTGTATAACGAATTGCGACTGGTTTAAAGTTTGCAATATTTCCGGCATTTTTTTTAAAGTCCATCGACATAATTTCAGTAATTCTTGAATAATTTTGCATTATAAGCAATTTTAAAACATTTCAATATATTTCTGACCATCTGTTTAACAAATTATGTGAAAGATCATATTAGATGATCAGATTAAGTTTAACTTATGTGAAAGATCACATTTTCTGCATTTTTCTCGATGGAAGTTTTTACGATATGATTCGTAATTTCGATAAATATGATATTAAAAGTTGAAAAAACCTGTGAAAATCGCGGATTAATACAAACTTAGTTTTATCTTTGTAATTCTGACAAAAAATTTTTTTATCTATATTACAGCATTTAGAACAACATTTTTAGTTTGTTTATGAATTAAAAGATTTAGAAATCAGTAAATTATTTTTTTTTAAATATAAGATAGTACTTAATTAACACCATTTGAGTGTTGCACCACTTAATAGTAGGCAGTAAACAAATTATTTTAAAAATGAAATCCTACATTGTTATAATTAATATTTTTTAACCTACATATAAATAATATTCTTTTTTATGATCGAATTAGAATATAATAAGTTTTTTTTATGAAACTGAAAGTAACTTATTAAAATAACTGATTTATTATTATTTGTTTGCTAGATGAGTTCTAAGAAAAAAAGCATATATTACAAAAAACGAGCCTCACTTAATGTATGAAAAAGTATGCAAGAAAATATTTTTTTCGAAATATGAAAACAAAGAATAATTTAATATTTATTAACATGTATGTATATTATTAGGTTGGTGCAAAAATAATTGCGGTTTTTATGTATCGAGTATAAAGACGCATATGTCAGTTAAAATTTATGTTTATTAATTAAAATAAAGACCATTTGCTTGCACACATTTCTACTAACGGGATACAAGGTTTTTTTATTCCTATAAGATAGAATTCTGGAGTCCTGGAATTAACGAATTCATCGAAAGCGTTTTTAGCTGATGCTTGATCTTTAAAAACCTTTTCTTGGAGGAAATTACTCAAATCTTTTTTAAAAAAATTATAATCTGTGGGACAGACAGGTCCGGAGAATAAGGTGGGTGAGATAAGGATTCATAACCTAGTACATTTCATTTTTTAAAGTAATTTGTGAGACGTGTGGTCGGGTGTTGTCATGTAGAAGAATTGGTTCTCTTCGATTGACTAATGCTGGCCGTAAATGATGGAACTTCACATGCATTTTTTCAATTTCCTGGCAATATTTTTCTGCTGTTATTTTTTTACCAGGATTTAAGAAGCTGTAGTGAATGATGCTGCTTTCCGACCACCAAATAGTGACCATAATCTTTTTTTCATGAAGTTTCAGTTTAGGAAACTGTTTTTATGCTTCTCTTCGATCTAGCCACTATAATGAACGTTTCTATTTGTTTTAGAGAATCCACTGTTCATTATATGTGACAAGAAGGGTTCATTTTTGTTAATCAAAAGAAGCGTAGAGCAGATCGACGATTTGCTTGATGTTTGTTAAGTTTATACGGCTTTTTTTGTTTTTCTAATTAGGCTCAAATGTCAAACAACTGTTCAATGATCAACATTGAGTACTTCTGCCACCACTCGAGTTGTTTTACGTGGGTTCACTTCATTAATGATTCTTAAATCGTTATTGTCTATAGTTGAAGAACTACCACGACCCACTTCATCATCAAGGCTATCGTTTTCATCACGAAATTTTTGGAATCAGTGTTGAGTTGTACGTTCACTAATCGACTCTTTACCAAAAAAAAATTTGATATTTCGAGCAGTTTCTGTTCCTTTACGTCCCATTTAAATTCATACAACAAAATCGCGTAAATTTGCTTTCTTTCCATGACTAATTCAAGAGCCTATATACAACAATACTGAAAATTTAAAACAATAGGCAAAAACTGAAATCAGTAGTGCTCATTTCATTATTTACAATGATGTACCACATGACTATAACAAAGAAGACGGTAACTAGAGAAATCGGTGCTAAATTTGAAATGATAAAAACCGCAATTATTTTTGCACCAATCTAATAATTATGCGCTAGATTGAAGTATGTTAAATAGCAAAACAGCTTACTGTTATATGTAAGGTCAATAATATGGCGCCTTTGTGAGCACTTTTAAGCTCCTGATAAATTGCTTCAGAATTTAAAGATACTTTTCGTCACGTGAAAGAATCAAAAGTTTTCATTGATGCGAGTCCTGAGTCTCTTTGTTTAAGACTCAGAAGCCTTCCTGTTATACATGAAGTGTGTTTAATGTCGTAAAATAAGTTTTACTTTTCTAATTTTATTTATTTCTCTTTTTATTGTGATTTTATAATAATTAATACAATCATATCACATGCTAGAGCATTTCTTGCAGTTTCCCTCATTCAGCAATTAATTCTCTGATTAAGATTATAAATTATTTATATTTTACATGGATATTATTCAAAAGGGTATAAATTGAATAATAGTTGTACATATTATGTCATTTAAATATAAAACTAAGAATATTCAACACCTGAATCGACTTAAAAGATACCTTTATCGAAAACACATTTTAAATTTTGCTTGTACCAGTAATGTTTTAAGATAAAAATCATGTAAACATCAAAAAGAATCATTTTCATAAAATGTACAGACATGAATATAAATTTATGTATGAGTATGCATAAAAATATTCTTAGCAGACAACACGATTTCTTCTAAATACGCTTCTGTGTTGTATTTTTCTTATTTCTTAATCTGATCGAGACATATATAGCAAGACAATGACAATGTTTATGAAACCTGTCCTCGTGGACCGAAATAGTGGGGAAGATCTTTACCCCCAGATGGATCGTTCTGTATGACGCACAGTCTGATTTCAAAAATCATCAACAACGCCTTGAAAATCATGAAATATAAGTCGGAATAACGTTATGTTCGATATATGGAGGCGCACATGTTGTTTACATAAATGTTTCGTTTGTCATTGAGATAGTGGACGATATTCTAATTATAACAAACATATTGATTACTATTTTAAAAATGTATTTTTTTATATATCCTGTTTTGGCAATGTATATATATATATATATATATATATATATATATATATAAATATATATATATATATATATATATATAAATGTATATATATATATATATATATATATAAATGTATATAAATACATATATATATATAAATATATATATATATATATATATATATATATATATATATATATATATTTGTATAAACAGTTTTAATCTATTTAAGTTCTATGTTCTTACAACTCTTTTATGTCTTTTTACTTCCGTTCAATACGCTTATAGAACTAATTGTATCTAATTGACCAGCCTGTTAAATTGCAGATAAATGTGTCTGAGTTCAAATTCGAGCTAGATATATATTTCATATTATAAAAAAATAACTGTCTTAATGCTTAATGAGGCTTGACCAAAAATGATATGAAATAACTCCAATAAAAAAGTAGATATTGTATTTTTATTAGAGAATAAATAGATTTATATTATAATAAAATAAAAAATAAATGTATTTAAAAAATCGTCACTCGTTGTAAGAGAATTAATTAGAGATCAAAAGTGATGTAATATTTTTACTAGAACGCCTTCTCAACGTCCTTAAGGTTTCAAAGTACCGTTGCGAATACACAGTTACTAAATTGATTTCTTCATAAAGAAACTTGTTATATGTTAGCATAAAATGTATTAACAAATATGGAGATAAAGTTGAAAAATAAATATGTCATTTGTAAGCTTCGTTTACTTGTTTGATCATAATATCTCAAATCAATTAAGTGTTGTATGCTCCTGTTCAAAACTTTTTAGACTCCTTTCATAGATTTAGTCCAATATTTAACTAATACAATTTATCTGTTTATTCCTCTATCAAAAATGGTTTCAATTAAGCTTCAATCCACGATTTTATCACTTATACCGACACTTATACTTTACTTATACTTTATACCGACTTTATCATCCGTAAAAACATGAACACATTTCAAAGCTTTTTTAATACATTAAAAGTTGTAACAAGTTCAAAAACGTAAAGAATAGTAGATTCTAAAATTTCAAGTTTTTCAACATTTCTTATTGTTTTTCATTAACATAATTGCATGAGTAATGTAGAGTGAGTTATTAATTGTATAAACAATTTAAATTGAATTAAAAGCTTTAAATTTGAATCTATTAAATTGGTAATAAAATAATTGCGGTTTATAATCTTCATTTTAATTTAAGTGGTTCAAAACTGTTGCATAAATAACACTTAACTTTTGTACAACCTCTCGAATTATTGTGAGTGGTTCTGATTCAACTAATACCTTCAGTTGGTCGTTATGAACTGAAGAACGTCCGCATTCTTCAGTGTTCTTATTCCTAGCACGAAATTTTTGGAGCCACCATTGCACCGTAAGTTCATCAACAGTACCCACACCAAAAGCATCGTTTAGTTTACGAGCAGTTTCTGCTGCTTTATCAACCTTTTGAATTCATACAAAAAAATTCTCTTATTTACTTCTTTTCCTTCTTTAATTCAATAGCCCAATTTGAAGCAAATTATTAATAAAACCGAATTCGATGTTACCAAAATACAGACAGAAAAATACATTTTAAAGTGATATTAACATGAACACGATGAAATGACACTTTCATTAAAAAAAATTAAGGTTAGAATCCAGTAAACAAAAACCGCAATTATTTTCCTAGCAACCTAATATTAATTGTCAAGCAGTCTTATTGTACAAAACAGCCTATGTACAAGTAAGATTAATGATTAATGGAAGGATAATGAAATATTGATAAAGAATGATTAAAAATGAATGATTAAAAAAGAATCCTTTTTAATGTGGAAACTTTCATTCAACTTTGTAAAAACAGGTTGTGTCAGTTCAATATTAAACTCATTCCACTCGTTTTTGGTAACATCCTTCTAACAGGAATAGAATTCTCACCGCTAGTTTTATTATAGAAAGAACAGTTAAGAATTGCTTTCATACTGGTATTTTCTTCTATCTTCCACTTTCTTATATTACCTCTTAATTTAAATTATTCAAAAGTATATATATATATACACATATATATACACGTATATCATTTTAATAAATTTTGGTTCATTTTAACCCTAATACAATAAGTATTGTAAAACAGTGAACTCAATAGATTCTCAAATGAAACGATGGTTTCAATTTTCTTACAGATATTTTTAAAACCGGATTTTATGTGTAAAATAAAAAAATATTAAATTTTAATAAATTTATTAACATATATGACTTTAAAATAAATAAGGTGAATATTTAAACCAAGTGATAATTTCATACATTTCTATTACAAATTTATAAAATTATATATATATATATATATATCATATATATATATATATATATCATATATATATATATATATATATAAATATATATATATATATATATATATATATATATATAAATATATATATATTTATAATAAGATAAAAAAATACCGTGAAAAGAGGTTAAGTATTGCATGTACATTACGTTTATTTTTATCAAAAAACAATTTCCAAGTATGTGACTAAGTTTGTAATTCCATTGAATATAATAATGTAATTCGGAAGTTAAGAATTAAAAAACATTTGTACGTAATAGAAATATTGTTAATTGTGTTTAAAAACACATACACTCCCACTCTTTTACGTGTCATAAATTACGTCGTGCAAAGAATTCTAAGAATTAATTTGTTTACAAAATCTGTCTGTACAAAAGTTCAACGTGATTTCATAGAATAATGGAATGGGTTTTCTGTTAACGCTAAACACTGAATCATTGCATACCTATTTTGGTATTAATTAATATACATATGCAGGCATATATATATATACATACATATATATTTATATACATATGTTATATATTTGTAATGAAATGGAAAGTAATATTTGTATTTTAAACAACTGGACTACTTATTTTGTTATGCTTTTTTCTCTATTTTTTGATTTATAAATTATTAATATTATTTCAACCAATATTCTATTTTTTTGTTATGTTCATAAGTATCGTTCTTGTGACTGAACTCGAATTAATTTAAAAAATATTTTATTTTTAAACATATTATTTAACTGATATATTAGTAGCAATAATAGTGTAATGTAAAAAAAATGTTTGCAAGGTTGCATAACATAATTGAATGATATAAATAAGAAAAAGCAGTTATTTTAAACTCCTATATATTATAAATATAATTATGCAGTTAATTTATCACAAACTGTTATTTTATCAAAATATTTAAATATCAAAGAACGATACATAAAGAACGCCATAATTTCGAATGCAATCACACTATATGGACTTAAATTGAAATAATGACTTAAAATGACTTAACGTATTCCATTATAGCTAAGGCGCTTGTCTCACGCAACTATCTGCATCTATTTATTAGGTTGATAGAAAAATAATTGCGGTTTTTGTTTTCTAAATTATATCTGCTCGTATATTAAATGTTGCTTTTGTTGTGGGTACTGCTAAGTGAAATGGTAGTTCCAAAAATTTCGTGCTGAGAACGAGAACCTTAAAGATGAAGAAAGTTGCGGGCGTCCTTCTTCAGTCCATAACGACCAACTGAAGGCATTAGTTTAATCATAACCACGCACAACAATTCGAGAACTTGCACAAAAGTTAGACGCTAGCCATCCAACAATTCTGGACCACTTAAAACAGAAAAATCAAAAAAGTTGTAAATATTTATAAATCTGAAGATCATAAACCGCAATTATTTTTCTAGCAACCTAATATTTTTTAAATGATTCAGTAGTGATGCAAGTTCTACCATTTTTGTACTACTAGACTTACTATTTAATTAATAGCAATGTCTTTAATATAATACTAGTGGTGTGTAGTTAATGATTTTCAGTAAAACGTAAGTTTGCCAAATATAATATAAGAATAATTAAAACGATTGTGATTTCGTATAGACGAAGTATATAGATTTGATAGGGAAAGATTATTCGGGTTGAGTGTTTCTTTTTAGTAAAATATAAATTTTCCAAATTGACAATTTTAAGTTAATTCTAAACAAGAGATACCACATTAATATTCAATAATAAATAAGGTTACTAATTAGATATGAATATATATACATATATATATATATATATATATATATATATATATATATATATATATATAATAATAAATAAATTACATAAAAAATCAGTGATATCCAAGACAGAAACCAATAATTAGAAACTTTCGTTGTCATCATTTTAATTGTGGATGTAATTGATGTTATAACACGAATAATACAATTATAAATCAATAACTATAAATTATAAAGCAGTAACATATTCCTTGTAATTTTTTAACTCATAATTTCTGACAAAAAATATATTAATATTTCTTTCATTGTTGTTAGCTGCAATCATTGAAAATAATCTTTTTACCTTTAAAGCATGTCCAGGTACTACGATAAAAAATAATAAAAAATAAAATAAACGAGGACATGTTTTTTCTTAAAAGGAATTGTTTGGTATCCCTATATGTGTGAATTAAATTATATAAATCCTGTAAATTTCGGCTATAAATAACACATTTAGTTATGTATATAAGTAGATATTCAGTAAACTCACAGTGGATCAATTATGTATAAAAATAGTCACTAATACATTTTTATACTATTAACAACATTCAACACCCAAAAGATGTTGAATGTTATTATGTTGTATTTGACAAAGATATTTCATATGTTGTTATAATACTATTTTCTAGTCCTTGACTGCTATTTAATAATATTACAAAGAACTGCTTCTTTAATATGGTAATATTAGGTTGGTAGAAAAATAATTGCGGTTTATGATCTTCAAATTCATATACATTTTTTAATTGAAGTGGTTTTAAGTGGTCCAGAATTGTTGGATGACTAACACTTAACTTTCGTGTAAGCTCTCGAATTGTTGAGCATGGTTCTGATTCAATTAACGTCTTCACTTGGTTGTTACGAACTGAAGAAGAACGTCCGCGACCTTCTTCATCTCTGACGATTTCGTCCCCAGCATACAATTTTTGAAATCACCATTACACCGTACATTCCTAAACAGTACCCATACCAAAAGCATCGTTTAGTTTGCGAGCAGTTTCTGATGATTTACCATCCGTTTTGAACTCATATAAAAAATTGCTCTTATTTGGTTCTTTTCCATCTTTAATTCAATAGCCCAATTTGAAGTAAAATTATTAATAAACCGAAAGTTGATGTTACTAAAATACAGACCGAGAAATGCATTTTAAAATAATGTTAACATGAAAACTAAAATGACACATTCATTGAAAAAAAAGAACAGTATTCAGAAAACAAAAAACGCAATTATTTTCCTACCTACCTAATACAATACAGTTATGATACGGTGGTTAAATTAAATTTTACAAATTAATTCTTCTTTCGCTACACAAATTATTAAGAATGTTTGGATCAAAAATGTTTAATAAATGATTAATAATTATGATGGCGATGCCATCGTTCTCAGAGCATCAAGATGCTTACAAATTTTGTACCTTGATACTTTGAAGAATCACAGCCACCGAAATGTATGTAAATATCAAAATGATTACTGATCATTTATTAAACATTTTCGTTTATAAAAAAAAATTGCGGATTCATTTGTGAAAATGTTACTACAAATTGATAGATGAAACCAGGGAACTCTGAATAAAAATCCAGACACTAGTTAGAAGTATAAAATTTTGGTCACAAATATAAATATTTCTTATCCTCTTATCTTTACTTTAAACGTTACGTACACCGTTACTGTTTTCGTATAATGTGTCAGTGTAAATTTTTTAAGGCTTTGGTGAACGTGAACGATGCTACTACTCTTTACAGACTCGTTTACTTTCAGACTGAAAGTAATGTACATACCGTTCATCTCGTTACTGTACGGTCTAGGAAAATCATCAAAGTAGAGAGGCACTAATGGAAAGGTACTAATTTTCACTTTTACGACCGTTGCTACTTGTAAGCAAATAGAATAAATTTTCATCATATTACATAAAACTCGAAGATGTACATTTTGTCACATACCGGAATTTTAATATGCAGGTGTATGCATTATGTAGATTTTTTTACAGTATTTAGATATTAAATTGACAAGCAGTCAGTGTTTTTATGTTATTATGTACGATGAAACAAAACAGTAGGAATAATGAACATATAATAAAATATTCATAAAGTAACACTTGTATTAAAAACAAGAATTTGAATTAATTGAGATAAGTATGTAACTTCTATTAATGTTCATATTTTTAGTTTTTGAAGTATTTTATTTATGTACTCTCTCTCTCTCTCTCTCTATATATATATATACATTTATAACAAAAAAGTCATTGACTATCATTTTGAAAAAAGTACAAAGTTAAACAAATCCTTTGAAGGCAAGTTATTCTGTTTACAAATATGTTTAAAAAGCTTTTTATTATTTACACAATTTTTTTGATGTATTCATTGAAAGTTGTGCTCGTTCTCTCTACATGTTTTTAATTAACTGTTTTTTTTTTCATTTGAAATGAGATATTTTCAAATATAAGCATTAAATTTGTGCGTAAATATCATAGAAGTTTCTTGCTTTGATTATTTTTGTGCAGATGAGTAATTATTATTGAAATTTAAAATATGATCACTATTCTGACCTTTATCTCGATCTAGATTGAGATTATTTACTGAATTCAACATTTGTATAATATATATATATATATATACACACACACACACATATATATATATATATATATATATATAAATAAAAATCCGCATTTCTCGTGACTTTGTTTGCAGGGCAAAGTGACATGAAATGTTTGCGTGGTCAGCTCGGATAAATGCTATAGTATATAGTTTCATTCGTAGGATTTTTTATGTTTTAAATATATAATGTTGTAACAATCAATATTTTTTTTCTTTCTGTTGTATTATATTTTACCGCCAATTTTGCAGGGTTATACGAGCGTTTTAAATATTTTGATTTGAATATTTTTTTAAAATATCCATAGGTGGTTTTTGTTTCCTCTGTTTCATTCTCTCTCACACACACACACTCTTATACAGCCATACACACATGTATATATATATATATATATATATATATATATATATATATATATATATATATATATATATATAATAATTTGTGAGTTTCATTGATATTTGCATTGTATGACAGAATCTATCTATTTCATGTATCAGAACTAAAGAACATGAATCTTCTGTTCTTACTGCCCTCATAAAATAATTAAAATATGTTCATTATCAGTAATAGTGAGGTTAGATAGAAATGGGAAGAAATACAGAGCATTAAGAATAAAGATTGTTAAACACAATCAAATAATAAATCCCGTTTAACTTCAATTCAAGTTGTATTGCTTTGTTTTGTTTCTTTTCGGATTATATATCGTAGACAAATTAAACATGCTATATATATATATATATATATATATATATATATATATATATATATATATATATATATATCTTACATTTCAAAATGTGCATATTATGTTATTTTTTCCTTCCTGTTGCTGAATAAAAACAGATGTGTTATTACTCAGAAACACTAAGATGAAATGATGATGATTATGATTAAAATAAAATATTCTTAAATATAGAATATTTAAATTTTAAGCTATTCCGTATAAAATTAAATATCGTTACTGCATCAAATTTATTTTTACTGATGATAAATTGTTATTTTTTTCTGTTAGATAAATATCACAATGTGATTTATACAGCTGTTGTTGTTGCAATAATATTTTAGTGTTGAGAATTTGTTTTGAATGTTTTAAAACGACTTAGTATTATGAGATCGTCTGCAAACAGAAGTGCAATTATCTATCGTTAAGGCCTTTTTGTTAGAAAATAATATCAATTCTTCCAATAAATGTTTTATGTAATAAATTAAATTTATGGTAGAGAAGAAATTGTTTAAAAATATATTCGATATCATGTATTACTGTACTTCAAAATTTAATATTTAATAATAATTATATATATACATATATATATATATATATATATATATATATATATATATATGTATATATATATAATATATTGAAAAAAGGTGTATTTTCTATTCAACATGCCATATTTATACACCCAAAAGTATCCGACCATGCACAATTCTCACAGAACATGAATCTTATAGGACATTTGTGGGGAATTTTGAAAAAATCTTTGACCAATCATTCCATAACCAGTAAAGAAGCATTGAAAACCTTTCTTTAACAAGAATGGTACCATATCATCCCGGCTATAACGAAAAAACTTATACATTCTATGCCCAATCGGTTAAAAGCAGTTCTGAAATCGAGATGATATCTTACCAAGTATTAGTTTTCATCCTTCTAACTCTTTTTCAAAGAATATGTGAGTGGTCGGATACTTTTGTGTGTATAAATATGGAATGTTGATTGAAAACACACCTTTTTTCAACATATTGTATATATATATTATTATTTGTAAATATTATATTTTAAAGTAGAGTAATAAACGATATCAAAAATATTTTCAAACAATTTCCTCTCTACCGCAAACTTAATTTATTACATAAAACAGACTGAGTACGAGAAATGGCCGGGATTCTTTTATGACTGACTGTATGTACATGAATATATCAATTAATTCCGGTATTTTATTCTAGATTCATAATGAAGGATCCGGAAGTGTTAAATAATGATATATGCCCACACACAACTATTAACAACTGCGATGTTGTTACGATTGAAGGTCCTGTGATCGATTTGCAACTGGTTTCCATAAAACGATTAGATGCGCTGATCTTGGGAGGTGAGTAACTTGGCTATTATTGTATAGTTGGAATTGACACCGATAGATGGATGTATATGTTATAAAATGAAAAATTGATTGTAACATTGAATTATTTCATAATTATTGTATTTTCTTTAAGACGAATATTTTTTTGAGTTTTTTCATAATATTCATTAACTGCGTATCAGATTTCGTAATCACGAATTTCGTTATTAAGAAAATTTTATGATTATGGATTTTATTCCAATCTAAGTCAATATTTTACAAATCACTTAACTGGAAAATTAAATTTTCTTTACAGTCCATCAATGATTCCAATTTAAATATAAACATACATATGTGTATATATATATATATATATATGTGTGTTTTTGTACGCATGTGTATATGTTATATATACATATATATATATATATATATATATATATATATATATATATATATATATATATACACAACTTGATTTTTACAATTTATTATTCTTTAAATAATTGACACTAAATGAACTTTGAGTGAGATATTTTGAAGATATTGGTTTATTGCTATTAGTTAAAATCTTTTGTGTTTTTTTCTTTTTTAAAGCCGTTTTTATTGTTTTTGATATTTAATTAATATCAATAGAAACTACTACTTTTCTTATTGAAACTAAGAACCTCGTTAATCAAGTATCTTGAATTTTATTTCTACTAGTTCATAATTTTTGAGGATTATATCGCACTATTTTATTGCTTTGCTATTATATTACTTTTTTATTGCCTCGTTTTTCAATTAATATTCTTGAGACTACCTCGGGTAATAAATCCCAAACAGCCGATTTTTATTTACTCCCTTTCAAGTCAAATATGTCAGTAAACTGCAAAGTGATTTTTATTTAATATGGATTTAATTAATATATAGATTTAAACATTTTTATAATTTTATTATCAAGAAGTAAAAGGAGATTAGGAAAATTTCGTTTTTACGATTAAATATAAATCAATGTAGAAACGTGCCCTTTTTAAAAAAATTATCGAAAATCTATCGTACCAGGTCTGTCTTTTGATACTGAGAAAATCTCACTTTATAGATTTTGGCATTGTACCTAAATTCACTCTTAGAACTTAATTTCTACTCTCTATAAACAACACATTTTTTTCATCAAAATGACTAATTATGAATTATTGAACATTTTGATTACAAAACAATGTTGTGCAATTTTTGGAGAACAAACATTCGGTGCTTGAGTGAAAATTAATTTATTAAATTGGGTCATCTATTTTAATTTTTATCATTTTGAAGTTAATAATATTTTTTTTGTAAAAAAAAAAATGGGTTCTTGTTCGTTTCCATTAAAGTACACACATACATGTAAAAAATCGAAAAGTTATCCTTCTTAGAGTTTTATATCTACATAATCATACAGAGTATCTCCAAGGAGACTGGAATAAAATGATCGCAAATCACAAATCTATTCTTATATTATTCAAATGAAAAAAATCAAAATCCTAATTAACTATTCTCTCAGTTCTTTTCTCAAACACTCAATATATCTTTCTTTGTTTTTTAACTTATTATTTTTATAAAAATACAACACGTCATTGATTCAATTGATATTTTTTAAAATTTTCAATAATATAAATTACTGTATGATTACATTAATTTAAAAATCAAACCGGCGATTAAACAAAGTATCTAAATTTAATCAAACAAATAGAATTCATTTTAATAAGACGTGTTTCTGTTAACCGGTGTTAAAAATAACATTTACTTTGCAAGAATCGCCATGAATATTTATTAGAAATCAATGTTATTTTTTGATTTCCAGGTAAAGTAATAATAAAATATGATAACTATTATAAACATTAATCGTGTATAATTCCTAGAATGGTTAATAAAATATAATGTTTGTTATTTGTTTCCATCAATTCAGATATTTATTATTATAAAAAAATTGAAAATTAAATAACGTTCTTAAACTCATATATAAATTAATTCTATGTAAGTAGTTTCAGTTGTAAGTCAAATTCATATTTTATCACTAATAAATCAACAATAAAAAAGTACAATTCCGACTATCCACGTTCCTTTAATCGACTTTATATATTGTGGAGCGAATAAAAGAATAATAATTCCCTGCAGAAAAACACACATTATTTCCATTCAAGTAAAATATTTGTAAATGTACGAACAAACCGGTTTATGGAATGTCTGTACCTGGCGAACCACATATTTTGTTTATGCTTCCCTGTACAGCAATTATACAAAACCGGGGTTGGAACTTACACCGTTAGTAAATGGTGTGGTGAGTATATTGGTTGCAAGTGTGGTCAATATAGCTCGTACTATATTTAAAGCTATTATAAACGTAATCACAATTTACTGTGCATGTGTGTTTTATCTATAAATATTTACTATAGATATTTCAATATACATGTTCGAATTATAGTTAATGCTTTAACAATAGTGATTTGTTTTGTTTCATTTATATGACGTATCGATTGTCGGTAGACATTAAGGGTACGTTTACAAGAGTTGCAATTAATTTATAGAAATAGAATAATTGTTATTTTAATATATATTTATACACACACACACACACACATATATATATATATATATATATATATATATATATATATATATATATATATATATATATATATATATATATATATATATATATACATACACATATATATATATATATATATATATATATATACATATGTATATATATATGAATATATATGTATATATATACATACATATGTATATATATATGGATATATATATATATATATATATATATCACTAGAACTACCATACTAGTAAAAACAACTGGTTTTAGAATTTTATTTTAAAATTCCTACTTCATGTTACATTTTTTTTCGCAAAGATGTCATGACTTTTGCAGCGATAACTGAGGAAATAGTATGATGAATTTTATTTTTATTTTTTTTATTCAAAATCAAAATAATTTTGTATCATGGCTACTTATACCAATACCAGTTAAAATGACTGCTACCTGTGAAAGTGTCCTGCAATCTGTTCACCGAACACGAATTAACCGGTTTACTCGTTTTGCACAACTTCTCATACGTTCTTAGAATTTTTACTGCGTATCATTCAGTATGATGGTGAAAATTATCAGGAAAATTCCGGATCGATCATGATGGTAATGCAAAACTAATGCATTCATTCGAAAATATATTTAGTCGTTCATTTAGATCTGGAGACGTAGAATGTGTATTGAAGTTTTTGTTGAATGTTGCACTCATATTATATAATATAATAAATAATAAAAAAATAATTATATAAATTATAATAAACGACATATTATTTCAATTAGTGTGAGGTGAGAAAAATGAATACAAATATAAATTTTATGTAATCACTAGTTTTATTTTATTTTTATAAGTCCTGAAAATGGCAAAACGATTGAAAATCTCTGAATTATTGGAAAAACTGAACGATATACCAATGGAATGCTCTGATATCGAGGACGATGAACTCTGTGACAGTGAAGGCGAACCAGAAGAAATTGAAAATGAACTATACGGTATTCACGATGAACTTTTTGATATTTAGAATAGTGGTAATGAGCTTTTAGACGAAGAAAATGCTCAGGAGTCCTCAGAAAGTGATAGTGAATTTGGAAATATTTTGAATTTACGTAAAAGCAGATGTGCTCGAGTGCTTTCAAGTACTGATGATGAAAATGAAAGTATACTACAAGAGCATCAAAATGAAATTTTTGCAGATGGAACCAGTTGGGAAAAAATACAAGCAGGGTCTAGTCCTGGAAGATTACCACTTTATAATATTTTTAAAGACGTACCAGGTCCAACAGGATATCCAAAAAAAATATAAAAGGTGAATTTATGTTTCAACTAGCAGATGAATTTGCCACTGAAAATGTCATTGAAATTGTAAAACCAGGGATTAGTACATCGGAATGAAAGGAGTTTACCTTAAAAAATAAAAAATAATTTGCTCAAGAAAAGTGTGTTTTCATGTCAAACACGGGTACTTATTATCACTCTACCCTCGTACTCACTAACTGTATATGATTAGCTTTAAAGTAAAATACATTGTCACATACATTAGTTTAACGTTTATACGTTTCGTGTCTGTGTATGCGTCTGAAAGATATGTGAACGTACGCACATGTGCGTTTAGTAAACATTGAGTTATTAGATGAGAATCAAACCGACGATTTGAGAACAAGACAGGTGATCGTTGCGCACGTGATTTATAAAATAATAATAAACCATTGACGTCATCTACTATCTATTGGGTATGGCTATGTATCGTTACACGACACGTAATTCGTGACTAACTTATTTCATAGACTAATGCTTTTTTCGATATCTCATAATCAAGTAAGAATATTTTTAACCACGCTTGATCACGCTAACCGCATTTTTATACACAGATAATCCTAATTTATGAGCACCGCTGTCCATCTCGAAATATTATCAATGAATTATCATATCGTGTTTCACTCATTAAGACGTCAATTTAATAGTATGACGTACGTACAGGAAGTGTTCGTTTAATGAGCATGTGATAAAGTCCGGAGTTTGTATCCACTTTTGTTTGCTAAGTCATTCGTCAACGGAATAAAAGAACGCTTTCGTACATTGAATAATTGATGTGCTTTGTTAGATAATTTAAATGAGCAATAAATTTAATTTGAAATCTAATTGTTTCCATTTTATATTTTCAAAAGATTTATGGTTCGAATTGTTGAACTACATTTTTAAAATGTCAATGAACTAAATTAATTCGTACAATTTATTGTCCGCCGTCTGTTTTCTAGAAATCGTGTCCTAATTAACTCATTTATTTATATTTATTTATTTATAACATAATCGCAGATGATTCGTAGCTTTTTATGTATCACGTTTAATCGTACATAACTTAATCAATATTATTATTTTATAAAATATTTCTTCGTTATACATCTACGAGGGTCGTTTGATACGTTTGGTAAATTTGTATGCTACGGAATCGCCATTCATTTGGTAACATCATGGCTATCAAGTGTCACTTATCAAACTAGTATAGGCGAAATTTCATTGATGAAATTTAAATATGAAAAAACAATTTTAAATAATTAAATATCAATTGCGGCGCAATCATTTATACTTTAAATTTATAAAATATAAACCTCACCCCCTAATACATTTATAAATATCGCATAATGCAAATTAAAATTAATGTTTTCCCTCATTTCCACGAATGAAGTGCGCATACAAACACGTCACAATTTCATTTATGAAGCGAGCATTGTAGCAGTTGCCGCAAGAATGTAAAAAAAAACGAACAGACATTTTACATCGATTGGTCATTGTGGATGAAATATCGATCCACCACTACACACCTGAGTCGAAGTCAGATCAAAACTGTGGAAAACGACTCGTGAAAGTGCGCCAGAGAAGGCGAAAACCGTTTTGTCTATTGGGAAGGTGATGGCCATTGTTTTGTGGGATTCCCAAGGAATCATCCTGATCGACTACTTAACGAAGACATAAACCATAACAGAAGAACATTAAGCAACATTATTCGACCGTTTCAAAGAAGAGCTGAAACAAAAACAGCCAAGATTAGCGCACAAAAAGTGCTCCTTCACCAGGATAACGCGCCGTCCCACAAAACGACCGTCGTTGTGACAAAATTGCACGAATCAGGCTTCGAATTGATTCCTCATCCACCCTATTCTCCGGACTTGATCCCGAACGACTCTTCCTCTTCCCAAACTTGAAAATTTGGTTCGATGAGAACAAATTCTCGTCGAATGAGGATGTTATCGCTGCCGTCAATGCGTATTTTGCAGACTCGCTGGACCAAGTGTATATAACCTTCAATGGAGATAATATTGACAAATAAAATCGATTTTTCAAAAAAAAAAAACGGTGTTTAACTTATTTTGTTACTATACTTATTCAATGACCCTCGTATGTTCAAAATTGAAATTAATAAGACTAGATACCTATAGTATTAATAAATACAATGCATATTTAAATTTTTGTTCATATTTAATATAATTTATTAATTTTTATCGATATATTTTTATTTCATCAAATTGGAACCAAGGAATTTTTATATTTGAATTTACCGTTATAATAAGTAAAATAATCTTAAAGACTATGTTGAGAAATAAAATCGATTTTTCCAAAAAACGGTGTTTAACTTATTTTTTTACCATACTTAGTAAACGACCCTCGAATATTTTTTTTATTTTTTCTCTGTTTTTTTTTTAAACTAAATTATTCAATTTAATTACCGTATTTATTAAATAAAATACTATTTTCTTTAATTTAAATATCTGTAAAATTAATATCCACTTCATGAATAAATTATAAAGTTTTGTATAACCAGTATTTGTTTAATATATGTACAAGTATACTTTTCCTAATGGTATATTATACAAATTTAATTATTATATATGACCCGTTGGGATCAAAAGTGAATATTTCTATCTGGTAGTCTCAGTTCATTCTAATATTTTTATTTAAAATTCTATTAATAGTTAGTATATCAATACTTTTAGATTTTCACCTTTTATTCACCTTGGTTGTATATTGATTTAATAACTCTCTCTGTTTAATATTTCTTGATTATTCACATACATTCATTGCTTATTTTAATAATATTGGTTCTCTGAATAATAAGAATGATATGTAGTTTATATATAATAATAATTGTTATATTTTATACATTTGATCCCATTGGTATGTTTTCTTGGGGTTCTATTTCCTATAGCATAAGTTGAATGTCTGATTTCCGTGACCGGTTTCGGCATATGTGCTGTCTTTAATTGGGTTTTGAAGGTTAATTTTATTTCTTTGACACGAATTTTAGAATTTGTAAATCTTGTTATGGAGTTGTCTGTGTCGTGTCATTGCTGACTGATCCTGGGAGCTAGAAAGCCCGATACAAGCTTTTATCATGCGATTATGTTTTGTCATGTGTTTGTATGCGCACTTCATTCGTGGAAATGAGGGAAAACATTAATTTTAATTTGCATTGTGCGATATTTATAAATGTATTACGAGGTGCGGTTTATATTTTATAAATCTAAAGTATAAATGATTGCGACGCACTTGATATTTAATTATTTAAAAGTATTTTTTCATATTTAAAATAACCAAATATGTTTTAATAATAAATTCAGATATTTGTGTTTTCACATATATTAAAATTATGTAACACTTGTTTTATTATGCACAAAAAATATATATAACAAATTCTGTCATTAAATTCACTGTACATATATGCATAAACTGACAGCCTTCACTATCACTACTTTATGGAAAATTACACTTGAACTGGCATTTCTGATTAAACGATCAGTTGGTTGAACTGACGAATTTAGGTCAGGCTTTTGAATGCCTGACTTATCAGTTTAGTTCAATAATTCAGTTTTCATATGTGTGTACGTATATATATATATATATATATATATATATATATATATATATATATATATATATATATATATGCTATCAAACTTGAGCGATATTAATAATTCTCATCGACATTCGACCAAAATATCTGGATTACAGATACTTTTTATTGAAGTTAACTTCTATTTTAAGTTCAACTTTTCAAGATATTAGATTCTTTAAAAGTGATTTATAAATTCTTTTTATCGAGGGCAGCGCCAAATATTCTCAGCTTAGGTAGTAAGGAATGTAAATAAGAAAACAAGATTTGACTATTTTCTATATAATTCTTTTTAACTTGAATACATTTTTTACAGTGCTTAATTAGCAATTCTATATCTTTATAAAAAAAATAAATTTCCGTTTTCGTGTTAAATTAGTCAGTTATCGCTGTTTTCAGCTCATTGTCATCATTAAAATGTTATCCAACAAGTGCAACACTCACATACGAAATCTCTTAGCTCATTCTTTTACGGTGAAGTATGAAGGGGAAGCTTCGCCGTATATGCCATCTAATCGTTGTTTTATTTAGTGCGGTGTAAACCCTTCTTTTGTTAGATATTTTATTACCGCACGATGCACAATTTTGGTTATTTGAGACATTGTTAAGAACACGTCTTAAGTCGGCCACACACGTTACGGTAGACCTGACAGGTTTGCCTGAACAGGCGGACCTGCACAGGAAAACAGGAACGTGTGTGTGTGACAAACTGCACAGTTATTATGACCTGTACAGGCGACCTGAAAAACGATCCTTTTTTCTGCCTGCGTAGGAGAGCGACTATACAGTAAACCGGAATGTGTGTGTGCCAGCCGGTTATTGAAATTTTTATTGTCTTTTTCTTTGTCTGTTCTGATCGGATTTTTTTTTTCATAAAACCAGTTATTGAAAAACTATTGAAGAATTCATAGAGATATATAAATCTGAACTATGTCTGTGGTCAGTAAAGAATGAAGATTATCACGAATGTTAGAAAATTCCAAAACCATTTTCTACAATGCGTCTTGCGCGAGATAATCTGTAATATTTTTTTTTATTTTGTGAAATCAAATCTACTTGTCGAAGAGGTTTTATCATATCACTGCGTAAAGGGAATGCATCATCGGGCACAAATACATAAGGTAAATTTCTAGGACTTCTTGTGACGTTTTACGTATTTGGTATATGTAATTCCCTATTCTGTAGTTTTTCGACAAATGTTGTATTCTGGAGAACACCTTCGTTTGAAATTCTTCCGTTAATACTGTCACGGTTCTAATGATAAGTTTTTATGATGCTAGCGAATGGTGTTGTTTCCAAGACACCTGACACCACTTTGTTTTATCGATATACAAAGAAACGACACGAAAACTTTATCAGAATAATATACTCGCAGCGGTGGAAGTGTAAATAAAATTTCAACACGTAACTTTTTTTTTGATTTTATTTCTTAAAAATTTCACTATTGTAACATCACTGTCGTCAGAATAAAAATGAATAGTTTGTATTGAAATTCAATTCAAATTCAAAAACATTTTATTGTTCTCAATTTAAATACATGGCCTTGTGGGGCCGGTTTGATACTTAAAACTATTGCAGTGCCTTTACCGTTGCCGGTAGTAATCCGCTGTTTCCTAATTGATACTTGTATGATGTGGTATTTGAAATTTTTTGATTGTCTTTAAATGTCTGTTATGCCCGGGAAATTTTTTTTCAAAAAACCGGGAGTAGGAATAGTTTGTATTGAAGAACGGAATCTTAAATATTAGGTCAGTAGAATAATAATTGCGGTTTATGACCTTCAAATTCATATACAAAACCGCCATTCTTCGCGTTTCTTTCCAAGACACTGGAACTGCCAAATTCAATTTCATAGTGTATTCATACACTAAGATCATATTCACTTAGCTCCGCATGGATACTTCAATTTTAATTAAAAAAAATAAATTAATATCTTAAATATGACAAACAAAGTAATAGTACTATGTTCAGGAGGTCTTCAAATTTCATAATCACATTCAGAATTGTTTACAATAAGCAGTTGTAAATAATTAAAAATTTCCACGAGAATAAAAATTCACTTCTGCACTGCTGAAACACTCAAAGCGTAATAAAATCGGAACCGTTACACCGAACACAACTAAACTCCGTTGGCTAGGTGGGAATATTAATAGTAACCCACAGTACTAAAGACGAGTTCATAAAACGTTTTTACCTGTGTCAAAAATCAAAGGCTCACTTAGCCCCGGTCTCCCTTAGAAAAAAATCTATTTGAAAATAATTAAGTTTTTCTATACCATGGTGTTCTTGGGATGATGGCATCGTAATCGACACACGCATAAGTTATAATTAAAAATGATCAATAATGATCGTTAAACAATCCTTAAAATGTTCATTCGAATAAGTTTTTGGTCGATTGTGAGCAAACGTGGCACCTAACTGGCGGATAGCTTTTTCATATGCAAATATTCGTGTAAGATAACATATAAGATGTATACGTTCATTTGAGATGCGAACTATCTTAACTATTTCATACACTTTAAAAATAAAATAAAAATAAAAATAAATTTTATTGATAATAAATATCGTACAGGGCCTGTGTGGCCGGTTTGTTACATATATTTGATGCGGTGCCCTTACCGTTGCCGGTAGTTATCCGCTTTAAGGAATTGTGAGTGGTGTGTTGTGTTTTGGAAATTTTTATTATTGTCCATGCGTGTTTTTCCGGGAAAAATTTTCAAAAAACCGGGGATAAAAATTGTTTTTTTGTGCTTAACCTAACTTACGCTACCTTATGCCTAACTTATGTCTAGCTTATTCTACCTTAACCTACCTTAGCTAAACTTATGTACTAATTCATGTACTTCGATTCTATAACCATTTAAAATCAAACCATGGATTTTTCCAAAACGACATCGAACGCGTACAAAATTCGATATATAGCACTCCACACGAAATAATAAAAAACCCTACTTTTCTAGACTGCGAGGCATGTTTAAAATTTATCTTACCATTAAATTACATCAGACCCCTAGCCCAAATAAGACTTTCGGGACGCGAAATCTACTGAAATACCAATAAAGAGATTACCCATAAAAAATGTAAAACGAATAAGTGCCTTATGTGTAATTTAAATGTGAATGAAACACTCTAACACCTACTAAGTGGTTCATATCCACAATATGAGCCATATAGGAACAGTTTCATACAAGTTAACCAATTTCCAAACATAATGCTCATAAAGACCAAAAGTGAAGCAAAGAACATATTTTATTATATAACTTCAACCTTGAAATTTCAATCATTCTAAATGAATAAACTATACTTCATATTATTCTCTAATACTATTATACATTACTGTACTATTTTATTATTTAACTTTTATCTTAGTATTCAAACTAACTATTATTACTATTTAAATTGTAAAATTTTATTATAAAAATAAGCACATGTAAAATAACACCAACCACCTTTGTAATAGATCATTATGTACCTTGGATACAAATAAATACATTCATTCATTCACCATGGATTTTTCCAATCATCTCTTCAGCAGTTACCACAATTGGACGACCTGGACGTTCTTTATTACAAACACTTGTACAACTACGTTTAAATTCATTGGACGAATATCTGACGCTTGCCATCGAAGGTGCGGAGTCCTCGTAGACAGCGTGTAACTTTTCTTTAGTTTCTCCACACGTTTTTTCATACAAAAACGGTAATCTAATCATTGACCGATACTGATTTTTTCCGTAGTTAAAAAAGATTAATAGTTGTTTACTTTGAATGACTATCGAAACTAAGCTAATTAACATATTGTGCTCAAACTTTAATAGCAGTAGTTTGAAAGACCATGCTGTTAAAAGATTGTAGTTTGATATCAACGGTGCTATCTCCTGTCAAATACGGATGATTATAATTCTATCCTATTCTATCCTCGTATAACTGTTTACAGTTCTTTCTGATTCTTGAGAATGTTTTTGATCAGTAAGTAGTTCTTTAAATATGTAGACGATATTCAGATAAACAAATGTATTTAAAATTACCAATTTTATGCTTCTATTGTCATCGAATATCATTACACATTTAAAGATTTTTTTCGACAAATTATGTTCTGTAGACTTTTTTAGAAATCACTATTAGAACTTTTATTAGGCCGTGAAAGTAGGTTTGGTAACTATGAGTTCATAAGATTTTTTTATATCTACTTGTTTTTATTTAATATTTGCTTCAATAAACTATTTCCAAATACATTTGTTTTGTTATATATATATATATATATATATATATATATATATATATATATATATATATATATATTCATTTCTAACGATCTCTCTTCATTTGATAATATTTCATTAAAGTCATATTTAACTGTAAAAATTATACACATTCATTATAGTTTTATATTTTAGATGAAATTTAACATTTCCCGATTGAATAATTTTTTGATTAAAATATTCAACATCGATATCTTTGATTGATAACTCGATTTCAACTATTAATTAATTTGAAAATGTCAATATCGGAAATGATGAAATAACATTTACACTCGAAATAAATCTGTAACGAAATTGGATAATATTGAATGTGTATAATAGCTAATTACCAACGATATAAATGATATGTAATTTATTTTGATTCGAAATAAGTAATTATAAATTGAAAATGATAAATTAGTCCACTTCCGCAATGACAAACTCTCGCAGCTACGGGCTTATAATTTTCAGTGCTATATTAGAAGTCGCAATTGCGGTCGAAAGTTTAATAATTTGTTATGAATGATTACGAGAATTAATTCTCGACAATTTATTTTCTACCCACATTTATATATATATATATATATATATATATATATATATATATATATATATATATATATTAATAGATACGTATATAGTAATTTCACTGTTTGTGTTTATATATCATTTTCATCTTTATGTTTCTCCAGAGAAGCATGCCATAGTAATGTTCGTTTCTGAATAGTATAAATCTTGAAAATTCTACAATGAAGATTGAGCACAGTTACCAAAATTAACTTAAACATTAACTCGAACGTTCGTATATAACAATTGTTGAGAATTATGATAGGTACAAATAGCAAATTGTTTTAAACCATTGAATTTCATTGTCGGATTGGTTGAATTTGTCTCGTTATATTTAAATATAATTTTTTACAATCACTATTTTTTTTAAATCAGATTATTTATAGTATTTAAAATATTTATAGATTTATATTTTTATATTTTCTAGAAATAAAAAAGCAAGATGTGTTAAAATTTAGCTTATTGATATACAAATAACAGTTTTATAGTTTAAACTGTATGTAATAGTTGTACTATTTGTATGTAGTCTTACTTTATTTGCATATACAAATGTTAATCAATTAAAAAAATACATCTTCACTGCTCAATAATAAGTCCTTTTAAATCGAATAGTTTATTTTTTTTAATTTATTTGTTTTGGTTCAGAAATTATCTTCATACATTTTAATTTATATTTTATTTTCATTAATGAATTCCTTGTTGATTCCACGAATCATACGATTTTCTAATGAAAAATGTTCATTAAATCATTGAAAGATTTTTTTTTATTGTTAATTATGGGTATTGCGATGGCGTTATTTTCAAAGCACCTAGGTAGGAGAGACCGACGCTAAATGAACCGTACTTTAAATCGTTTTCATTAACAAAATAAATGTGTTTCACTAAATAAACGATGCTATTACAAAGGTCAAACCCTTAGCTAGAAAAATGTGTAAGTAGTTTTATTATTCATTTTGTATTTTTCTTGTTATTTATGAAAAAGTGAAAACGTGAAAAACTTGACATGTCGATATTTCCGGGTCGAAGTGAACCTTCCCCCTGGTTTAAGTGAATCTCTCCCTGGTTTAAGTGAACCTCCCTCTAGTTTAAGTGAACCCCCTGGTTTAAGTGAACCCACTCCTGGTTTAAGTGAACCTCCCCCTGGTTTAAGAGAACCTCCCCCTGGTTTAAGTGAGCCTACCCCTGGTTTAAGTGAATCTCCCTCCGTGTCTAAGTGAATCTCCCCCCGTGTCTAAGTGAACCTCCCCTCTGATATAAGTGAACCTCTTCCTGAGCCAATTGAACCTCTGTATTAAAAATTGGTTAAAAATAAAAATGAAGTGTTTTTATAATGAAAAATATTTAATACATTCAATCTAGCCTCTTTTTCATTGGCTGTTGGTATTGTATGACACTTTTTTTCTAAATTAAGGCATGAAAAATGCACTTAAAATCGGATTAATTTTAAGTACTGTTTTTTTTCGTACGAGCCCCTTTCCCTTTGTTTAGCTGTCTACTGATCTACTGTCAGTGCCTTCGTCCATGTTCCATATATAGTGAGCCGGGAAATGATACTTTTTTCAAGATCAAAAAGAATCTGTTAATTTTTGTTCTGTTGAAGCTCGTGGCACGTGCCAAACTTGTAGCTTCTAGCTTCCGTATGGAGACTGTATCCCTTTTGAGAAATGCTGTTAACCAATCTTCGCCAGCCATCGCGTTTTTTTCCAAGACTCTGGAACTGCTAAATTCAATTTCATAGTGTATTCATACACTAAGATCATGTTCACTTAGCTCCGCATGCAGATTTCAATTTTAATTATAAAAAATATATATTAATATCCTAAATATGACAAGAAAAGTGACGGTACTATGTTC
>CM068319.1:12797421-12844921 GCA_034766995.1 Acanthacorydalis orientalis | reverse complement strand
TTCGTTGAAACAACAAATGAAAGAAAGTTTAAAATAGATAATCTTTTACATTTTGAAATTCATAACGACTGTATGAATTTTAAAACTCGACTGAGTTGGTCAAAAGATAAAAAATCATTCCAATGAAAAGTAATATTAGTTGTTGATCAATTGTGTTATAAATATATATTCTTATATGTATCTTGTACAGTTAATATTTCAAATTTGAATATTTTTGAGTTGTTAATAAATACTTTTTGACTAGTAAGGATGCATAATTAAAATCTACTTACCATTTATAATTATATTTGACTCAAGATCTTATGTGATACTAACAAAGACGATTCATATCGAAGTACAAACACTTGTAAATTAATATCATATCTTTTTCTGCACTAATAGTGTGTTATTTATCGGTGAAAATATGAAACTAGTCATTTAAAATGAACATATTAATATTTTATATTATTATATTACATATGAATTAAATAGAAATTATCGTTATTATTTTAAATCTTTAGTTTTGTATATATATATATATATATATATATATATATATATATATATATATATCGATACAGCAGTAATGATGATTGTATTGTGTCAGCTATAAATATAAAAAATCGACAAAGACCGATCACTAATGATTGGTCGTGATCTGATGGATTTACACT
Source organism: Acanthacorydalis orientalis (assembly GCA_034766995.1). Lineage (NCBI taxonomy): Eukaryota > Metazoa > Arthropoda > Insecta > Megaloptera > Corydalidae > Acanthacorydalis > Acanthacorydalis orientalis. The sequence continues at coordinate 12,844,268 of CM068319.1, read as the reverse complement.
AATACTTTTTTTAAAATAAATGTCGCCACTATTATAGTTAAAAACATAAACCTGTTTTATATATATATATATATATTTACTATACTTTTAATTATTACTTAAACTTACTATTACTTATACTTTTACTATTACTTTTTTATTTTAATAGATATCGTCACTATTATAGTTAAAAACATAAACTTCTTTTATATATATATATATATATATATATATATATATATATATATACATATATACATACATCTATCTATCTATATATATATATATATATATATATATATATATATATATATATATTTTTTTATTATTCTTTTATTTTTTACTTATACTTACTATTACTATTACTTATCCTTTTTTTTTTACTTTTTTATTTTAATAGATATCGTCGTCACTATTATAGTTAAAAAGATAAACTTGTTTTATATATATATATATATATATATATATATATATATATATATATATATAGGTGCAATGATTACTAAAAAGTTGATAAAATTTTTCTTTCCTTATGTTAAAACTATTTATGAAATGTGAAATCGATTCTCTGTACGAATTCAATTTATGTGTGTGCATGTGTACAGTTTATGAGTAGAGGAAAGACTCAGTTCGAAACTTTTTCACTTTTCTTTATATTATCTTCTAACATTTATTCTGTAAAGTGCAAAGCTTCCAGTTTATGAACCATGACTGAATATTGTTATAGAGTTATTACGTTTAACACTCCAAAAAATATGTGGGTCGTTTGATAAGTTTGATAAGTTTGATAAGTTTGATAAATTTCACTGATATGGCGCCACCATACATTTGATAACGTCACGGCTATCAAGTGTCACTTTTCGTACTAGCACAGGCGAAATTTCGGTCAGAAGCGACGCGTTGTTCACGTTCTATAGATGTTTGAAGCGAGAATTGTAGTAGTTTTCCCAGAAATGAAAAAATGAGTAGGTCATTTTGCGTCGTTTCGTCACCGTGGATGAAATATGGATCCACCACTACACACCTGAGTCGAAGGCAGGTCAAAACAGTGGACAATATTTGGTGAAAGTGTGTCGAAGAAGGTGAAGATCGTTTTGTCGGCTGGGAAGGTGATGGCCACTGTTTTTTTGTGATTCCCAAGGAATCATCTTGATCGACGTTTTAACGAAGGGAAAAACGATAACAGAAGCCCATTATGCAACATTATTGGACAGTTTTAAAGAAGAGCTGAAACAAAAACGGCTAAGATTGGCGCACAAAAAATCGCTGTTTTACCAGGACAACAAGCCGTTCCACAAATCGACCTTCTTAAGGGCAAATTTGCACGAATTAGGCTTTGAATTGACTACTCATCTACCCTATTTTCCGGACTTGGTGTCGTGCGACTTCTTCCTCTTCACAAACTTGAAAATTTGCCGGGGGAGGGAGACGAAATTCTCATTGAATGAGGATGTCATCACCACCGTCAATGCGTATTTTCCAGACTCCAGACAGATTTTTTTTCCAAAAAACGGTGTTTAACTTCTTTTTTACTATACTTATCTAACGACCCTCGTATATTGAAAATTAAAATTAATAAAACTAGATATCTATAATATTCATAAATACAATGCATATTTAAATTTTCATTCATACTTAATATCATTTATTAATTTTTATTGATATATTTTTATTTTATCAAGTTGAAACCGGAAAATTTTATATTTGGATATACTGCCATGATAAGTAATAATATTAATAAATTTAGCCGAAATGCTCCTAAAGGATTAAAATGTAATTTAAAATTTTAAGTTTAGAGCACTGGCTATAATAGATTCCATTTAAAACTTTTTTCATTATTTAATATATATATATATATATATATATATATATATGTATTTATTTATATATATATATATGTGTGTGTGTTTATATATATATATATAAATATATATATATATATGTATTTATATATATATATATATAAATATAAATATATATATATATATATATATATATATATATGTGTGTGTGTTTATATATATATATAAATATATTTGTGAATTTACAATTTATATACAGTATTCTGATATTGTATTTTCAATACATCTTTAAATATTTAAGATTGTTATTAAAAAGTTTAAATAAACATATTTTAAAAATAGATATAAGCAAAAATGTAAATATAAACTTGCAAGTATAGACACTATTGTAAAAACGGACCTGTCTAAGGTCTACTTCAATAACATTACCTAAATTTGGGTATTGAAAAAAGTCACTTCTATATTATTGACTTTATCGTTTGATGACTGTTTGCTTTTTATACAGTTTTAAGTTTTTCCTATATTTTTTTCTGTTTACATTAAAAATTTGGTAAGTTTTTTCTTCTTTATTTTCTTTTATTTTTATTAATATTTCTTACTTCCTCGTAGCTATACAAAAAAAAAATATAATACATATAACATTTAAATAACGATATTGAATTGATTATTTATATTTTTCGTTTATTTTTATTTCTAATTTATTCTTAAATACATTCTAGACTATATATATATATACAAAGTGTAAAATATATTTAATTACATATTTCCGTAATTACATCTTGAAAAATGAACACTTTTATGAGTTCATTTGTGCATGAATAAATAACATTTGTTTCAATGGTCATTGTTTGCATTGCTAATAAAAACAAGGATCTCAATCATAAATTCAGTTTAGTAAAGAATAACACTTCATACACACATAATAGTTGATAATGAGTTCATACACTTATAGAATAAAATAGGACATCCCTCGTCATTTAAATGGGTATAGTCTCGGCATCTTGCTTCAGTATTCCGCATAATAAAATAATCAATATGTCGACTTGCTGATGATTGCAATTTTGATAGTGGAATCTATGAAAGTATTAGGTAGAAAAAAATATATGTTTACGGGTAGACAGCATTAGAAAGGTTATCGTGTTTTATTAAATCCATAAATTATGTTGAAAATAAAATCAGGTCGAATTTGATACGAATATTTTATTAAAAAATATGAATTCTGATTTGTCTTTATTGTTCTTTTTTATGAGTAAGTTTTGTTTGTAAGACAGAATATATATATATATATAATATTTAAAAAGTTCGCTTTTTAAATGTGTATAACTTGATAAAGAATAAATTATAAAAATGAAATTCGATTCAACATACTTTTGTTAAAAAGAAAAAGATATATATTATTTTTCTATTACGTGTTTAAAATATTTCAGATCGACCTACAGATCACAATTTTTTTTCTCGTGAAAACTATTCAGTAAATGATTATTATCATTATTTCTTATTAAAGAAAAAATCATTCAATTTAATACGAATGAAGAAGGCATTTATGCTTCTTATATAGTGTAAAAAGTATGTTTGATTATCATATTGAGTTGGTAGAAAAATAATTGCGGTTTATAACCTTCAAATTCATATACATTTTTCTATCTTATCTGTTTTAAGTGGACCAGAACTGTTGAATGACTGACACCTAACTTTTGTGCAAGCTCTCGAATTGTTTTGATTCAACTAACGTTTTCGGTTGGTTGTTATGAACTGAAGAAAGACCCCTGTGACCTTCTTCATCCTCAACGCTCTCGTCCTCAGCACAAAATTTTTGTAACCACCATTGCACTGTATATTCCTTAACAGTACCTACACCAAAAGAATCGTTTATTTGACGAGCAGTTTCTACTACTTTGCTATCCATTTCGAACTTATAGAAAAAAATTTCTTATTTGCTTCTTTTCTATCTTTAATTCAATAGCCCAATTTAAAGTAAAATTAATAATAAAACCAAAGTCGATGTTACTAAAATATAGACCAAAAAATATACTTTAAAATGATATTAACATGAATACGATTAAATGACACTCTCATTGAAACAAATTAAGGTTAAAGTTCAGAAAATAAAGACTGCAACTATTTTCCTACCAGCCTAATACAAACAACATGTTTTACTCATCATAAATATTCACCGAATGATTATTGATCATTTTTATTTCTTTTTTAAAAATGATTTGATTCAATACACTTTTGTCAAAAACAAAAAGAAATTTATTTTTCTTTTATACCGTACATAAAATCTTTAGGTCAACTTATAAATCACAATTTTTTTCCGGATCAAAAGTAGTCATTAAATTATTTGTAATTATTTTTAATGAAAAAATTATTCGATTTAATACATTTTTGCCAAAAAGAAAATGGTATGCATTCTTTTTCTATAGAGTAAGGGGAATCTTTAAGATTACTCTACAAACTACATTTTTTGCTAATCAAAAATATTTACTAAATGATTATTAATCATTTTTAATTCTTAATAAAAAAATCGGTGAGCACAGAGCTGTCAATCGTTATTCAACGAGCTCCAGTGAAAGGTAAAGCAATAGGAGAATTCTCTAAGGTTAATAATAATAAAAAGAAGAATAAAAAATCATTCGATTGAATGAACTTTTGTTTGAAAAAACCATTTATTCTTCCTCTATAAGACATGTAAATTCATTTAAATCACTTTACAACCCAATTTAATCATTTTAATTTATTTTTCTGATGAAAAATATCCATTAAATTATTAATGATCATTTTTAATCGGTTCTTATGTGTATTTTAATGACGATAGTATTATTCTGAGAGGGTAAGCTTCCTGTATCTCGCGCTATGAGATTGACAGTATAATCATAGAAAATGAGCAAGCAACAAAATGAACTAATAATTATTGAACATTTGATCAGAATTTTGTTTTGTTTTCGGGATGAGAAAATATTTCATCTGTGAAAATAAATTTATCCACAGTGCCAGAACAATATTAGATATAAAAATTCAACGAATATTAAAATATTAATAATTTATTCTACAAGATTACTGAAAAAGAATTAATAAAAAGACTCGTTGTAAATATATTTTCAGATCGCATTATATGTATCTTTTTGAAATGTTTGTAGAATATATGAAGGTATTATTTAAAAGTTAAAATATGTTATTTATGCGGATGTGTTGTTTAAAACAGGCTGCAATAAAATATAACTTCTCATTCCGTGTACAAAATCCGAAAAATTGTCTATTATTCTTTACTAAACTGTATTTATTACTGAGTCCAGATCCTTGTTTTTATTAGTAATGCAAACAACGAACATTGAAATAAATGTTATTTATTCATTTCAACAGCATATCAGTAAAATATGAAAATTCATGTTTTTATCATGCATTGTACTGCATTTAAAACATTTGTTTTGATTATCATATTTAAAATTCAAATGTTATGTAAAATGTACAGCATTATACAGATTTTCATTAGGTATAAACTATGATTTAACAAAATAGTAAACCATATATTATAGGCTGGTGCAAAAATAATTGCGGTTTTTATCATTTTCAGTTTGGCGCCTATTTTTCTAGTTACCGTTATCTTTTGTTATAGTCATGTGATACATCATTGTAAACAATAAAACTAGCACTAGAGATTTCAGTTTATGTCTATTATTTTCATTCTTTAGTATTATTGGATATAACCTCTTAAATTAGTCATGGAAAAAAGCAAATTCACGCGATTTTGTTGTATGAGTTCAAATTGGGACGTAAATTAACAGAAATTGCTTCAAATATCAAACTTGTTTTCAGAGAAGAGTCAATTAGTGAACGTACAGTCAATACTGGTTCCAAAAATTTCGTAATGGAAACAAACGCTTTGATGATGAGGGTCGTGGACTTCCTTCAGCCATAGACAAAAATGATTTTAGAACTATTATTGAAGCGGATTCACGTAACCGATCTTGAGAGGTGACAGAAGAACTCAATGTTAATCATTCAATAGTCGTTCGACATTTGAACCTAATTGGGAAAATAAAAAAACTGGATAAATGCTGTATGAACTAAACGAACATCAAGCAATTCGGCGATACGAAGTCTGATCTGCGCTTCTTTTGCTTGTCAAAAATGAACCCTTTCATGTCACATGTAATGAAAAGTGGATTCTCTACTACAATCGGAAATATTCATCATAGTGGTTAGACCGAGGAGAAGCATCAAAACAGTTTCATAAACCGAAACTTCATGAAAAAAGATTATAGTCACTGTTTGGTGGTCGACAAGTGGTATCACTCACTACTACTATGAGCGGTGTTTATACGGCCTCTGGCCATTTTCCGCATCTCGCTCGCCATGTGCTTCTATCGTGGATGTCAATCTCCTCTACGTCCCATCTCTTCATGGCAGTTCTTATGCCTTCGTGCCATTGTCTCCTTGGCCGTCCTCTTTTTCTTCTTCTTGAGGGGACCCAATTCCAGGCTATATTTGGCATTCTCTGCCTTTCCATTCTCTTTATATGTCCATATCATAACAGCTGTTTCTTTTCTACAGTGCACGTTAGTGGGATTTTGGTGTTGCTCTTCTTCCTAATTTCTTCGTTGCTAACGTGGTCAAGTAACGTGTGTTGGCATCATCGTCTCTAGAAGTTCATCTCCATCGCTTCAATCGTTCTTTTCATGTTCGCGTTTTGAGTCCAAACTTCCGATCCGTAGGTGGTACAGCTCTCTACGAATGATTAAAATAATTGTTTTTTTTTTGTTTTTAACGAGATGTCCATATTACGGATTGTAGCTTGATAGTAATGGCCCTCCCTTTCTCAATTTTATTCAGTATGTCCTTTTGATCTGATCCATCTGATGTTAGTGTAATGCCAAGATAGTTGTATTGGGACGTTGTTTTGATGGTACCTTTTTCCGTCTCGATGTCCCGACCCAATGACCATGTATTGTGTTTTCTTGGTGTTAATTTGCAGCACCCAGATTTCGAATTTCTCTATTAGTTTTCTCATCATATACTCTATATCCTCGGTATCCTCTGCAATTACCACTTGGTCGTCGACGAAGAGTAATGTGCGTATGATCCCTTCTCCAGTATTGATACCCATTGCACTGCATTTCCTACTCCAATTTCTTAGGACAGATGTCATGAAAATATTAAACAGAATCGGGGACAGAGGACAGCCCTGTCTTACTCCTTTACTAACTTCGAATTCTGAGGAGTAGGTATGACCGATTTTTATTTTACTTTTTGCTTCTTTGTATAGTAATTTTACAGCGTTGATATATGTGTTAGCAATTCCGTTTTCTTCAAGTGCAGTCCATAATTTGTTTAGAGGCACAATATCAAAGGTCTTTTTTAGATCCACGAATACCGTGTGCACCATCACTAACTATTCCATAAATCCTATTCCATAAATTCCATAAATCCTGGTGAAAAAAAAAACAGCAGAGAAGTATTGCCAGGAAATTGAAAAAATGCATGACAATTTATATCGTTTACACCCAGCATTACTCAATCGAAGAGGAATAATTACTCTTCATGACAACGCCCGACCACACGTCTTACAAATGAGTAAAAAAATTAAACGAATTAGGTTATAACACCTTATCTCACCCACCTTATTCTTCGGACCTCTCTCCGACAGTTTCATTTTTTTAAACATTTGTGTAATTTCCTACTAGAGAAGGTTTTCAAAGATCAAGCATCCGCTCAAAGCACTTTCTACGTATTCGTTAATTCCAGGACTCCAGAATTCTATCTAACAGGAATAAACAACTTGTTTCCCGCTGGGGGAAATGCATGCAGGCCAATGGTATTCATTTTTATTAATAAATATCATTTTTAACTGACATATGCGTCTTTATATTCGATACGTAAAAACCGCAATCATTTTTGCACAAACCTAATATTTTCATAAACGTTAGAATTATGTTAATTTTCTCGACGGAAGATAAATCAACAAGCTTTTATAAGTATTTATTGTCAGTTGTGAAAAAAATATTGGGTACGGTTTTACATTCAGATATTATGATTGTTCCTTAACTGATTTCTGTTTTCGGGAACGTGAAATCAATAAAATAAAAAAAAACTTTATCGAATTCCGTCACAAGCTTCTAACCAGAAAAGAAACGCGACCAACGAACGAATATGCTAAAAATAGACTGACAGTAAACAAAACCATATTGAGAGTTCAATATTTCGAACGTGTCCGAACATTTTCTCTATGGTAATGTAAAATTAATTTACTACAATTACAATATATACATATATATATATATATATATATATATATATATATATATATATATATATATATATATATATATATGGTGATTTCTTCAATCATATTTGATTATTATAATATTTATTGTAGGAGTTTATTTCTGAGAATCATATATATATATATATATATATATATATATATAATGACCGACGTGACATCACGCGACATCGTTACCTGGTCATTATACGTATTTTTTCAACACTTTCTTTCGACCTCGTGTAATGACCATTGTGCAGACGACGAACGGAAACCCAGAACCGGAACTGGCTTGATTTGAATGTAGTAGTGAGTTTTGTTAAAAATTGCTCTCCGTTTAATTGATGGTGGAAGCGCAGTGTACAGCTTTTGTGTATAACGTTCATTGACTTTTTTGTGGAAAAATAATATCTGACATTCCTTTCAAAATAACTTCATACACATTTTTTTTACAGAATTATGAAATATTGTCGTCTGATTCATGTTTTCACTTCATCTTATTAAATGAAAATATTTTCTGTAACTCTGAATATTAGATGAATGTTTTTTTTTTTTTTTAAAAAAAAAACAAGAGTAAAATTGTAGGCAATAAATATATAAATCTGCTTAGCATTAGTTACTGGTCATAAATTAAGTCGAATCAATGAATATTTTTGGGGTCTTAACACGGGTCGACAATTTCAAATAAGTCAATATTCTTCAATTAGTTAATTTATTGCAGAAAGAAGCCAAGAATATGAAACACTAAAACATTTTATTACATTTTTTACATAATTAACATAAATGTATGCACAGAAGAATGAAAAAATCAAACAAATGCTTAATTTATATCTTTATTTAACATTTTTTTTGCATTTGATTTTTATATTGTTCTTTATGTTTCAATTTGAAAACAAAACTATAGGATTTTTTATTAAGCTGATTTGATTAGAATTTTGATTTAATCTATAGAGAGAATATATATTTTTAAAAAAATGTCTATTAGGAGTAATAGTGTCTTATTTTAAGTATATGTATATAATGGAACAGTGAGTAGTGATGTTGACTAAGTATTTATTTTAATACTTTACCATAAATTGTCATTTAAACCGGTAAAGTTTGCAATATGGCAAACGGCCACAATTGCCTTTTTTGCAGTAAAAATCTAGGGTCATGCCTAAGACGTTAAGTAATGATAATAACGTTTTTGATTGATTTTGATAAAAAAAATTTATACTTTGGTGCTCCGACCATGATAGCATTGGAAAATAAAATTGTCATACGATATAAAAATTACACAATAATCAATTATTGAACATTTTTCATTAGAAAAGTATTTGGAATGAAGAAAAATTTATTTGTGAAAAGGTTGTAATTAATTTACAAGACATACAAACTAAATTTTAAATGACTTGTATACTGACATAATTACCCAGAGTTTTTTAAAATTAAACAAGCACTAAAACTAGTGAATATAATCACTTAAGTGTGTATCTTTTAATTTAATTATTATTGCTTATTACTGACTATCGGTCTTATATTTGCATATAATAAAAACAGTTATTTATAGTGTACCAAATAAATAATATGAATTTATATATATATATATATATATTTACATATATATATATATATATATTTACATATATATATATATACATATATGTATACAGAGAGAGAGAGAGAGAGAAAATCACAATTTTAAAATTCTAATGCATTGAATTTATTGTTAAAATGAAACAAACAATACAGTAAACTGTGTGAACAGTACTGTAGTTTCATAAACGAGTGATGAAAGATCTTCAATTTTTGTATCATCCGACTTAAAACCTAACAATTAGTAAAAAAAATATGTGACGAATATTATAAAAGCAACTGTAGAGAATTTATTAGATTTTCTGCAGACATTCAAGTATATAAATCTCAATGGATTCAAGCTACATGAATTAAATTTGGATCTCAAATAAGTTTTCTAAAAGAAATTAAACTTTTCAAATGAACAGTTAATAATTAATTCTCAGTGAAAAAAATAAGATTCATTGAATTTAGTGTTTAAATGAGAACTAGTTTAAATTTGAATAATATAATTGTTTCTATTAGAAGATTAAGATACATGCTCATGTTCAAAATTATTGGAAATTATCCAACAATTTTTATGACTTAGATGAAGGTATAATCTCAATTTAAATCATGGTATTAGAGATTGTTTGTTCGAATATAATTAAGAAATCATCGATTTAAAAACTCGTTACCATTTAATCAAAGTAACATTCTGAATAATGAGAGTTGAATAGAGCATGGTGGCATTAAATAATACAATGAAAAGAAGTCGGTCGATGAATATAAGCGATACTACGAATCCGATATTTTTTTGACGTTTTATTTATGTGCAATTGAAAATTAAGGAACAAACGAAGTTTACGTTCAATTGTGCATAAATAATTCATTAGTATCGCTTGTTATTTAGTGTAGTTTTATTTAAAACAGAACATTATAATAATATATAACTGAAAACTGATTTTATAAGCCGCACAGATCACCTTTAATCATTAATAACTTTGACAGAAAAAAAGGTTCAACGAAGAGGTTTTAATTATGGAAGGTTTAAATCATATAGTTAAATATTTAATTTTTAAATATTGCAACAGTACAAATATTATTTTATTGTATTGCTTTCAACACTTGTCAGTTTTATTTTCTACCTACAAATTGTTGATAAAAATTTTGGTATAATTGTATTAAATATACTCATTTTATATTTATTTTAAAGGTAAAAAATAATTGAGTTAGATATTTGGTGGTGGGATTCAGAGCGGGTCGACAACTAAGGTGGAAAATAGTTGACTATTTTAGAAGTTAAACATATCTCTCTCTCTCTCTCTCTCTCTCTATATATATATATATATATATATGTATGTATGTAATCTATGTAAAACTTTTTTTAACAACTAATTTGATTGTTTCACAACTGATTAGAAACAATTTTGAAAAAAACTTACAGTGATAAATAGAGAACAATCCTATATAAATTTGTTTCGGTTGTGGTCTTGTAATTTCGTCTCATGATTTATGTATATATTTATGTGTACACATACATCTGTTACATATAATTCAGTTATTATATGTGTGTATTTCATACAAAATCTATAATCCTGCTATATAAGGTTTATGTGCGTCAGCTATAAAAAAGAACAACAATAAAAATGTAGTATTAAATACATAATTCAGTCAGGATTTCGTTATATACATTTGAAATTGCTTTTGTATACTTTTTGCAGTGAATAAATGGATATCTTTTATATAGACATGCATATATATATATATATATATATATATATATATATATATATATATACAGATAGACAGATAGAAAGATACACTTGCGTGTGTATGAAAGAGGGTTGGTTTTATTTGTAACTATGAATTATGATCTATACTTTATCACTTTTCAACTCATTAATTGTAACTATGAACGATCGTCTATTATACGAAATAAATGCACAATGCATGTTATGAAGGGTACGTTTATAACAATTTTCGGTTTATTTTGCTGTATAGAACAATGATGATCGCGTATTGTCTGCAATTTGTGAAGAAAAACGAAATTTATCATTGACTATTATCTCGTTTATAAAGTTTATCTTAAAATGAAATATATTCAAGAAAAAAATAGTGTCTAAACAAAGGAACGGGATATATATATATATATATATATATATATATATATATATATATATCTTTTAAGTGCTTATAAGATGAAATATTTGTATTGAAAGTTAGTATATTGTTCTTTGATTATTAATAACTTGAAAAATCACTTGTTTTGAAACTTAAGTTCTTTTTTAAATATGAGCGCGATTTGAAAAGTTTGCGACCTAACTATAAAATTATATAACTTGTGTTTTTAAATTACGTTCGTTTTTCAATATGGTCTCCCTGAACTTCAATGCATTTCATCTAACGATGCTTCAGTACTTTTATGCCGTCTCGGAAAACCTTTTCTTGGAAGTGCTCAAAATAGGAATTCACTGTTGCTATCAATTCTTCATCTGACGACAATCGTCTACCATCAAGGATTTTTTTAAGTTTTGAGTACAGATGGAAATATGAGAAGAGCAAATCTAGAAAATAGGCTGGATGAAGCAGAAATTCGTACTTCAATTCAGTAGGTTTTTCCATGGATATAACACTTGTATGGAGACGTGCATTGTCTTGATGGAAAATTACTTTTTTCTTTGATAAACCTAGTCTTTTCTCACGAATTGTTTGATCGAACCGATCCAAAAAATTATAATTCATCGATAGAATATTTTCTGTACTTTAACGTTATGAGAATGATGGAATTTCTATCGAAATGCGTATAAGTAATAATCAAGAGATCAATAATAAATTATTAAACTTATAAATCAGAAAAAAATGTTTATGGAGTGAGGGAATAATTAATTTATGAAAGCAGTAAGAGAATCAGGTATTAAGAAAGGGAACGGATATGAGTCGATGTAGTCGTAATGCACTTTCGGAACTGTACCACTGTTGAACTATTTTTTGTATGCTTTATGTGTCACAACACCTTCCTCCCAAAGTTTAACAAATCATTTCCGTAACTTTGGCAGCATTTTTTTTCGATTGGAATGTGAAAATATGCAATACCTAATATACTGCTTTTCACACGCCATCGTATTGACAATTTTGAATATTGACATCGTATTAAAATGTATTTTTTGATTTTTCTTATATGGAGAATAGAGGAAAATTTCCAAATTTATCATACCATAGCCATCAAAGCACGTTCACATTTTGGTATCGATATTATTTTCCACGTAGTACTAGGATGCAAAAAAATCTGCTTTCTGATAACTTTGGACAGGAACTAGAAGGTCGACCTTTTGAGAGTACAATAAAATTCGATTATCTATTGTTGGGTTAATTAAACAAAGCATCTGTACTGATACATATATCCGTTACAGAACTAGCTTCTTTGAATTAAGTGACTAAAATTGTTTTTAATTATTAATTTTATACATTTTTATTTAATTTATTTATCCAACATCTTAGCGTTATATTTCTCTAATGAAGTTGAAATCAATAGTTTATCTACAATTGACTGAATATTGACATTTGACTGTACCATTGGCATTTCTATTAAAAAATAAGAATGTATAAGTCTGCTTTTACATTGGATCTACTAAAGATTTTTACGGCAGATCAATTACTACTCTTACAGTGATTGAAAATAATATCTACTATTGCTTAATGAGGTTATGTCAACTGATTGGCCAAGATATACGTGGGTCGTTTGATAAGTATGGTAAAAAAGCACATTAAATACAGTTATTTTAAAAAAAATCGATTTTATTTCTCAACATAGTCTCCATTGAGGGATATACTCTCAGTCCAAAGAGTTTGCAAAATACGCATTGACAGTAGCGATGATATGCTTATTCGACGAGAATTTCTTCTCATCGAGCCAAATTTTCAAGTTTTTAGGAAGAGAAATAAGTCGCATGGAGCCAAATCTGGAGAACAGGATGGATGAGGAATCAATTTGAAGCCTAGTTCATACAATTTTGCCATTACGACGGTCGATTTGTGGGACGGCGCGTTATTCTGGTGAAAGAGCACTTTTTGTGCGCCAATCTTGGCCGTTTTTGTTTCATCTCTTCTTTAAAACAGCTCAATAATGTTGCATAATAAGCTCCTGTTATTATTTTCCCTCCGTCAAGTAGTCGACCAGAATGATTCCTTAGGAATCCCAAAACAGTAGTCATCACCTTCCTAACCGACAAAACGGTCTTCGCCTTCTTCGGCGAACTTTTATCAGACGTTGTCCTCTACTTTGACTGCTGCTTCGACTCAGTTGTGTAGTTTTGGATCCATGTTTCATCCACGGTGACGAATCGACACAAAATACATGCTCGTTTTTTCCATTTTTGCGGCAACTGCTACAATGCTCGCTCAAACATTTGTAGAACGTGAACAGCGTGTCGCTTTTGGATGAAATTGACCAAACTTATCAAACGACCCACGTAGAGTGTTTTTAATTGTTCAAGTCTGCACTTCAAAATTCTAAAATTGTATGAAAATATTTTAATTTAAAACAGAGTTATGATTGATTCAATTTAGGGGGACCGAATTAATTTTTACACATAATAAAAAGAATCGCCATAGTAAATACTATCTTAAACCTAATGAGGAGAAAATCATAAATATATATATATATATATATATATATATATATATATATATATATATATAGTGTTTACAATTAATTAACGAACTATAGTATAAAATTGACAGCAGTTTATTGTCTAGTTGTGTCTCCCAGTATCTATACATGAATGAACTACTTAATGGTTTCAGTTCCCATCTGTTTATTCACCGATGTTTCAAAATAAACCTTTTATAATAATTAATCACAAAACACTGCGAACCGCCATTGAATTGTGGAGCGTCTTACCTGGTTACATTATTTCACGACACGACGATACAGTTTATTATGTTTATTTACTGAATATTCTACTATAATACACTTTCACAGAAATGTTCTCTCCGTGTTTCGAAATTCTAGTTTGATTTAGTCGAAATGACAAATACTAGGTATTATTTACAAACTTTCAGCATAATTAACACTTTTGTTAGTTGAACAAAAATCTCGAATTATCAAGCATTTAGTTCTATTGTATAGTTTTGATATTCATTATTTGAGTAAAAAAGTATGAAGATATCTTTTAAATTCAGTGCAGAAATCATTAACAAGAAGTTTAAATTTAGTATTGAATTTGTTTTCTCTCTCATCTATCAAATTTAGGGTATTATAAACAATAAAAATCAAAATAAATGTCATGAAACATTACTGGAGTTATTTAATAAAAATGTCGATAAAATAATGTCAATTAAACTGACCAAATTTCCTCTGAACATCATTATAATCGAAACGTAATGAGCTTAAAATTTTGACCGACAAACAAACACGACCACCCTATTTGAAATGTCGATTCGGACATCAAATAACGTATGATCATGTTTTTTTTTATATGTACGCGTTTCTAAAAAAAGAACAGATAACATTGTTGATGTAATAGACTTCTTATCGGCACGCATCAACAGAAAAGAGGAACGTGCCTGTAAGACGAAACGAAATAATGTATTTTTTTTTCATCGACTAACAGAAAAAAGCTCGGTTATTTTTGTATGACATTCTTGTCTAAATCGAACGACGAATAAAGTTTTTTTTTTGAGTTACGTTCAAGGGCAGCTGCGAGAATTCAACTTTTTTACAATTACTGAAGTTTTGAAAGCTGCTTTCGTTACACTGTGACGAATTCACGAATGGCATTATGTTATATCTAACAGACACGTATTTTACATATTTTTATGCTTTGTCATTTTTCAGTGACAAAATTTTAAATGATATAAAACAATGTGACATTTTTAAATTTCCATTCATACATACACATACATTGGACAATTGTACTTACAATTATACATATATATATATATATATATATATATATATATATATGTGTGTATATATATATGTGTGTATATATATATATATATTTATATATATATATATATATATTTATATATATATGTATATATATGTGTATATATATATATATATACAATTATATAATGCGTTGGTCGTTTTTCCCTTTTGGATCAGTTAAGTGTATGTTTTTGACTACTAGTTTTGGAACGAATGCCATCTTCCGAAAGATATTCGACAATCGAGTCATAGAATTCATAAAGAAAATTGAAAGTTTTCTGTTGATTTAATTCTTATTTCGAGTGCTTTCGATATTTTAACCCTTAACGGTCGAAAAGCCCCAATACGGGGATATGTAAATAATTTATCAATTAAATATCTTGAATTTATATATAAATAAACCAATTTAAATATATTATTTAAGTTTTCATTCTTATAAACGTTTTATAAGCTTTCACCTAATTTTCTGTCGTCTTATGGGCGAATATTGCAAAAAAATCTCTCGACCGTTAATGATTAAAACAGTGCGTTGTGCAATTTATACATCCCATGTGCTATTTTAACGTTAAATATTTTAACATCAAAACTGTTAACGCTTCCAGACCGGTGCGTTTTTAAGACTATTCGTACCAGTGCAGTAAACTGATTTTCCAGCTAATATTTTCCACGAAAATCACTATTTATGAATGAATAGCAGGATTTTTAATTATTTGAACATCAAGGTCGATCCTTATACTAGCAATTAGTATCGTTATAATACGTGTATATCACAAGAAAATAAAGAAATTTAATTAAAAATATCATGACAGATATTTATAAATAAAAACATTGTCAAGTAAGATTACTGCATCGAAACGGGAGAATAAATTCTAATATCTAATCATAATGTTTTCAATTTTTAGCTCTGTTTTATAGCATCATGTTATTTTATTTTATTTATTAGTATTGTTATACCAAGATCCAATAAATTTAGCATAAAATAGTTGTTTTTCGCGATTCAACTGATTATTTATGTAGGTTTAAATGCGAGGTAATTTAACGCTGAATGTACAATCGACGGTGTAAGGGTGTTGTTTGTGTACAGCCACTAATGATCATAGTAATCTGTGTGTCTTAAAATCCCATATATTCATTCATTTATCTTCAATATTTACCTGAGGATGTTTTTTGTATTGAAACTAGCTGTGGAGAATAGACATTTAGGTGATTAAAAATAGCTAAAACCACCAGATAATATGTGATCACATGTATAAAAACATGCAATTACAATATATACACAAAAACACATATGCATACACACACACATATATATATATATATGTGTATATATATATATATATATATATATATGTGTGTGTGTGTATATATGTATATATATATATATATATATCAGCCTCCTTCAATCCACTGTTGGATAAAGGCCTCTTCCATGATTTTCTATTTTATACGAATGAATGCCTTTCTTTTCCAACGATTTCCAACAAAATTTTTAATTTTCTTATTCACCTATTCACTGATCACTTTCTTGGTATTTTTATATTAATTGGTTCTCAGTTAATAATTTATGTTGTCCATCGGTTGTCTCTTCTTCTTGCAACATGCTTCGCCCATTTATATTTTAGAATCCTCATTCTTCTTATTACATTTATGACTCCTGTCTGTTTTCGTATCGATTCGTTTCCTTTTCTATCATTTCTTGTTATTCCTAGCATGCATCTTTCCAGACTCCTCTGTGTTTTTCGTGTCTTGGAATTTCTGAAGTCCTTGTGGAGTCTTTGAATGATTTTGGAGTTAAGTACTCATGTTTCTTTGCCGTAAGTAAAGACTGGTAGTATACATTGATCAAATACGTTTTTATTTAAGTAGTATGAGATTGTTGATTTAAATATCAAGGTGTTTCGTCCAAATGAGCTCCATCCCATTTTTATTCTCCAGTTTTCTTCTTCAATGAATGATTCATCTTTGGCCAGCTTATCAATAAAGATGGATCTCATTCATTGAAGAACAGGAGAATAAAAATTGGATGATATTATATATATATATATATATATATATATATATATATATATATGTATGTATGTATAAAACTCGTTATCAGTTTGTTAAAAATAGTTTTTCTAGTTATAATATAAATTTATGTAATTTGATTTTTTTTTTTGATTTTTCTAACGTGGAGAATAGAGTAAAATTTCCAACTTTATCATACCATCACCATCAAAGCACGTTCACATTTTGGTATCGATGTTATTTTCCACGTAGCACTAAGGTACAAAAAAATCTGCTTTCTGAATACTTTGGACAAGGGTTAGAAGGTCGACCTTTTGAGTGTACAATAAAATTCGATTATCTATTGTTGGGTTAATTAAACAAAGTATCTGTACTGATACATATATCCGTTACAGAACTAGCTTCTTTGAATTAACTGATTAAAATTGTATTTAATTATTAATTTTATACATTTTTGTTAAATTTATTTATCCATCATCTTAGCATTATATTTGTTCAATGAAGTTGAAAGAAGTAGTTTATCTACAATTGACTGAATAATGAAATTTGATTGTACCATTGGCATTTCTATTAAAAAATAAAAATGTATAAGTCTGCTTTTACATTGGATCTACTAAAGATTTTTACGGCAGATCAATTACTACTCTTACAGTAATTGAAAATAATATCTAGTTGAAATTGTAACCAGACTTCTGGTTAGTTTAATATATATATATATATATATATATATATAATTATCTTTAATTCAGTGCATAACGATAGTTATATGGTGATTTAAACCGTTTTGTCTATCTTTATTTCATCAATGTTTTAATAATATATACAATACTTATACATATACTTTAATATAATATATACATATACTTAAAAGTAGAATATTTTCTAGCATCAAACAGTTTAGGTTAATTAACCAAAATGTATCATAAAATACACAACGTTGAAATATATAAATATTTGTCTATTCAATAATGCTTTAAACCAACATCGAAGTTACTCTACGAAAATTTAACTATGTTGAGTAAAGGGATGTCACGGTTTTATAAGTTGAGCATTAAATAAGAGCTTTCGTCGAGGAAATCGTGAGACGACATCTGACATAAACTCATCGCTATAGCAAAATATTCACATATATGAACAAACACATACACATACTTTGTCGTTTTCATTTCCGTCGCTGTGTTAACGGAACCGGAAAAGGTGTTCGTGTTGCGGGTACCACATACACGCCGCCACATTATTTCTTCCGTTTTCGGTGCACTACTACCGTGAATTTTATACAGATATTTTCAGAAACTGTTACGAATCATTTATACGTCCTGCAGTTTAGTGCACGGACAATATGTAAGTTGTCGTTAAACTCCCTAAAAGGTTTCATGTCATTATAGCGTCAATTGAACAAAATGAATAGAGTGAATTATTTTATAACAAATTTACACAAATTTTGTATCCTTTTGCGAGATATAAAAATATTTTATAAAAACATTTTTTGTTCACGTTGTGCAATAATGTTTAAGGTCTTTCTTATTAAATAAACTATCGTTATTATCGATAAACTTTATAAAAATTGTTCAAAATCAACTAGTTCTACATTTTCCTGTAAAATATTTTTTCCAGAAAATTCTTTAGAAATAAAAATCTTCGAAAGTATGATAATTTCAAATTATTCCTTAGAAAATAGTCTGTTTTTATTGAACGTGCTCTTACTTGACTTTATTTTACTTGATTTGATCTTATGATACTTTATTTGATCTGTTCTTATTTAACCTGCTATTATTTACTTGATCTTACTTCATCTAATCTTAGATGATCTACTCTTAGTACATCTACTCTTGATTGACCTCTCTTAAATGACTTGTCCTCACCTTACCTGCTCTATGCGACTTGCTCTTACTCTACTTTTTTGTTTTCTGAATCCTAGCCTTATTTTTTCAATGAAAGTATCATTTCTTCGTATTCACGTTAATATCATTTTAAAGGGCATTTTTCGGTCTGTATTTTAGTAACATAGAATTTTGTTTTATTATTAATTTTCTTCAAATTGGGTTATTGCATTTTGGGATGAAAAAGGAACAAATAAGAGTAATGTTTCAAAAACGGGTGAGTTCAAAACGTGTAAAAAGGAGCAGAAACTGCTCATAAACTAAACGATGCTTTTGGCGTAGGTACTGTTAAGGAACGTACCGTGCAATGGTAGTTCTAAAAATTTCGTGCTATTCTTGTTTCAAAATATCGACTGGGGAATGAATGGTTATCAATATTAATTTTACTACAAAATATTAAAACATCAAAATACACAATATCCTCTTTTCGGTTAATTTTCATTATAAGCAATAAGGTCTTTCCACCTTGTTCATAATTACAATATGAAACAATGTAATGATTAATTTTCTTTCTCTCTCTCTCTCTCTCTCTATATATATATATATATGTACATACCATACAACATAAAAAGCCGCACATGTTTCCTTCATAATTCATAGAAATTCTTTGTAATTAAAATTTCTCGTTAGTCGCAAATTTATTTCATGAAATGATGAAATGCATCTGTTGCTTTTCTGTGAAATTTTTTTGTTATTTCAGTTGTATTTTTGAAACTGGTGTGAACATTTGTTGACGGTGTCTAAGAAATCACAATTCAGTAAAGAAAACAAAGCAGCTGTTTTGGCTTTATCTGAGCAAGACATGCCTGTACGAGCAATGGCTCATAAAATTGGGTTTAATGAAAGCTCAGTAAAAAGATTCTTAATGAAATATCAGAAGGAACAGACTCTGGACAGAAAGAGTGGCACTGGACTAAGAGATGTACTGCAGTCCGAAAAGACAGGAATCTGAAGAATCTGAATTTAAAAAACTGATTTCAAACAGCTTCACAATTAAGAGCTGAATTGATATGATGTGCAGGTGCTACAATCAGTTTGAGAATTGTCCAATATTGCCTTAATGGGATGGGTTTATTCGCAAGAAAAACTGCAAAGAAGCGACTTCTGATCATAAACTAGGCTAAAACGGAGTAAAGAAAGACGAAACTGAAGGGGACTGATCAAGAGTTTTAGTTATTGATAAATCCAAATTTAACCTAATTGGGGCAAATGGGAAACAGATAGTACACAGGCAAAAAAGTGAACAGTATAGTGATGAATGTATAGCCCACACTGTGAAACATTCTCCATATGTAATGGTGTGAGGATGCATAACATCATACAAAATTGGACAATAATTATGGTTGAGAGTACAGTGAATGGACATAAATATAAAGAAATAATCTTGAAAGGTGTTATAGCGAGTATAAAGATGATAACTGAAAAGTTTATTAATCCAATTTTTCAAGACGACTCAGCACCTTGTCACAGATCAAAATCTATGTTTATTTATAATGAAGATTATTTCGTTTTCAGTATTGCGAGAACAATATTGTCTCAACTTTGAAAATTACTTGAAAGATTGCAACTTTGAAGGCAAATATGGGTATAGAATCGCTAAATTGACCAGGAAATAGTCCAAAATCTTAACCTCATCAAGAATGTCTAGGCATTTATGGGAAAGAAAATACAGCAGGACAACTCAAAAACTATTCAGCATCTCAAAGACATTCTCAAAATATTTGGTACAATGATTTTAAACCTTATTACGTTTATAATTTATATGCCTAAATGCCGAAAAAGGTTCAGAACTTGATCAAAACAAAAAGTGGTACTTCTAGACACTAGTTTCCATTTAATACGTTTGTTTTTGTTTTCAAGTATAATTTATTTTCTTTTTGAAATAAGAAAACATAATAGAAAATGTTGAAATGCCTCATTATATAAATTAGAAATGTCGAAAAGAAAACTGCCAATTTCTTATGTTTCTTCACTTTCACCTTCAATGTAATATTTTACTATAGAAATTAACATTAAATATTTTTTTTGAATTCACTATACATGAAAAAACCAAAATACAGAAAAAACCGTCAATTAGTAGGTGTATTTTTTTCCCATTTTCTATGAAAAACATAGTGCGGCTTTCATTGTTGCACGGGGTGTATTTTATATATATATATATATATGTACATACAAGTATTTTTGTATATCAAGAATTTTTGCCTTCTATTATAAGACAGGAGATATAACAGAGAAATCCCACTCAATTGAAATAAAACCAGATTCATATACGTTGATTATTTTCATCCATTTTTATTCTTAATACTTTTCATTTATTTCTGTTTTGATCTAACGTCACTATTAATGATGACAAGTACATTATTTTCTAATTATTTCATAAGAATAGCGAGGGTGGAAGATTCATGTTCATTCGTTGACTTCCTGTGTATTATATATATATATATATATATATATATATATATATATATATATATATAAATTAGAATTAGACAGAATGAATTTATATATATATATATATATATAGAGAGAGAGAGTGATACAAAACTATTGAATCATTAAATTTAAGAGAGAAATTTTTCTGAACCTCTTAAAATTACCTATCCACAGGCATTTTTATTTAAAATATTTTTACTTTTAGTTTATTGGCATATAGAAGCAACATATTTATGACAATTGTAAGACTATTTAATTTATTACGTTTTAAAAATAAGTACAAATATAATTCTGCGATAAAAATGATAAGAATGACCAATCAATGATCATCAATCAAACTTGTTAAGTATTGAACTAATAATAGACGTACGATTTAGTAAAATTCATTATTTAGAAAGCAACCATTCAACCTTTTAGTAATATTAAAATCGCTTTATAATAATATGCGGATCTTTCAATAAGTTTCTCTTTAAACGAGCAATTTTAATGAATAACTCGTATATTTTTTACATAAAACGATGCACGGAGCCACGTAAATTGACTTTATTATGATTTTATATAACGAATGGTTGGAATACTTTAAAAATGAATCCAGCAAAACAAGGATCTCGTCTAAGTTTAATTAAACGGAGCGGATTTTATCGATTTTATTTATTTATCTATTAAATTTCGGTTTAGATTTACTCGATGAATTTTTTTATAGCTCATAAACAATTTTATCTCATTTCATTTCACCACCAGTTGTAGAACAAGTATCGACTGAATTCTAGTGGTATACAAACATAGTGTAATGTTTATTTGGTGCTCTATTATTTGTTACTGTACTATAAAATACGATAGTTTGTGTAACAAATGTATAAACATATGTATGTATGCTTTTCTATTTGCATAGTACACTGTATTGACACTAACTAGATGGTGTCTCAAACAACTCTTAAAGAGTTTATTTATTAGTTTGGTAGGAAAGTAATTGCGGTTTTTCTTTTCTGAAATTTTACCTTATTTTTTTAATGAAAGTGTCAATTCATCGTGTTCAAGTTAATGTCAATTTAAAGTGCATTTTAGGGTCTGTATTTTGGTAACATAGACTTAGGTTTTATTATTATTTTTGCTTCACGTTGAACCATTGAAGTAAAGATGGAAAAGAAGTAAATAAAAGATTTTTTTTTCGATGAGTTGAAAACGGGTAGTAAAGTAGCAGAAACTGAACGTAAACTAAACGATGATTTTGTTGTGAGTACTGTTAAGGAACGTATGGTGCAATGGTGATTCCAAAAATATCATGCTGGGGACGAGAGCTTTGAAGAAGGAGAAAGTCGTGGGCGTCCTTTTTCAGTTCATAACGACCGACTGGAGGTGATAGTTGAATCAAAACCACGTACAACAATCGAGAGAAGAACACCCACTCCCGAATGGTGCCCTTGACCCAGCATCTCGATAGCCCTATGAAGGGCTCTGCCCCCTCTACTGAGGACCTGGCTCCTAACGAGGCCAGTCTGTCCTCTATTTCGTTCCTTATATATATACATATATATATATATATATACATATATATATATATATATATATATATATATAATGAAAATTACACATTTGAAAATTCATCGTCCTAATAAATATAAAAATTTTATATGTTAATTATGAAATAAATATATTTTGATATGCTACAATCTTTGAACTTAAAATTACTATTTAAAATACAGAAACTCTAACTCACCACTAAAATCTATTACAGCAAACCAAACTTAAAAATTATAAAAAGTTTCTTGAAAAACTTAATATATAATAAAACCACTAAAGTTTAAGATGAATTGTAATCTTTGTATAGTGACACTTATTCGTTATTTGATGAGAATGTTCGATAATCGATTGGAAAAGATGTGACAGTAATAAATTTTCTTTTCAAAACAAACTGTATCTTTTAATATCGTTGCTTTATATCAATGTTTTTACTATATATATATATATAGTAAAAACATATAATATATATATATATATATATATATGTAATGATTAATTCAGAGTTGAAATTGAATATTGTATCTAGTTATATCCAGCCAACTGAACATTTATAGCACAACGTATGTTATAAACTTACGGTTTTACATACAAATAGCACATAAATGCTCCTGTAACGATAATAGTATATTTATGAAAACGTTACCTCGTCTATCTAAAGTGAGCAAATGTGCATTTTTTTCTTTAGAGAATAAAATTTTACTGAAAACATTTCTAATTCATAAATAATAAAAAAAAAACGATTGTTATTTTTCTATTTGCTCGTACGAATAAATAAATATTTGCAGTTAAAATTACTTGTTATTCTTTTTTTTCTATTCAACTTTTAATCTGTGCCGGCTTATTCTTATGATTACATTGGCCTCGCGCTCAATTTAATATTAATGACCCCAAAACCAAATCTGACCTTATCTTGCGAACTGTAATTTTCCCTTCTTGGCTATTTCACATTATATGAGCCGTTAACCTCAAATAGTTCAAAGCTAGCGTACGTTTTATTTTTAACCCGGTTGCGTGTGTGCACACCGTTACAATCAGATAAAATTTAACCAATGTTGTTAGTTGGAACACAAAGCCCGACGTGCAGAGAAGTACGTATATCTAGTCTATGAAACGACCGTACGACATGTTTTTGATATTCGCCGTATACGTGAAATATTCGATTGAATAAACAGATTTCTAGCGAATTTACTGGCAAATTGTTTTACAACTTATTAATATATGTATATCGCGGGTTCGTGATTTGTACTGTAACGGCGGTTGATTTAATATTTCCGTGAGCGATCGACGATACGCGCCAGGTGTTAATTTATTTTTTCAATACAATATATCCACGAGTATATATATATATATAGTCAAGTCTTTTTTATGCGGTAAATATGTTCCACAGAAAATCGCATATGAAAAAACCGCACAAAAAAGACATAATTTACATTGAAAAATTAGGAATACGTTCCATAATTTTCTAAATCCCCATAAAACCAAAGCAATGAGTTACACAGTTACACTTAAAATTGCATAAAAAAAGTTTATTTAAATTTAGGAAAATGAGACTGACTAAAAAATTCCTTCGAAAATCTGAAAGAAATTGATATAAACTTGAAAATAAGTTTGTAAATAATAAATATATTTCAAAACTTTATTCATTTAATTGTATTGCAAACTAACAACTCTTTTCACATTTTTTTTATCAGAATTATCGTCACTATCTGACGATGTTCGGTGCCATTTGCGAACTGGTGGGTAATCACTTTCATCTCTGGAAGAGATAGTCAGTTTAAATGTCATCTATTTCATTTTTATAATCATCAACATGTGGGTTTTTATACACATCCTCTTTGGATAATTTTAACCCATTAAACGCCGCTTCTCAAAATGGTACGAAGGTTCGAAAACGCTTAACATGGTTTGATTCAAGGTCCCTTCTAATTAATTTGGCATTAGAGAGAAAAAAAATAAAAAAAATGATTTTCCACAGTGAGATATTTTGTATACGCAATAGCGGTGACTAATATTTTAGCATTATCAAAAAAATATTTCAAAAGTGAATAAAAACTAAACCGTTTTAAGTTTTAAATTCAGTTATTTTATTAGAATCCAAATCAAATGCCGTGATAGTTGCTAAAACACTTCAGGTGAAGAAAAATGTTATATATTTTTACATACACACACACACACACACACACACATATATATATATATATATATATATATATATATATGGTCTGCCTTTTGCAAAATCTGCATCTATTCTGTTTTTTACTCACTTTGGCAAAAATCGAAAAAATCAATAATGTCGTTCCATTGCTATTGAACTAATGTTTACTGTTATATAAAAAAGTTTTAAAAAAATATTTTTATCAAAGAGAAAACTTAAAACAAAATTAATGTTGCTTATACGCAACAGTGGCGCTTAATGGGTTAAATGAGAAGATTCAACACAAATAAAAAATGCAGCAAGCTGTTTAATTATATGATCATTTTAAAAACAAAACTAATCACTTTTTTACAAAGATATAGAAACTTTAATAGAAGATAGAAATTTCATTAAAGAAATGAAGATTTTATTAAAAAGTAAAAAAATCTTCTTCATAAGTCTCTTTTTTTCTCAAGTTAAGATCTTTTGAATCAATTTTATATATATATATATATATATATATCAGGTACCCAAGAAAGTTCTATCGTTGTTATAACGTACAATAATTCCAAAAATGATTTACACTTGTTATCAGACAAAATTCCAAGAATTGTTTATCAGTTATATTAGCATGTTTTTTATTGTTAATTGTTGAATGAATTTTGAACTGTTCACTTTAATTTAAAAAATAATTCTGACCCTTAAAATTGTATGTGATAAATTGAAACTTGGGACTAACGCTTACAGAAACTGAAAAAAAAAATTGTACAGGGAAAATACAGTTACATCAAGAACGGGTCAGAGATGATTTAAAAAAATTTCTGCTGGGGATGAATCCATTAAAGACAAGATTAGATCAGACAGACCATAAAATTTAAATATCGACGAATCGGAGACAATGATTGAAACAAATACCACTTTAACGTGTCAACAGCTTGCAGAATTGTTCATAGTAAGTGACGAAGCAATACGAAAGCATTTACACAAAATAGGAAAGAGGTGGAAATTAAGTATATGGATACCACACGAATTTACTCTCAATAACAAATTACATCGTCTGATAATCTGTACATCTCTTATTTCACGACTAAAATCAGAAAAATTTTTGGATGAAATTTTGACCACCGATGAAAAATTGATTATGTATTCCAACTATAAATGTACTCACCACTGGATTTCATTAGGTGATCCTGTCCCACAAAGTCCTAAAGGAAAGTACTATGAAAACTTCTCTGTGTTTGGTGGGCTTCAAAAGGAATTATTCACAATGAATATCTACGAGTGGGTCAAACCCTAATGGTAAACATTAATAGTGAACGAATCCAACGAGTACACGATACATTAAAAGAAAAACAGCCAGCGCTTGTAAATCGTAAAAAAGTTTTATTTTTCCAAGACAACGTACGACCACACGTTGAAGTAGAGATCAGGATAAAAATTATGAATTAAGGGTGGGAGATATTCTCCCATCCCCCGTATTCCCCAGACATATCACCATCAGATGATCGCCTATTTTTATCTTTGGACAATCGTATGCGTGGTAAACAGTTTAATAATGAAGATGAATTAAAAATGGAGGCGTCTACATTTTTTGAAAATAAAAACAGTCAGTATTATAAAAATAAAATTTATAAATTATCTTCTCGCTGGGAAAGGGCTGTTCAATGCGAAGGTGGATATTTTGATGAATAATGTTATTTTATGTAAAAATAAACAATTGTTTTTTTCTCAATTCGAAAACAACAGAACTTTCTTGATTACCTGGTATTAAAAATTACTTGATAGTAGAGTAATACTGAATGTTTTAAATATTAAAAATTGGAATATTTTCTGTCATATTTTATATTGTCTTATACATAGGTACATTCTTATATATTACTTAATTTTTGAGAAATCTATCAAAATGGAGTATATGCTTAGAAAATAATAGATTATTAATTAAAACTAGAACAGAACTTTCTTGATTACCTGATATATATATATATATATATATATCGTAAAATGTAAGCTTAGATGAAAATTTAAATAAGAATATAATTTACACGTATCGTATAAAAAAAATCGAGTTAATATACTTTCCAAAGTTTTTCGAACAATCAATATATTGATGTAATAACTTTTCAATGCGAGTTCGATAACAGTAATTTAATCAGATCCGTACGATAAAATAAAAATAATAATGGACGATTATATTAAAACACGGTTTTATAAATAAACCGAATCACGAGTTATTTTTCCAACCCGAATTTAATTATAATTACAAATTTTATTTATTAATACACTGTGCATTTCATTATTTATTTAAAAATGTTTATTCATGAAATATGAAAAATCGATACAATAAGCAGAATTATGCATTATATCTGTATATATATATATTATTTTAATGTAGTTATTTATAAATCTGACAAGTCGAACTTATAAAAAATATTTGAGAATGTTTATTCTTAAAGTTAATTTTATATACCCACACATAAATTAAAATCGAGGGTTTGTGTTTCATGTTTTAACAAATTCATCGTTGATAGATAAATTTCTACGATATCTATTAGGTTGGTGCAAAAATAATTACGGTTTTTACGTATTAAGTACAAAGACGCATATATCAGTTAAAAATATATTTTTTTAATCAAAATAAAGACAATTAGCCTGCACACATTTCTCTCAACGTGAAACGAGTATTTTTATTCCTACAAGATCGAATTATGGAGTCCTGGAATTAAAGAAACCATCAGAAGCGTTTTGAGCTGATGCTTTATCTTTGAAAACCTTCTCTCGTAGGAAATTACTTAAATGTTTAAAAAAATGATAATCTGTCGGAGACGAGCTCGCAGAATGAGGTTGGTGAGGTAAGATTTCATAACCCAGTTAATTTAGTTTTTTTAAATTCATTTGTGAGACGTGTGGAAGGGCGTTGTTATGAAAAAGAACTGGTCCTTTTCTATTGACTAATGCTGACTGTAAACGATGAAACTTCTCATGCATTTTTTTAAATTTCCTGACAATATGTTTCTACTGTTATTGTTTCACCAGGATTTAAGAAGTTGTAGTGAATGTTGCCACTTGCCGACCACCAAACAGTGGCCATAATCTTTTTTTCATATCTAGTCACTGTAATGAACGTTTCCGATTGTAGTAGAGAATCCACTTTTCATTACATATGACAAGAAATGTATCATTTTTGTTAAGCAAAAAAAAAAGCGCAGAGCATTCTTCGTATCGCTAAATTCCTTGATGCTTATTTAGTTCACACAGCGCCCATTTATCCAGCTTTTTTGTTTTTCCAATTAGGGTTAAATGTCGAACAACTATTGAATGATTAACATTGAGTTCTTCTGCCACCTCTTGTGTTGTTTTACACAAGTCCGTTTCAAAAATGGTTCTTAAATCATTATTATTTATATGAAGGACATCCACGACCCTCCTCATCTCTAAAGCTTTCATTTCTATTATGAAATTTTTAGAACCAGTAGTGAACTGTACGTTCACTAATTGACTCATGACCAAAAACAAATTTAATATATCAAGCAGTTTCTGTTGCTTTACGTTTGAATTTAATCTCATGCAACAAAATCGCACGAATTTGGTTTTTTCAATGACTAATTTAAGAAGTTATATTCAACAGTACTAAAGAATGAAAACAATGGACATAAGATGAAATATGTAGTTCTAATTTGATTCTTTACAATGATGTATCACATGACTATAAAAAAAGATAATGATAACTAGGAAAATCGTTGCCAAGCTTAAAATGATTAAACCCGCAATTATTTTTCCACCAACCCAATAAAAAACCTTGTATACAGTCAGAACAGTCTCAAACATATTTACTTGATTCTCACATTTTTGTTATACGAAACGTTTCAAGTACTTTTGCTGTTAAGGAATAGAGTCTATCTATACCTAATACTAATTTATATAAAATAGAAGAAGTCGATGAATGAAGATCGATTTTCTATCCTTGCAAAATAATTAGAATTTATTTATTATCATCGTAGTAATGTTAGATAGAAATGGAAAGAAATACAGAGCATTAAGAATAAAGATTGATGAATAGAATCAATAGCAATGAATCGGATTTCATTTCAATTATGTGGTATTGCTATGTTATTTCTCTTTTTTATTCACACAACGCAAACATACTTGAAACACTCGGTAACTTGGACCCGCGAGCATTAAAAAAAAATCGAATAAGATTGCACCTGATGTAACATCTCATTGAATACTGAAAAAAAAACTATTCAAGTAAGAGATGTAACCGATAGATAACAAACTTTAACGAGGCATTGTAGTGTATATTATCAGTATTTTATAATGATTAAGTTAAACAATATGTTTTAGTAGAGATTATACAACAATGTGGTTCTTCAATTCTGCGTCTTTATTAAAGATATTCATATATATATATATATATATATATATATACATACACATGTATATATATACATCCATAAAACGACTGAACATCGTGCGGTGAAAAAATTTTTTGTCAAAAAAGGTTCAACGCCAAGAGAAATCATTAATTAGATGAAAAATGTATTAGTTGTTAGTGCATTTTCGTATAAAATTGTACAGAATTTGGATACTTTTCATATTTCAATTCAAAAAAATAGTTCTGAAGCTACGGGAATGATTTGTCCAGCTTTCGGGGAAGGGGCTGTTATTCATAAAACAAGCAAAAAATACTTAAACAGTGGAAGAGATCCGAAAATGCATCATGACATCATCGATTCAAAGTCGCCATCTTTTTTCGACAAGGGATTCACTAGTTACCCGACAGATGGAGCACAGTTATACATAATAATGGGAGATATTTTGAGAAATAAAATGTATTCCATTTTTCTGTAAACATTCAATTTCCACAAAAGAGGCATCGAATTAATGTATACGCCCAATAAATATATATATATATATATATATATATATATATATATATATATATAAATATAAATTTCAATGTTATTAAATGATACATAACCTTGATAAATGGTATTCCTAATAGATATGTTATTATGTTAATATTGTTTTCCATTTATACCACTTTGTAAGAACGAAACTATTATGATAAAAATATATTTACAGAGACCTTTTATACATAAATTACAATTTTCAATAAAAAAAAAGTCGAAACCTGCTTATACAATACTCACTCACACACTCATACAATTCTTACACAATATTTTTATACAATATTTATGACTCATTTATACACAATATTTACATGTTATATATTTGATACAAAGTCATAGTGTACATAAACTGTCTTGCGAAGAATTAAACCTTTCACAATAATATATTTCTATGCAAACAATAAATAACGAATTGTCCATTTAGTACATAAAACATAATAATAGTAATAAATCAGACGTGTACGTTGACACGAGTTTCAGTGGACGTCGGGAAATGAGTTTATTTTATGTACCACGCAAACTGTTCACAATTATATTTATAACATAACAGACAACAAGAGGATATCGAGACACGAGTGCATAAAACTAATGAATAAATGACACAATAAACTGATTTCAAGTCTATAAAAAAAAACTAAAGTTTAGTTGAAACTAATTTCAAACTGGTCGATAGATTTTTGTTTTTAAAAAAAGAAGGGTATGAGTGCTGTACTGAAAGTAAATAGTATGTAGTATCAATAAAATGTATATCGGGGATTGGATCCAACTACATAAAAGGTCATATAATTTTATTGTCATGAAATCAACTATCCTTGTTTCATTGTACATATGCATTTCTATAACGGTGGAACATAGAATAATTCAAATGAAATAAATGACTGTATTAATGTCCAATGAAATGAAATTTTCAAATATGACCCTAATATACTTTTTATTCACTTTGTGTGTCATTTACTATATAAAGTATGAGCATGGGTTATTTTTGTTACAGAATAAATTTGTTAAGTACTTTTTCGTTCAACAAAATGACATACTTAAAAATCTCCTGTGTGTTTTAGTTCTTCTTATTCATTTTTTTTATCATATATATCATGTGTCCGAACTCTTTTTATATTACTTATATTTAGAGAATTGTAGCTTAAAAGAGAGGAAGTCTAGAAATAAATTGAATCTTATGTAGTTACGACAACCATCAAATAAGATTTAACGTTTAAACCATTATGATTAAGATGTATCTCTATTTTTTCTAAGAATAATTCATTCCATTATTTTTTTTTGTATATACAATTGAATCAGTCATTTCATAACATAAGTCATGTTTTTTTCAAATTTTTTTATTGAAATTAGATCCTTGAGGGTGGACTCATATTCAGCATAAAAATTACATTAGCCACGTTGTGCCTAGTTGTTGAACCTGGTCATACTTTTTTCCCTAAGTGAGATACATATTTGTGTGCTATAATATAAGGTTTTTTCATAAAGAATCATAATAAAAAAATCGTTTTTAAACGATTTATTATTCAATTAATACTATTCATTGTAAAAACAACATAAGTCAAAACAATTTGTTTTTTTTTATAATTTAGGTTTCATAGGAGAGTAATTATTACGCAACTAACAAATTAAACGCTAAAAAAACAAAGAAAATGTTTAAAAAATGTTATTATTTTTGGGTTAGGTAGTTTTTATTGAATCCTGTAAAATTTAAATTCTGTGACTTATGTAGTTTTTGAAATGACCTATTCAATTTTAGTTTGGGTATGTATAGAGGGACCCAAAAAAATGTATAAATGTATACACACTTCAACGTAGAAAATATCTACGTAAAAGCTTTGTTATCAAAATTATACAGATATTAAAGGATGGCTGTAAGTCATATTTGATTTGTACAATTACAACAAATCCTCACACTGATCACCACTAGCGTCCAGATATTTATGATTTCGGCAAACTACTGCATGAGCAACGTGGGCCAAAGTGTCTATTGTGATTGCAGCGCACGACACTTCCAATTTTCATCAACCCTCGACCACTCAACCACTTAAGAACGTCTTCATTTATTGCATTTAATAGGAGATTACCATCTGTTCCGATCGATACAACACACTTTGAAAGATATACATTTCCATAACTTCAAAGAAGTTGAAAATTGGGTTACTGAATGGATTGACTCAAGAGACAGACCATTATTTCGTTGCGAAATTTAACTTCTGCCAGAAAAGTGGGAAAAAGTCATAGCTTCCGAGGAGAAATACTTTGATTACTGTATTCATACATTTTGTTATTGAAATACACAAAAAAACAGTGATTTTCAATGCAACCTCCTAATAACAATCTTGAGATGTAAACTTTCCATTTTCACGATGGGTGTGGATATATGACGGAATCTGTCCCTGCTCATTGTATCATCGAAGATCGGTGTATGAAGTAATGGATCTGTGGACCAGTAATCATCTTTCTCAGACTTTTTCACAAAACCCATTAGATATTTTTTTCATTTCTCTATTTTTAATATCAGACCAAACTTTCCTTCTATTTATTATACCACTGTCGATGCTGTTGTTTTGATGATAGTATCTATTTGACTCTGTAACAAGTTATCTATGAAATCATCTCCAATAATGAATTGTCAACATGATTTTATATTGTTTAAATCTAGAGATGTCTACAATAAACTAACTTTTTTTTTATAAATCAATACTCTGTTTAATATTTTCTAACGCCATCACATTCTGACTTTATTAAATAATAAAAGTGATACTTTTTAACTAGCAAAGTATTTGCCTTCAGTATTAAAAAATGGCATTCTGTTGACATTTCATGTTTTCACTTTGGATTCGCAAATCTGACGAAACAGTCATGAACGTCACGAATTCACAAATCAACCTGCAAACTTCGAGTTCTAAATACTTAGTGAACAGTCAGATAAATAGACAATTGACTGATAGCAAACAGAACTTTGTAGCATAAAACAAAGCTCTACGAGTAAACTAGACATTCACAAATAAGCAACTAAGTAATCTACGAAGTGATAAATGTCATTTCTCGGAGATGAAATCTAAGTCATGACATATTAGCCAGTAAACTATCAATCAACACTACTGGACTTTCATTTAAATTCGTATGAAATATTTTTTCATTATAGTGACAAGTAGTATTATTGCTGAATCAGAATATCCATTACTAATATTCATATTCTATTATTAAATAATATTATATTATTTCACTTGTACTTTTTCGAAATGAGCGTACAACGAATCTTTATTCAACGAGTGAAGAAATCAGGTGTTTGTTCCATCAACCAATTCTTATTATTAAGTTATTACAAGTTTATTCTATTAACAGACAGCATGTAATTAATTAATTTAATAATAGCAATATAGGTTAAAATGTATTGATCGGAATCAATGTTTGAAGATATTGATTTTAATTTAACTTTAATGAACATCATGCTTGAATAAATTTTCTTAAATCTTATCTTCGAACACTTTTATGCATTTTGATTAAAATAGTTTTATACTTATAGGTTTCAATGTTTTTTGTCCCTTTTTTCTCAATTTTCAGTCAATCTTCTCAAATTTCTCTGCCTATTTCTTTACAATTTGTAAAACTAGGCAATCACATTGTCTTGGCAAATATCTGTTCAACAAACTGAAACATATGAACTTCAATTTCCGAATGGAATTTCATTTTACTTTTAATAGTTAACAAATACATGACAAGTTACTGCAAGATGTACTAAACAAGTTTTTAATTCGTCACTATTCATAACATGTAGGTCTTTTTCAACTGTTTGAAACAGTTGAAAAAGACTCCACTATTGTGGTGAGCAATGCGTGCTTCATGACTCCAAGCCGTTGTGCGATCAGTCGTTCGGTGAGACAGTCGTTCGACGGGTCGATCGTTCTGTGGGAAAGTTGTTCGATGGGCCAGTCGTTCGGTGGGTCTGTTGTTCGGTGGGTCTGTTGTTCGGTGGGTCTGTCGTTCGGTGCAGCAATAGTTTGGTGAGTCGATCGTTCGGTGGGGCAGTCATTTGGTGCGGCTGTAGTTTGATGGGTCAGTCATTAAGTGGGGCATTCGTTCGATGGGGCAATCATTCGGTGAGGCAGTCGTTTGGCGAGGGTCTACTATATATATATATATATATATATATATATATATATATATATATCGGATCAGTGCAAAAGTTCCTACATGATTCAATAGGTGGTGTTAAGAGTGTCGAATGGTGGCGATCGTGATTGAAATGTATTATTATATATCATTTGAAAGGTGACGATCACAGATGTCATTTAAACATCAGACGCATTTGTTTCGATTCGATTTGTATGCAAGAAAAATGTTTGAAAATGGACAAAGAAAAGGTACACTTTGTCACGTTATTTTATATGAGTTTCGGAAAGGAGTAACCGTTGGATCGCCAACCAAAAATATTTATTACTTGGACCATTCATCATCACTTCCAACTGTAAAAAATAGTTTGATAAATTACGACTTGATGATTTTTATCTCGAAGATGAACCCTGCTCTAAATGGCCAAACCCGGCTCTAGTAGACAATAGCTCGCGAATTTCGACTAAAGAGGTTGCTGAGACACTCAACGTTAACAGATCTACTGCATTTCGACATTTAAAGAAGCTGGGGTTCACGTTAAAGCTTGATACGTGGGTGTCGCACTCGTCTAAAAAACTAGTTTGAATGCATCTCTTTGGCAGTTTCTTTGCCTGGTCACCTCAACAGAGAACCTTTTTTGGATCGGTTGTTACTAAAGATGAGAAATTAATCCTGGATACAAGCGAATGAAAGGGCAGTAACAATCGCTAAAGGTGGCTTGCATCCGATGATGGTGTTGCTGTGTTTGGTGGAATTGTAAAGGTGTTGTTTATTTTGAGCTGTTCCCACGATCCGAAACGATTAGTAACGAGAAGTACTGTTAACAACGAACCAAACTGAACGTAGCAATGAAAGAAAAGTATCCGGTATTGGGACTGAAAGAAAGCAGCATTGAAAGAAAGATGTCCAATCTCAAGGGGGTCATCTTCCACCACGACAATGCAAAACCACATACAAAAACTGACTCTACAAAAACTGAATCAGTTGAAATGGGAAATCATATTGCATCCATTTTATTCTCCGGAAATTGCACCTTAGGATTAAAATTTGTTCCGGCCGTGCAAAACAGTTTAAATAGTAAAAAATTGAAACGATGGAGGTCGTCATTAACAACCTCACCGCCTTTTTCGCCAAAGAACCGCGTAGCTTTTACGAACAAGGAATCCAGCAGCTACCTGAGCGCTGGAAAATGATTGCGGGAAACGATTGTGAATACATAAATGATTAATAAAAGCACTTTCTGCGAAAAATAATCACCTGAGTTTCAATTTCAAATCAGATACGAACTTTTACTATAAACTAATATATATATATATATATATATACAAATTTATATATATATATATATACAAATTTGTTTAATTAAAAATAAACTCTATGTATAGACAAAGGTTATTTTTAATTAAAATCGTCGCTCGCACGTATTGTCTTCTAAAAATACGAAAAGTTTTCCGATTAAAAAAATCCCCGTAATTAAAATGACATTTAGCGGGGCAGAGT
Source organism: Acanthacorydalis orientalis (assembly GCA_034766995.1). Taxonomy (NCBI): domain Eukaryota; kingdom Metazoa; phylum Arthropoda; class Insecta; order Megaloptera; family Corydalidae; genus Acanthacorydalis; species Acanthacorydalis orientalis. Next base: position 12,808,262 of record CM068319.1, on the reverse strand, counting down.
TGTGTACATTCTCGCATTAATATCGACTAATGCGATGTGCCTTTCTCGCAAATTACATATTAAACATTGCACGATTTCCGATGAAAATAAACGCATCCATCATAGCGAATGTATGGGAATGTATTTAAAAAGGACAGATGACAAATTTTCCGTTCAATTTGTCATGCTATAGTTGATGAGTTGGCGAAGGCCCCTACGTTGAACCTATCGCGTGGGTATATAGATTGACTTGGCAAATACTATACTACACCAAGCCGTGCTGGTGTAAGCAGGCGCGTTCCGTTGGGCAACCAACACTGCATTAGTGCGCTCACTGTTTGGTCGACTGGTGGACTTGACAATCAACCGCGTGGTGCCACGTTCGAATCTCGGTTATAACACGCGCGTTATTAAAAAAAATGCACAGACACATATCGATATGTGTCTCTCGGTGTCAATTTCACCCAGTAAACTTGAGTGTTGTGACTGACAATGTTTTTATGTGAAACTGAAGAGCGTTTCTCTTCTTAATATTACTTTTCATCGATTATTTTTCTTTTGTTTTTATAAAAAAAATGTGTTTTACGAATCGATTATAAAATGATATACATATATATCAATGTAAATTCCAACTTATAAAAACAAATCAATATTGTTAAATAAAAAATGAATGAGAAAACACAATAGTTACTTTTATTCAAAGTGGTCTAGTTTATAAATAAAAGTATTTGTAATGTTATTATATTGTGCAATTTCGTTAAAAAAAACATTTATCAAGTAACAAACGAGTTAATTTCGATCGTTTAATACAAAAATAGTTGTTTTTTTGTACGGATCTTAAAAAAATATTTATAAAAACAAGTTAACAACAATAGCGAACGCAGTTTCGTCGCAAAAAAGTTTGTAGCATGTGTCGTGCACGTATAAATTTCAATGTGATTGTTATTAAATTATTCTATCGATTTAATTTTTGCGTCAATGGTCTCAGAAGATATAATCATTTCTAATATCATAATAAATGCATAATACTTTCACAACTCGTATATTAATATTTAATTGTAATCGATTTTTCATTGTACCATTCAATGTGATTCGCATGAAACTATGGTCGTATGCATACTTCTCTTGTGGAATAATAAATGTAAGTTTTTTAAAACATTACTATATATATATATATATATATATATATATATATATATATATATATATATATATATATATTAATAGAAACATGTGTTCATATCGTGCTGATAATTATTAATTCTTTAGATTCGATTTTTAGATACTTTAATTTTTTTTAGATCGTTTCATTGACTATGCAGTAGGTTAAGGTGCTTAATTTTTTTATATATATATATATATTTATATATGTATATGTATATTTATATCTATATATATATGTATATATGTATATATATATACATATATGTATATATATGTATATACATATATGTATATATATATGTATATACATATATATATATATATATATATATATTTATATATATATATATATATTTATATATGTATATATGTATATATATATATTTATATATATATATATATATATATATATATATATATGTATATATATATTTATATATATATGTATATATATATATTTATATATATATATATATATATATATATATATATATATATATATGTATATGTATTTGTATATATATATATATATATATATATATATATACATGTATATATATATATGTATGTACATATAAGAGAGAGAATCAAGTTTCTTTTTATGCGGTCGATACGTTCCATAGAAAATTGCATTTTAAAAATCACACAAAAAAGATATCTTATGTTGAAAAATTAGAGATACGTTCCATAATTTTCTAAAATTGCATAAAACCAGAGAAATGAGTTAAATATACACCCAAAATCGCATAAATAAAGTTTATGAAAGTTCAGAAAAATAAGAATGCCTAAAAAATTCCTTCTAAAATCTGAACGAAATTGTTATAGAACATAAAATAAGTTTGTTTTAAAACCTTATTCATTTAATTTTATTAAAAAGTTACAATTATTTTTATATTTTTTCATCAGAATTATTGTTGCCATCTGGTAACGTTCGGCTTCGTTTGCGAACTGGTGCGAAATCACTTCTGTTAGAAGAGATAGTCCGTGAATCAGATCTGCATGATCAAGACAATGGTTCTTCACAAACAGAATTAACGTCAACTTCACCCTCGTTTTGTGTTGATTTTTTTCCTCTGACAGTGTAATTAGTGATTGAACTCTACGATGATGATTTTACTATTTTTTTATGTAGTTCGCAATATCCAGACATATAATTATTCAACTCACGTTGGAATTTGAAGGCTCGTTATGAATTTATGTCATGAACAAGAAAATTATTTTCCTATTTATTGCAAAGTCGAAAACCTTCTCGAATTATATTTCCAGTGAGGGGAATAGGTTTTTCTTCAGCTTCATTATCGTTTTCTGGATCTTCGACGATGTCTAAAGTTACACCAATAATATCATCGTCACTTAAGACATTATCTACAAGCAATTCGTCAACATCATCCTGGCTAAACGTATCAAAACCTTCTCCACCAATTTCATGTGCAAAAGTAATGATTTCAACTGATAATGTCGATGTTTGTATGGTTGCACTGTTTGTAATACATCCTGATTATGTTGTTTTTCAGCATGCATTTTAATGTTATAGTCTTATTTCAGTGATAGCAGATACAACATGATTTTAACAGTCCAAAAGAATAAAAATTAAATTAAAAAATATAAATTTTAAAAAATATAATAATTTAAATTTAAACATTTTTAAACAATGTGCAGCTCATATGTATATACAACGGGAAAATCGCGAATTTGCATGAAATATGCACCGCACAACTTCAAAACCTCATTAAAAAGATATGCATAAAAACAGACTCGTCCGTATATATACATTTATACATATATATATATATATATATATATATATATATATATATATATATATATATATATATATGTTGCAATGTACGAAGTAAAATAAATTGATATGTATAGAGAAAGTGCAAGTAGATACTTCTTAGAAAAAAGCCCATTTTCAAAATATAATAAGACAAAATTGTTATACTCTTAAGAAAGTACAATTTCAGTATAACAATGCTACAATAAAAAAATAACTTCATTTTGTTCAAAGATTGATCATTAAATTCAAATAACGATTGATTGTACTTACAGCAAAAATATTTAATAGAAAAACCGAAATATCTTTAGTTCTTTTTTTATTTATTACCTGGTTAGCTTGTTCCAATTTGGTCACATTCATATTTATTTTTTTTTAATACTTAAAAATAAATAACGCCTGACTAAAATAACACAAATATGATTTTTACAATGTGGTGGGTGTATTTGAATACACTGGATATCTTGTAATGTCCCTTTTTTGTTTTCATTACTTTTTAATGTCTCTATTTTTAGATAATTGTACTTTAATGAAATAGAATGTTTTATTTTGTAGATAACTGAAATTCTTTTCAAACTTAGACATAAATATTTAATTTTCATTGATTTCTAATTGTTAAAGAGTTTACGAGCTTTGCATGACAGTAGCTGAAGTGTATACTCGTATGTACTTAAAATGAATTATTTAACGATATTTATTTTTATATGAAGGCAATTTTAAAAGTTCGCGGCCTAACTATAAAAAAAGTAACGTGTGTTTTTAAATTACTTTTATTTTTCATTATGATCCCACTGCACTTCATCCATCGATGCTCCAGTGCTTTTCTGGCAACTCAAAAATTCTTTTCTTCGAGGTCCTCAACATAGCGATTCACTGTTGCTATCAATTCTTCATCTGACAAATATATATATATATATATATATATATACATAATATAATATACATATATATATATATATATATATATAGTCACAATCTACGAGTTGATAAAATCTTTCTTTGAAATAGTCTACAAAGGATTAGGAAACAATACCGTTGATCTGAGCTTTGATCAATGCTGTTAACCACACGCGATTCCCACTTTCCTGAATAGTTGAGACATATCGTTCATAAAATCTACTTAGTGATCAAACAGCTCTGAGATGCTATTGAAGACAATATGAATAATCTACTTTGTTATATTAAAAATGTCCAATCAGTTTTTTTGTAGTGGACGATTTCTGCGAAATATCTTTATAAAATATTAAGGAAAACGTGATAGTTTTTCTTATAAAAGAATTTTTTCAAGTTCTTTTCTCGTTTGCAATTTGTTATGATTTTTATACATTCGAATAAAGAGTGACAATAAATTTTATAAAAGAATATTTTTTAGAAATAAATATATTTTCTTCAACTATAATTATAGAAGATCATAAGAAATAATCTACATGCATTTAACTAAATAAATTTGTAGACTGGTGTTCAGAGTCATGTGGTGGTATTTTGACCTGGAGCAGACATTTTTGAAAAACGCCTTTATTCTTAACTGAAGTGACCTAAAAATCCTAATTATCATTTTATATATTTATTTAATACTTTTAACATTTTGAACACAAATAGGAGAAACAGTTGCAACAATACACTATAAAATAGTTACATTTGTACAGAATAATTAATAGACAAAATAATTATATATATATATATATATATATATTTTTAAATTTACACGTTTAGACTTCATTTCCGCGAAATCCTAAATCAAATCATTATTAAACGATTCACAGATATCGCTTTCAATCGACATTATAGCCAAACCGACTAATCTTTCTTGTCCCATTACTGACCTTAAGTATTTTTTTATAATTTTTAATTTGGAAAAACTGCATTGTTCCTAATGCAACTGATACAGGTAAAGTTAGCATTATTCGCAGGCAAATAAACAAATTGTGAAATATTGTAGTCATATTGTTTATCCATTAATAGTTAAGTATTTTTAGTTGTTCAATTTGAAAGGGCAATAATACAGCTAAATTTATAAATGCTTCACAAAGTTCAAGACCATTAATACATTTATTACCATTATCATACAATAATGAATTCATATTTTTTTTTAGTATTTCTGATCTATTTTAATGTTTCAGTTTATAAATCTTGTACAATCTTTTTAAACTTATCAACATGTAATTTCATTCGTTCAAATCTTTCGCTAATTGAGTTAATCGCAGTGTCATGAATGAAATAAAAAAAATCAATTTATAATTGTCTTGTGGGTCTATAATGGGTTGGTCATTAGATTCGTAACAAAACTGTTTTTCTTTTTACGAAGTCGAATCGTGAAATCGTCCCAACGTCATGCGGGATCATTATAATACAACGAGTTTTCGAATAATAATAGAGACAGATTAAATGAAAATAAATATATTAATGAGAAATTTGTTATTTTTCGGTGTATAAAAATATCAAATACAGTTAGTTACTACAATGTTGAATATACTTATATATTAATTTAATGTGACTAACATATAATATACATCTAAAGATGAAATCTATAATTGTAAGTTAGGAACAGGGCACCTTCTAGCAGCGGTGAGAGGACTATATGTTACTTAAGCTTTATTATTTATTATAAATAAAATAAAATCATAAAAATAGTTAAACAAAATAATAAATTGCATAATATCTAGTAGGTAGCTTTATACCTGAGGCGCCTGGAGCGAGTGCTCTATTGCTCCATGCTACTACACGGCCCTGTTATTGTTTGTTCCGTATTACGACTTGTATTTATTTTATAAATAAAATTATACTCTTCTTAATAAGAAGGATGCTTTTCGGAAAAAAATATGGTATCAGTGAAGGTATAAATAATATGTGAAGTAGGAAGATCCGTTCTATAATATAACAAGAAAGATACTTTCCACCTTAAAACAATCGTATCTGTAGAAAACTAGAAAGAGAACACTTTTAATATTATTAGAGATTTTAAGAGAAGCGTATTAGTGATTTTTGTGAATTTAAATCGTGTTACTCACAGAAAGAACTGGAATTTAAATATTTTTTTCAGTTTTATTTGTCAAATACCATTGATAAAATCTTTTACATTGATTTTATTTCGTTTTAAATGATTGTTCTGCAAAAAAAAGACTAAATCTTATACTGACAGTCTCAACAATGACTTTCGAATGCAGTTACTTCAAATAAAACGGTTGAAATTTGTTAAGAGTTGCTTGAATAGTAAATGCTTTCTTCGTGTGTACATTGGAAACATGTTTTTAAAAAATGTAAGAAATGTCCGTAGAAAATTATAAAATGTATTGATTTTTTTAAAAAAATAATTTGCATATATTCTTTTATTATATATATATATGTATTGTAATATAATTTAAAAATTACATAAGACAACTATTTCATTTAAAAGACATAGCATGCTAAAAAAATATAAAGAGAAATATTGAATTAATTTTTTAAATTCATTTCGTGCTTTTTACAGAATATACTAATAATATTTAAGAGGTTGCCGTATGCTCATATAATCTAATAGTTCTTACGTTTTCTAAATAGCATAATAGAACCAAATTCCATAGATTATAATACCGGAGACACATCAAATTAGGAAGATACGACACTAGCGTTTTTATCGTCATGAAGTCATATAATAATACGATTAATTAAAAGTATATTTTCTTTCATACAATTTTTTCATTTTGTTAGGTTGGTGCAAAAATAATTACAATTTTTACGTATCGAGTTTAAAGACGCATGTATCAGTTAAAGATTACATTTACTAATCAAAATAAAGACCATTTCTCCCAGCGGGAAACAAGTTTGTTTATTCCTGCAAGACAATTCTGGAGTCCTGGAATTAACAGATTCATCGAAAGCACTTTGAGCTGATGCTTTGATCTTTGAAAACATTCTCTCGTAGGAAATTACTCAAATGTTTAAAAAAATGATAAACTGTCTGAGAGAGGTCAGGAGAATAAGGTGGGTGAGATAAGATTTCATAACCCAGTTTATTTAATGTTTTTAAAGTCATTTGTGAGACGTGTGGTCAAATGTTGTCATGAAGGAGTGGGTCCTCTTTGATTGATTAATACTGGTCGTAAAATATGCAACTTCACATGCATCTTTCAATTTACTGACAATATTGTTCTGCTGTTCTTTTTTCACCAGGATTTAAGATGTTGTAGTGAATGATACCACTTTCCGACCACCAAACAGCGACCATAATCTTTTTTTTTATGATGTTTCGGTTTGAGAATCTGTTTTGGTGTTACTCCTCCGTCTAGCCACTGTAATGAATGTTTCTGATTGGTATAGAAAATCCACTTTTCATCACATGTGACAATGTGATATACGACTTCGTATCGCCGAACGTTTAACATTCGTTTAGTTCATACGTCATCCATTTATCCAGGTTTTTTGTTTTTCCAATTAGGTTCCAATGTAGAACAACTGTTGAATGATCAACATTGAATTCTTCTACCACCTCTCGAATTGTTTTACATGGGTGGTCCACTTCAATAATGGTTCATTATTGTCTATAGTTGAAAGACCTCCACGACCATCCTCATCATCAAGGCTTTCGTTTCCATCACGAAATTTTTGGAACCAGTGTTGAGCTATACGTTCCCTAAAATTGACTTTTCACCAACAACAAATTTTGTATTTCGAGCACGTTCTATTTCTTTACATTCCAACTTAAAATCATACAACAAAATCGCGCGAATTTACTTTTTTCCAATGACTAATTTAAGAAGATAAATCCAACAATACTAAAGAATAAAAACAATAGACATAAACTGAAATCAGTAGTGCTAATTTTATTATTTACAATGATGTATCACATGACTATAACAAAAGATAACAGTAATTAGAAAAATCGGCGCTAAACTTCAAATGATAAAAACCGCAATTATTTTTGCACAAACTTAATAATAGAAAATAGTTATAAATGATATTATTTTCTCACTCAAGGGAGTATTCTCATTTAAAAGTCTCAAAAAAGGACAGATGGTGTAGATATTGTTTTATTAAATTTTTTTTAGTTTTTTTAAACTTACAACATTTAAAAATACTTAAGTGATTAGGAATCTATCGATAAGACAAAATAATTATAAAAGTCTCTACAAAATTCAATCAAATTTTATAACAAATCAAAGGCTTGAAAACATTGTTTTATTATTCAAGATTGTTAAATATGTAACTTAAATAGAAAAATATTAGGCACGACATATATACATTGTCTATTCTTGTTTCACTTTTCTTCAGAATAGTATAATGGTGAACTGAAAATCTAGAATGAAACAGACAACGCATACCTCATGATGAATATAACTTCACGAAAGTCGAAACTTATAGTTGTAAAAACTTGGCAATGCGTGTGGATTTGGAGAGCTTTAGGTGTGAAGTATTCGTAACCTCTCAGCGGTACGTTAGCCGAATAACGATGCTAACTGAAGCTATTAATATCTGTAAACACAAACAGAAATATATATATATATATATATATATATATATATACATACATATATACACACACGTTTATGTAACATCTTCAATTCTTTTTTTATAAAAAAATAATGTAAGAAAATACCTGCAATATTTCATAGCTGTCTACTTTTAAGTCGTTTTATTATATAAAAGAAAGCAAATAAATCCTGAATAGTTAAAGAATTGTACATATAATAGCATTAATAATTTTCATATAATAATAAATCATATTCTATTTGTTTTAATCATATAACTCATAAATAAAACATACCGAAAACTGATAAGAAATCAAATATTTAAATTTCTATCACTAATACTTTAATATTTCTCCGGAAAATTTATTTAAAAATTTATGACTCTACTTATAATGTACGAAATATGTACTTGTGATAATTTTGAATGCTAAAGAAGATTTACATACATACATACATATATATATATATATATATATATATATATATATATATATATATCTTTGAATCTATTTATTAATGGTTTAAGTTTGGTACTTTAAGATTTCATGCCGCGTCTTGTTTATTTTCCAAAACATTTCATTCATCTTTTCTCGAGCTTCTCTTTCATTATACAGAAGCCTACGCAAAAGTATGAGAAATTTCATAATATTGTAGGTGTTAGTGGTCGTATAGACATATTATGTATATATATATATATATATATATATATATATATATATATATATATATATGTTTATGAGTGGGTGCATATACTCTCATGTACAAACAATAAATAGTTTTGTTTAATGCCTGAGCAGTTGTAGACGTGAAAAGAATAGAAAAATAAATGTAATATTGCACGCATTTTTTTTCCATGTAAATAAGGTATTTTTTTTTCATACATATCTATCTATCTATATAAATATATATATATATATATATATATATATACATTATAATATATATATATATATATATATATATATATATATATATATATATATATATATATATATATATATATATATATATATTAAGTTGGTGTAAAAATAATTGTGGATTTTATCGTTTTAAGTTTGGCGCTGATTTTTCTAGTCACCGATTGCTTTTGTTACATTCATGTGATACATCATTGTAAACAATGAAATTAGTATTACTGATTTCAGCTTATATCTATTGTTTTCATTCTTTAGTATTGTTGGTTATAATCTCTTAAATTAGTCATGGAAAAAATCAAATTCCCACGATTTTTTTGAATGAGTTTAAATTGGGACGTAAAGCAACAGAATCTGGCAAAGAACTCAATGTTAAACATACAACAGTTGTTCGACATTTGAGCTTAATTGGAAAAACAAAATAGCTGGATAAATATGGGCCGTATGAACTAAACGAACATCAAGCAATTTGGCGATATGAAGTCGAATATTGCATTGTCACATGTGATGGAAAGTGGATTCTGTTCAATAATCGGAAACATTCATCACAGTGACCAGACCGAGGAGAAGCACCAAAACAGTTTCCTAAACCGAAGCTTCTTGAAAAAAAGATTATGGTCGCTGTTTGGTGATCGGCAAGTGGAATCATTCACTACAACTTCTTAAATACTGGTGAAACAATAACAGTAGAAAAATATTATCAGGAAATTGAAAAAATGCAAGTGAAATTGTATATTTTACGGACATCATTAGTCAATCGAAGAGGACTAATTCTCCTTCATGACAACACTCGACCACACGTCTCACAAATGACTAAAAAAATTAAATGAACTTGGTTATAACACTTTACCTCATCCACCTTATTCTCTGGGTCTCTCTCCCACAGTTTTTTTTAAACATTTGAGTAATTTCCTACGAGAGAATGTTTTCAAAGTTCAAGCATCAGCTCAAAGCACTTTCGATGAATCCGTTAATTCCAGAACTTCAGAATTCGATCTTGTAGGAATAAACAAACTTGTTCCTTGTTGGGAGAAATGTGTGCAGACCAATGGTCTTTATTTTGATTAATAAATACAATTTTCAACTGATATATACATCTTCATACTCAATTCGTAAAAACCGCAATTATGTTGGATCAACTTAATATAAATATATATATATATATATATATATTTGTGTATATATATACATGTATATATATACATATATATATATATATACATATATATATATACTTATATATATACTTATATATATATATATATATATATATATATAAACATGTATATACATGTATATATATATATATATATATATATATATATATGTATATATATGTATATATATATATATATATATATGTATATATATATATGTATATATATATATATATATGTATATATAGATAACTGAATTCTAATAACTTGTGTCTGGCATGATTGGTGAATTTTTATAACATAAAAGACATTTCAGTGAAAACAATGTGAATATGATTATTAATTCATTCGCAAAATGTCGTATATTAAATAGTTATCTGTATCTCTGCTCGTGCTCTTGAGACAA
>CM068319.1:12789921-12792421 GCA_034766995.1 Acanthacorydalis orientalis | reverse complement strand
TAAAAAAATGTCAACATTGAATTTCGTTAAGCTTTAAAAAAGAATTTGTTATTTTTAGTGGTATAATATTTTCTAAATTTTAAATCAATTGAATTATATACATATATATATATATATATATATATATATATATATGTGTGTGTGTGTGCAGGGCTGTTTTTTACCAGTTTAGGATAAATTAAACCCGAATGTTCTAATAGCCAACACTATTTATTTTTTTCTGAATTTTAACAATCAAAGTATATTAAAGTATCACACAAGCACGCCTACTCAATACGATGTTTGCCGATAATGAGTGAATGAATTTCCTTCCACCACTCCACTGTAGCCGATTACAGAACTTACATACACACACACACACAAATATTAGTCCATTAAATATTAAATGTCCGATTTCGAATCAAAAGATTAGTTTATTATATCTCAAACAAGAAACAATACAATTAATCAAAGTATGGATCTAAACTATCGACACAGTTTTGCCATCTTAAAGGTAGTTTGTTTATACTAGCAGTAAAGAAGCTCGGGGAGCAAGTGGCGATGAAATCGTGAAAGGCGTTTTCCATATCTTGTCGAGAATTTAATATTTTTCCTTGCAAGAATTGGTCCAATGCCTAGAAGAAATGGTAGTCAGTTGGTGCAAGGTCTGTTGAATTCGGTGGATGACAGAGTTTCCAAGTTTAGCTCCTGTAGTTTGAGTAGTGTTGTTTCTGCGACATATGGTTGAACGTTGTCTTGTAAGAGGATTGGCCTGTCTCATGCAGTAGATATTTGCTGTAATCTATTTACCAGATTCCATGAAGCTGTAGCAGATTATACCAGCGCTAGACTAACAGATACCATTAACTTTTTTTGATGAATATTCAGTTTTGGACTGTGTTTCGGCGCTTCATCTTTATTAAAATATTGTGCCGAACGCTTGCGATTGTCAAAAAGAATCGATTTTTCATCACACTTAACAATACGGCCTAGAAATTGTCCGCCTTTATATCGTGACAGCAAAGAAAGGCAAGCTTTGAGACAATTTCTCTTCCGACGCTCGTTTAATTCGTGTGAAACCCATCTATCCAATTTTTTTACCTTGCCGATTTATTTAAAATGGTTCAATATTGTTGGAATAGTAACGTAAAACCTCTTTCTGATAATTCACTTGTAGTTTGATATAGATTTATTTCCACTACATCTTTTATCTCACCATTATCCATTTGGGTGTCAGGTCGCCCACGTGACTCATTTTCAAGGTTAAAAAAGGCCACGAACGGAACTTATCAAACCATAGACATGCTGTTCGTTCATTAGCCATATCCTTCTCAAACACTGTTTATAGGTTTGTTAGATATGTACACTGAACTTACTTGGAGTAAAAAATTTTACACTTTTCTGTTCGATATGTACTCTGAACTTACTCGAGATTTTTTTCGAGCAGTTTAGAGTAAGATCAGAACAGAGTATTTGTTACTATGAACTTACTCTAGCTTTTTGTTAGAGTAACGCAAGTATCTTTGTCTAACTCGAGAGTCTTTATCTATGATAATCACTATCGAATAAACAAATCACCCAAAATTAATAGTATTCATATGATTTACTCTAACCTTACTCTATGTTGTTCGATAAAAACAAGTTCAGAGTAAGAAAGTCAGAGTAAAGTCATAAAATTGAAGAATAAGTTCAGTGTACATATCGAAGAGACTTAATATTTCAAGCTGTCTGCGCTGCATTCGTACAACGACGGAATTCATATTTGAAAATAACACAAATTTTTGACATCCATGGTTTCACAAAAAATTGCTCTAAGAATTAACTGAATATTACACATAAGCCAAAACGTGCATTTAAAAGAATGAGGATGTAAACCTTCACAATAAAAAAAAACAGGAAATGTCAATCAAAGTGAAATATCATTGATGGCAGCTATCAAACTTAGTACTTAAGGAAATCGGACATTTCATACTTAATAACCTAAAAGTTAAAATTAGATATCGATCAGTTTGGCATACATTTTAAATGATTTCAATCAAAATATTTGCATATATTATCAGTTATATCAACTAAAGTCTTGTGAATGATGCGATGTAGTTCATTAAAGTCGTAATTTGTGATTGTAATTGAATTACTTTGGTGCATTTACAAATTTCCCAAATGTTTTTTGGAACTAGAATTAAAATCTCATTTTATACCCAAAACGTATCGTAATTTTTCTCACTTTAACAGTTTAAAATGTATCTCATATTGAAAAGTATTTATTTTGCACAAAAAGAAAATTAAAGTTAAATTACTGTTTTAAGTTTAATGGATTCTTTGTTTCGAGAATTCGCAATTTAATATTAAATAGTTTGTTTTCTGAAATGAATTCTTTTTACCACAAAATATGTGTTTATTTTTTTAATTTTTGTAAACAGAAACGAAGTTCAAACATAACCTACATTTCTCTCTAGAAAACGGTAGATGAGGTGAATTTGTGTTCGTTGTAACATGTCGATGTATATTTGTATATTTACAT
>CM068319.1:12747421-12784921 GCA_034766995.1 Acanthacorydalis orientalis | reverse complement strand
TGCATTATCGCAAGCATCCTCGTCATTTCGTCCAATTGGTTGCAGTAGACATTAAATGTAAGCGATTGATCTGGTTTCATGAAGCTCTAGTGTATAATACCAGCGCGAAACTACCAAGTAGACATTATTAGATTTTTTTATGAATACTTAGTTTGGTTTATGTTTCGGTGTTGAATTTTTATCCAAACATTGTGCTGAACGCTCGAGACTGTCAAAATGAATGCATTTTTCATTACAAGTGACAGTAGGTGTTGAAATGTTTTGCCTTTATGTCGTGATAGCAAAGAAAGACAATCTTCAAGACTATTTCTCTTCTGACGTTCGTTTAATTCATGCGGAGCCCATCTATACAGCTTCTTTATCTTGTCGATTTGTTTCAAATAGTTCAATATTGTTGGAATAGTAACGTAAAATCTCGCTGATTATTCACTCGTAGTTTGAGATGAATTCGCTTCCACTACTTTCAGCTCATCATTATCTACCTTGGTCTCAGGTCGCCCAGGTGACTCATTTTCAAGGTTAAAATCACCAGAACGAAACTTATCAAACTATCGACGATGTATTGTGCGTTCATTATCCACAACACAAATACTTTGTTTCAAGATGTCTGCGCTGTATTCGTTCCACGACGGAATTCATATTCGAAAATAATACAATTTTTGACCTAGCCATGGTTTCACAAAAATTGCCGTAAAAATTAATTTAATATTATACACAACCCGAAACGTGTTTTTGAAAGAATGAGGATGTATATCTTCACAATAAAAAAAAAAAACATGAAATATCAATCAAAGTGAAATGTCTGAGATGGCAGCCGTCAAACTTAGAACTTAAAGAAATCGGACATTTCATATTTAATAACCTTATATATATATATATATATATATATATATATATATATAGACAGAGAGAGAGAGAGAGAGATACAGACCTACAAGTTTCTTCCATATAGCTCATTTAGCGTTGTACTAAGTGTATACAGGTTTTCGAATAGGGACGTAATTTTTGAAGACGTTATTTTTCACAAATGTCAAATTGACGGCTGTATTTTTTTTGACATTTGTTAAATTTTGATATTACCATTTTTAGTTATAGCTTCGTATATAGTAAAACGATCCATTGAAATAATACAATTGTTTTATGATTGATGGTCGTTTTTGCATCAAATTATCATTCAAACGCTCCAATTGTTGTTGATAACGTTCGACGGTGATTGTTTTCTTCAATTTCAACAGCTAAATCCAACCAAATAGAGACCATTGCTTTGCGATCGTGGATGTTTCGCTTTCGTGTCGACGTTGATTGTTGACAAAGATCAACATGATTTATTGCGTTTAGAGTTATCGAAATAGATCAATTTTTCATCACCGGTCACGATACCCCGCAAGAAACTCTTCCTTTTATCCCTCGTAAGCAAAGAAATCGATGTGTAAACGATTAGCAATAGAATTTTCGATCAATTCATGTGGCAGCCATATTTCTTCTTTCTAGATCTTTCCCATGGCTTGTAAACGTCATGACATGGCTAATTTATCGACTTCGAGCTGATGAAACAATCCTTTGAGTGCTTGAGCACGGTTTCCTTCCAATAGAGCTTGTAATTGTTCATCTTCGAACTTTTTAGATTGAACGTTTGTCGTGAACGTCACAATAACCACTTTTGAATCGTCAAAACCAATCTCCACATACTGTTTCCGATGGAGCAGATTCACCATAGGTTTTCGCAAGCAATCGACAAGCTTCAGCTGCGCTTTTTTTCAAATCAAAGTAGTGTAGCAGTACAGATAGGAAAAACAACTTATCATCTTCCATTTTAATTCGGTTTTAGAAAAGCACTTGTGTAAACAAAGAATGGCGTCTGATGACTGAATTTTAGTGAGGATGTTTGCATTTCAAAATGATATAAGAGATCTGTCACTGCCCTAATATATGCACTTAGAGGCATCTACACATGAAGAGCGACTCTCAATGCAACCTCCTTATATATATATATATATATGTTAAACTAAAAAATAAAATATGAATCACTACATCTCGTACGTAAATCGATCTCGTTGTTCATTAAATAATACTCGATGTTATATCTTTTTTAACATGTCTCCATTGTCCTATAACGTCTAGAAACAAAATATCCCTTCAGACAAGGTACGTTCGATCTTTTCTATCCGGAGAGTATTTTTTTTTGTATATTATAAAGAAAAACCCATTTTCACGAATTCATCCCGATTAGCGGTGTGTGGGGGTGCGAACGTCTGCCTGTCGCCGCCACCGAAATCAACTCGTTCACTATCAACCGTTGCTATAGCAATAACACGTAGCATATCGTAACATAATTTCCTTTAACCAAAGATAAATGAAATTGATGTTTCATCGTTTCGAATTCGGTTAACAGTGTACCCTTCGTTCGTCAGACATCGACTTGTATACACGAATAAGTATGCAAATATGTGTCCCTTAGAGTGTACCCTACGATCGGTTTTATTTGCCTTAAATTGGATATCGATTAAGTTATGTATCTCACCGATATTGCGTTACGGTGTTCAGGCATGAATGATTTTCTAAATTGATAGATTAATTGGGATTTTGTTAATTTGATGGAAATTCCGTTAATTCCTGTACACGGCGATCCAAAAAATACTTTAACACTTTTTAATGATTTTAGGTGGTACATCATATAGGAATTTTTCATTAAATATTATAACCAGTTACAATACAGTTCTGACACTGTGGTTTAATTTACTTTTACAAATAAATTATATTTCACTCTCCTCAATACAAAAACATATTGACAATTTTTAATTGTTACTTATGCGTATTTTCATGGCGATATCAATATCTTCATAACGCTACGGTAGAGAAAACAAAGCCCACAAATACAGTTTATAGATTTTTCTGTACTCTGTTACTCTGAGGAGGATGAAATTATTATCGAAATGTGCATTAATGTGCATTAATAATCATTTAATAAAAATTTTGATCAGAAAAGTATATTGCAGTTAACGGGGGAAAATAATTTATTTATTTAAATACAATAAATTAAGTGGAGCAAGAGTTATTTACTAGCAGTTTAAACTAACCATTTGGAACTCGAGTTAACAATCGAATGAGAGATTTTAGTAGATATTCATACATTGGTAGTTATTAAAACGATCAGATTAACTAAATAAAAATCTCATTAACTACAATATTCGATTTAAAATCTAAATAGTACTTCATATGATTAAACCATTAGGTTACTTTTAGGGATGTAGCATCGACTATTACTGATTGTTCAGCATGTCATAGTTTTGTTAGGACTTGTAGTTACGAAGCCCTGATGAAATATTATACCTTACAAGGATGAAAGCCATTAGATTGTATAAGCTCTAGACGTGAGTCTAAACGCTACAAGAAATCCACTTGTATTAAGGAAGTTGCTAAGCTTTTATTTGTGATTATACGAGATGAGTATAGGTCGAATATCACAGTACATACAGTAAATATATACTGATATCTACATAGAATCAGAAATTTTAAGCATATTATAAAATTTAAGACTTGTGAATGTCGACCGATTTAAAAAAATACAGATAGAGAATCGTTTATTTTCATTTGATGTATATTTCTCATTATAATTATTTACTTTGATCTTGATAACATTGTAAGGTATTTAAACATGTAATCAAAACAAAACTTATCTTCACTGCAATTAGTAAAAAAGAAGACAATCAGTCAAACAAATAAAGTTACTAAAAAGTCAGAGTTTTAATTTGAAATTCAATTTCGATTCATGCGGAATAGAGTAATACCGATTTAGATCAACTGATTTGAATGTATAATCTACTGTTAATGGACTATCGACGATATCTGAAAGTTCCAGTTCTCGTTAATGACGCCGAGCAATTCATTAAAGTTGTTTGTAGTGGTTATAATTGAATTGTATTGGCGTCTTTACAAGTTTCTCAAATGTTTTAAACAAGAGTTGAAAACTTATAATCAAAATACGACGTTGTAGTTTTTTTTACAAAAAAAGAAATTTATTACTTTAAAATATTCCTTATATCAAAGGTTAATAACCGCTCAAAAATACAATTTTATTCAAGAAAAATACTTTATGAATTTGTGTAGAGCTATATGTATGTATGTATATATATATATAAATATTATATATATATATATATATATATATATATATATATATATATATTTATGTATATGTATATATATATATATATATATATATATATATATATATATATATATATATATTTGGTGTTGGAATTAATTCGTACCGTTTTCTTCATGAAAAAGGATCGTTTATTTTAAATGAAATTGAAAAAACATATTCAAAATATTGTCCATCTACTTTTTCCCCTCTTTCGGGCAGGAGACGAATACCACATCGGAAGAACGCCTCGTCTTTAGATGCAATCCACGAATCGACCCATTTTTTGCAATCTTCATAAGAAATGAGCTTCTGTCCAGGCAGGCCATGACTCATCGATTGAAACAAGTGGTAATCAAAAGGTGCTACTTCGACTGGGGTAGCCCTTCCCATTTGAGCGTTTCCAAATATGTTTTGACCGGTTTTACGACGTGCGGACGAGCATTGTCGGGCTGCAAAATCACTTTGTCGTGTCTTTCAAAGTAATCCGGCCGTTTTTCCTTCAATGCACGGCTCAAGCGCGTCAATTGTAGTCTGTAGCGATCCCCAGTGATGGTTTCATTCGGTTTGAGCAGCTCATAGCACATCACATCCTTATGATCCCACTAAATACAGAGCATGAGCTTGGATCCATGGATATTTGGCTTCGCCGCTGGTGTTGATGGTTGGCCGGGCTCAACCCATGACTTTCTGCGCTTAGGTTGTAGTTATTGATCCACTTTTCATCGCCCGTGACAATTAGATGCAAAAATATCTTCCTTTTCTCCCGATGAAGCAGCAGTTCACAGGTAGAAAAACGCATTTCAACGTCCCTCGGTTTCAATTCGTATGGGACTCAATTTCCTTGCTTTTGGATCATTTCCACGGCTTTAAGGCGTTTTTCTACCGTTGACAAGTCAACTCCCAACGATTCAGACAATTCTTGAAGTGTTTGATATGGGTCTTCATGAAGCAATGCCTCTAATTCTTCATCGTCGAACTTTTTCGGCTGTCCAGGTCGTTCCTTGTCTTCCAAGTCGAAATCACCACTTTTAAATCGTGCAAACCACTTCCGACACGTTTGTTCATCTAGAGTATGGTCACCATAAACTTCTACTGAAATACGATGACTTTCGGCAGCACTTCTTTTCACGTTAAAGTAATGAAGTAAAACTCCACGCGAAAACAATTTATCCGGTACGAAATTCGACATATTCGATAAAGTACAAAGTGTTGTTATTTACGCTTCAACCAAATGACATATACTGAAAGTAACGCCTAAGGACAGCTGTTTTACGTGGAATATTTGGTTAAAGGGAACAATGGAAAAATGTACTACTTACGCCATCTCTTGTAAAACGCTATGAATTAATTCCAACACCCAATGTGAATATATATATATATATATATATATATATAAAATGTTGAAACTCCGGTAACAGATTCCTCGTCGCTGTCATCATTAGTGGTGATACTTCCTAGATTTTCTGATAATATAGCTGAGTTCTTCGTCTCGATCTAAGTCCTCGATCTCGTATTCCGGGTCTTCTTCATCTATTTTCATCCATTCTTCAAGATCACATTTCCATCCATCTTTTCAAAATCGCTTATGTTTTGCACAGTTTCTATTAGTGACTCTGGATTTATTTGCTCAGAGTCTTTATTCCCGATCTGAGAAAAAGGATGTAAGGAATGACTGATTATCGAAATAAATTAATTGATCATTGTAATCAATTTTGAATAATTACATAAGCTGAAATTTGCATCTAAAGTTTTTTTATCCTGAGAAATATACATTTTAAGATGCATATTTCAAAACCATCATTTTGGAAAAATGTATGTTTAATGTGTAGGCCATTTAATGTACCAGGAACAACCAATTTCATAGTCTAAAACAACCAACGCTGTGGTGAGGCCTAGGTTGTTACAAATTACTTATTTCTTAACACTTAATGAAACAAATACTTCTAATATTCGAAGAATATTTGTCATTTTATACTAGAAACAAAATTCAACAAGGATGAAGATAACATTCTGATATTGTTTCAAATAAAATTACAAATACCAAAGTTATAAAATTGCGACAAATGTATCAGATTTCCTCTACAATAAAAAAAATATTAATCTAGAAATTTAAGAAAAATATATTAATCTCCCTTTTATAACGATAAATGAAAACTTTTATACAATGGCTGATAATACAATAAATGTTTTATTATTAAAAGTACAGTTCCAAAAAAAATATTTACATTTTAGAATCTCAAAGCCAGGAATAAAATCAACTAAGTTTATCAAATCTAATTTTTATTCATGTAGTGAAAATGTATCATTACAATTCATGCAATCTCAATTAAGAGAGAAAGACTGACCTGTTTCGATGATTTTTTCTAATCTTATTTTCAGTATGCCTATAATTATAAAAAAATATTTTTTCTTTACTATACATATAAAAGTTATAGTCACTTGCGTGTAATGTCCAGTTAAATATAAAAAAGGAATGATTTGTTCATATCAAACAAATACAAACATTGGAAAAAAATGTTGCGATTGCATAATGTGAAAATCGAGAAGTCTGTATATATTATCAAAAATGGAATCTTTGAAAGATTTTATATATATATGTATTTTTTCTTCTCTTTTTTGCAGAAGTATCCGGATCTAGGAAAACATCGTTTACGTCACGCATACCAACAAAAACGGTAAGTCGTTCAGGATATATAGATAACATCTTGTATGCGAAATTCAAAGGATTTTACATTTAAATGTACATATATATATATATGTGTGTGTGTGTGGTGAGGAATCAAATTGCGAATGCGATTTTATATTTTTTGTTACAACTTGTTTTTCATATAAATTGGAAAAGAACGTTTTATATTTTTATTAAAATAAACGTTCATTCAGTTAAGTCATACCTATAAAGATATTTCTTAGCTTCCATATTCAGGTCAATTGAAATGAAATATCTGTATAAAAAAATTAAAAATATGTTCAAATCAAAAAAAAAACATATCGGCAGCTAAAAATACTTGGTAAAAAAAGTATCTGCATTGAAATGCTAAGAATGAATACAAGAGTAACATAGAATTCACTTTAATGTCCTTTTCCTATAAATTTTTCTAGCTTATAAACACATTTAATTTTAGATTAAATAAGCTTGTATAAGCTCTTATAAAAGTATTCTAGAAATTTAAATTCTTGTACAGCAACTACAGATAATAAAAATTTTACTTCAGTCATGGTGATGTTTTTTTTCTAGGCAACATTTTAACTTGGAGCTGAGCTTCTTTCTCTTGACACTTCTTGATTCTTGGAATCAAATTTTAGGTTAACTTTACCGTATTTCAATGTTTTCTTCCATTTCTTTCTTTTTTTCAGATAGTTTTCTTGTGTTGCCATCATTATTTATCTTAGGAAAACTTTTTTGTATTCGTTAAATCTATTATAACTTTTATTCATAATATTTTAATTTGATATCAATGCGCTCCGCCCCTTACTCGCTACCCTCGCCGACCCTTGGGGAGTTCCGCCTCCCTTTGCTCTTGTTAATTACCAACAATTTTTAAATGAAAAATGAAATACGAAATAAAGATACTGAGTAATGAATTAATTTTTTGATTTTAAATAAAACCGTGAAAGTAGTGAAACAGAAAAAAAAGCTTATTGTAACGAATTGTAAACTTAGTCTAAAACTTCTGTGTACACGATATTCATAATTGATTTGTGTTCTTCTGTACACTGAAACTTTATACCCTACTTAAAAGCACATCTGAAGAGACTAATATACGACTGGCCGTGCCCGAATACTGTTTCATAGGAATCACCGAACATGACGATTCGTGAAATATCGGAAATGATAGAGAGTGGAAATGGTTAACGTACTACTTGTTGCGTGTAGAAGGGGGGATCGGAGTAGCCAGTAGGTGGTATATATGGAAAAAATGTTGTTTTATGGAAATTTTACGATGGAATTATTTCTTATATATAGAAAGATATTTATATCTGTCTTTATTACATATTCTGGTTAACATTTTTTTAAAAAATAAAGAACCAACAAGTTAATTGAATTGGATTTAATATCATATTTTTTAGTTATTGATTATTTATTTATTTTTAAATTATTAAATAAATAGCATTAGTAACAATAATATATAATTCTCATTAAAATTGTAATATTCACTGAATGTACAACGTTTCCCATTTGTTTTTATGTTATGTAATTAAAAAAGAGATAAAAAACAGTGTGTATGTACGTATATATATATACATATATATATATATATACTGATTATTTTGGCTCATCTTATGCAAAAAATTACAGTGAAATAACATACTTAGAAAAAAAAGATATGTATATGCGTCATAGATTGCTAATTTTCGGCAGTTGATCTTCTTCACTTGTCGTATGGACAAATAATTCATGTTTATTCATTGACTTCTTCTATCTTATACGTTTAAATTGGAACGAGATAGAGAAATATAGAGTTTTATATAACGCAAAGACATATAAAACCACTGTCTTCATTTATAGTAATATATTTTTATTCACGGAATAAAGATATCGAATTATTTTACCTAACAATAAAAATATATGTCAAAAACTATACAAGTTAATAGGTGTTTGATCCGTTTTTGTATTTTATGCGTTTTTGTACTCGTTATCTAATCAAATAGTTTCATACTGAAGTTCCCACATCCGCTCTCTCTTCAAATTTGAAATTCGAACAAAAAAAAACTCAAAAAACCAAAATGGCAACTAATAAAAGTTGTGAACATACTTTTTAAACATTCTGTGTATTTAGATAATGGTGTTTCTAGTTTTTATGAATTCTATATTCAAATTTAATTTTAGTCTACAACCAAAAGAAAACAAATTATAATTACTATTCGAACGAAATTACTTTCTACCGCTAACGATAATTTCATAAAAACACGCAACAAAATCTTATCTATACACTTTCGACGTCACAATACTGAAAAAAAAACTTATTGTTATATTTTGTAGCATTAGCGCTGAAGCAATTGAATCTTGTAATTAATAGAATTTCTATGATACTAGAATCGTAATGTTTCTGGTACTTCGCAGTACAAATTACATTAAATACTGCGAAATGAAATTTATCTCTATTTGCAATCTTAAATTGTGTAATATAATTAGTTATTATTAGCATTCAAAGTAATTAAATTGGATTCGGAATAAATGAGTCGCATTTTATTAGACACGATTACGTTCATTTGTTTATAAATGTTTAATAAAATTTTTAATACGGTTTGAACATTTTATTTACCTGTGTGAATAAAATATTAGTTTATTTATAGAAAGTAAGATGGTTTTAATGTAAGATTTCCGGCTGTCGACCGAAACAATAATTTTTAATAAATTAAAAAATGAAAGATATTTTTCAGTTAGTTTATACATATATATATATATATATATATATATATATATATATGTCTATAAATGTGTATATATATATATATATATATATATATATATATAAATGTATATATATATATAAATATATATATATATATGCATATATATATATATATATATGCATATATATATATATATATATATATATACATATATATATATATTGTAATATGATGGGAACAGAAAGTATTATAGGAAGTATAATTTATTTATACATTTCATTCATAAATTTGTTGTTATTCATTGTTTTCTATCCAGACAAACATTCATTCATGGCTCTTTCGGGTTCTGTCATTAGATAATATTGAAATTATACGCATAATAAATTTGAAAAAAGAAGGTATTAAATTGTATTTATTCTTTTATTACCAAGAGGGTAAAAATATACTTGCTTTATAAGAATATGCCTCAATTCAGCTAGTGTATGTATATATATATATATATATATATATATATCAAACCGTCGATTTACATGGTACTCGAATTGCACGGTTTCGATTTAACACAGTTGAAGAAATGCGGAAAACTTCCATTTACACACCACTATTTCAATTTAACACGGTCACAGAATTGCAAAAAAAAAATGTTTTAAAACACTTTCGCGCATTTTAAAAAGCTTTTCATTTGCACTGCTGTGAAAAATAATAAGCATACGCACCATTGTAAAGAATTACTTGCTTCAAATTACTGCAAATACTATAGGTAAAGGAATTGTACTGACTAAAGATCTGGAAGATTTTCTCATTGAGAATGATCCAAACATGAAAAGAAGTTCACCGTTTGGAAGGAACTTGCGTTATTGTTTAATTCAATGACAGGAACTTTATAAGGAGTTGAGTAAAGGTTTGAAACAATCTTTGATAACAGATTTTATTAAAAGAGTTCTCGCCATGCCTTTGGAAAATGAATTAGAGAAGTGAAGATGTGAATAGAAGTAAAGAGAAAATGAAAAAGTGAAGATGATACAGAATTAACACTTTTTATTTGTTTTTAATATTTTCCGAATTAATGTGTAAAATATATTCTCTAATTTTATTAAAAATAAATAATATTGTTCCATTGCGAATTTGTAACACCTATCACTTATTTTTAATATGAGATGTGGTCTCGAATTGCACGATTTCGATTTACTCGGTACTTTTGTGGAACCAATCTACCGTGCTAATCAAGGGTTAGATTAAATATAATTCTGAAAGTTGACGCTCTCTAGCATGCTCAAAATTTGTGAAAATTTGTTGAATTATATACGCATAATAAATTTGAAAAAGGAAGGTACTAAATTGTGTTTATTTTTTTATATTAACAAGAGGGTAAAAATATACTTGCTTTGTAAGAATATGCCGCAATTCAGCCAGTATATATATATATATATATATATATATATATATATATATATATATACATACATATATATATATATACTGTATTACAATTTTTCTAAAATTAGAAACATATTTTGACGAATAAATCAACAAACATTTATATGGAAACTTTTCCATTATTGATATCAAAAACGCAACGTTTTATTTATGAAATGCCATTTTACTGTTTGTTTTTCACATGAACTTATTTGACATTGTATAAATTGTTAACTTATTGTAATCAAACCAATTTCACGAGAATATTCTATTTTTTAAGAACGACTGTTTTTTTTCCGTAACCTATATTATAATTTAAAAATAAGTGGCACTTCTCTCTAATATACGACGTCAATAAATTTTCAAGAATACGAAAATTACAGCGTGGCATTCGCAAGAATGATATAAAGGTAACAATAAATCATCATTCCTTTGTTGATAATTTCATAAAATGAATTCCGATACTGAACACAGTTGCTTTAAATCATAGTTTGTTTCCATATTAATTCGCTTTCCGATTTTTTTATTATACTTTCGCATTGATTAATGTATTTAAAAGATTATTAAAAACTACAATAGTACTACTAAACTAAAAATTCATTTAATTCAATGAACCAGTTATGTCAAATATGTTTAAAATATATTTAAAATTAAAAAAATTCCTGTTAAAAATATAAAATAAAACATTAAAAAATAACTTAAGCTTGTCACAGACCTTGAATTTTAAAATAAATATGTTGATTCGATTTTTAATATCACGAATGAAACCGAAACTAATAAAAAAATATATTAATTATATATTTTCTAAAGTTTTTGAACCAATCCTGAGACGAAAAAGATTAATAGGTTAAGACAAGTATTTATCATTTTAATTATATTTTATTATTGGATTAGTCCAAAAGTTCATATACTAATCAACAGATTGTGTTAAGAGTGCCGCATGGCGGCGCTTGTGATTGAAATGTATTCATGTTATGTATCGTTTGAAACGTGACAGACATAGTTGTCATTTGAGCATCAGACTTATTTGTTTCAATTCGATTTGTGTGCAAGAAAAATTCTTGAAAATGAACAGCGAAGAGATATACTTTCGTCACGTTATGTCGTACGAGTTTCGTTGCTACGGCAACGAAAAATATTAGGGAAGTTTGTTTGGACCATGCACCATCGCTTCTAACTGTGAAGAAATGGTTTGCTAAATTTCGACTTGGTGATTTTAACCTTTAAGATCAACGCCGCTCTAAACGGCTAAACCTTGTTCTAGTCGATAATAACTCATGAATTTCGACGGAAGAGGTTATCGAGACACTAAACGTTGACAGATCGATAGCATTTCGGTCTCTAAAGAAGCTGGGATTCACGTTGAAGCTCGATACGTGGGTGCCGCACTAGTTGTCTGAAAAAACTAGTTTGATCGCATCTCTTCGGCAGTTTCTTTGCTTGGACGCCTCAACAGAGAGCCTTTTTTGGATCGGTTGGTGACTGGTGGTGATAAATGGATCCTGTACAACAACATTCGATGCAGACGAACATGGAAACAAGCGAATGAAGGGGCAGAACCAGTCAGAAAAGCTGGTTTTCATCTGTTGAACGTGTTGCTGTGTGTTCGGCGGAATTTCAAAGGTGTTGTTTATTTTGAGCTGCTCCTACGGGGCGGAACGATTACTAAGACGAAGTACTGTCAACAACTAACCAAACTGAATGCAGCAATTAAAGAAAAGCGTCCGATTTTGGCTAATCTCTAGGGTCATCTTCCATCGCGAGAACGCAAAACTACATACAGTAAAACTGACTACAAAAACTGAAGCAGTTGAAATAAGAAATCATATCGCATCCATCGTATTTTCTGGACATTGCAGCTTCGGATTATCATTTGTTTCAGTCGCTGCAGAACAGTTTAAATGGTAAAAAAAATTGACACTATGGAGGCCGTTAAAAACAACCTCAACACCTTTTTTGTCGAAAAACAACGCAGCTTTTACGAAAGAGGAATCCAGCAGCTGCCTGACCGTTGGAAAATAATTATAGTAAACGATAGAGAATACATAATTGATTAATAAAAGCGTTTTCTGCGAAAAATAATCGTGTGAGTCTCAATTTCAAATCGCATATGAACTTATGCACTGATCAAATAATTACAAAAGTGTAAAATTAATAATCAATTACAAAAATATATTCCAAAAACTTTTCTTAATATTTCGAAGCATAAAAACGACAGTAGCACTAATAACTAAGTTTTTAGTTATTAATTCAGTTCAAATTTACCACACGAGAGTAAAAATCACAGAAGAGCACAAACTACAAACTTTTTTTAATTTCTACGGCTCAGCACAGAATTTAGTCACAAGAGTGTGGGTGTTTGTGGTTTGAATTCATGTCTATATAAAATAAACACAATGCCTCCTCTTATATTCTACATATTTTAAGGTTGCACAAACAGTCTTCATACAAAGATATTTAAATGTCTGAAATTTTTCATACATAATTGGAATAAGCTTATACTACATGTTTATTTGTTTCGAAAGTAATTACATTTCAATTTCTAGCAACTTACTCTTTTGTCACTTCACCATTTTAAAGATAGTGATTTTCTTTCATATTTTCCTTTCATAAATAATATATTTCAATGTTTGTTAGTTTTTAGTACCTAACATGTATTTATATCCTTTATCATACATCAAACATACAACTCTTACACCAAAGTTTTAATTTTTAAATATTACCGGAATACCTCAGATATTTTAGCAAATTTATATGTATTTATGTATAAATATGTATATTACATATATATATATATATATATATATATATATATATATATATAATTTAATAAATTAATACAGAAACATGTGTACGTATGTACATTTATATGAGAATAAGGAGTGTGACAGCTGTAATTAATCAAGTTAGAAATTGTACATTACCTGATAACATTACCATCTAGTGTGACAATTTTAATTTGACACATTGAATGTCACCAGATAATCAATCTTATTTATAAATAACATCCTCCCACAATTGTTTGAATGTTTCGATGGTCGCGACATTAGCAACCTGAATACAATTATTTAAATTATTTCATTGTTAATTTGATTTGTCAGTACCATATGACATTTCATGCTGTTTGATTTTTAAATGTTGTTATTGATTATCACTGTTATTAATTTTAATGACGAAATTCTAAATTACATACATTTTATTTAAATAGGATATATAACTATATTTAAATTGTTATATTAATAATTTTAATACTTCATAGGCAAGTATTAGGTTGGTAGGAAAATAATTTCGGTTTTTGTTTTCTGAATTCTAACCTTGATTTCTTTCAGTCAAAGTGTCATTTCATCGTGTTGATGTTAGTATCATTTTAAAGTGTATTTTTCGGTCTGTATTTTAGTATCATTGACTTTGGTTTTATTATTGATTTTGTTTCAAACTGGGCTATTGAATTAAAGATGGAAAAAGAAATAAGAGCAATTTTTTGTATGAGTTCAAAACGGGTGGTAAAATAAGCGAAACTGCTCGTAAACTGAATGATGCTTTTGGTGTGGATACTGTTAAGAAACGTACGGTACAGTGGTGGTTCCAAAAATTTCGTGCTGGAGATGAGAGCCTTGAAGATGAAGGTCACAGACGTCCTTCTTTAGTTCATAACGACCAACTGAATACGTTAGTTGAATCAGAACCACGTACAACAATTCGAGAGCTTGCACCAAAGTTAGGCGTTAGCCATCCAATAGTTCTGGACTACTTAAAACCACTTAAATTAAAAAATGTATATAAATCTGATGCTCACAAACCGCAATTATTTTTCTATCAACCTAATATTTATACGATGAAACTACAAAAACATATTTTTTTCTTATTGTCCGTTGTTAAAGATAGAACAACTATGGTTTTAACATTACTAGAGATATCTTTCATTTGATAATAAATTTTAATATTCATTTAATTATACAAATTTTCATCAGATGATTAATTGAAGATAGACGTAGATTCATACGCACGTGA
Organism: Acanthacorydalis orientalis; assembly: GCA_034766995.1. Taxonomy (NCBI): domain Eukaryota; kingdom Metazoa; phylum Arthropoda; class Insecta; order Megaloptera; family Corydalidae; genus Acanthacorydalis; species Acanthacorydalis orientalis. The sequence goes on along the minus strand of CM068319.1, from coordinate 12,769,992 downwards.
TAATTGGAAAAAATAAATTTTATACATAATTAATAACAATATCAGGAGTGTTATTATTTTTTTAGTACATTTATATTACAACATACGAGTTCTAATAATGTAGTTAAATGAACTTTCGTTGTTTTCTGATAAAAGTTATTGATTATTTTTTATCGCTACTAGTTTACATTTTGATGATGATGCCATAAAGTACATCATATCATAAGGATCATCATAAGGTATAGAAAAATCTGATTGTTTATAATTTTTTCTGTAGGTTCGTTTAGTTTCATCAAAAATCCAAATTGATTACTGTATATTGATCAACAAAATGTTGTTTTTGAAGTGAGAAAAAAATAATTTGTGAAAGTAGAATTTGATTTGTAAAAATATTTTATGAGATAATATATTTGTAATGTTATACAGGATTTTGTAAGTTGCACATATTCTTGGTCTGACACCTCTGCATTAACGAAAACATCAAATTCTTCATTTAATTAAAAAGTTTACTATTTTTACATACTTCATCATTAGTATCAGTGTACAATTAAGTAACTAAGACAGTTCACTAGAATAAAAAATAATTTTTATCTTCTGACTTTCACAAATTAATTTTTCAGTAACTCCATACACTTTAAAAGTATTTTAAGGTAATCAAAAATGTTTAATAAATGATTATTGAATATTGTCGATTGTTATTTATAGATATTTAGATGGTTATGCTATTTTTTTAGAGCACTTAGGTACAGAAAAAAATAATTTCATTATTATTACAATCGAATGCTTTATTGATACTTTTCTTTTGTATAATCATAGTTGTGTTTTTTGTATGTGTCTGGTTCTTATCAATACCCGGATATTTATATGTGTGTAGTGTTGTGTAGTATTATATGTTTGTGTATATGTTTTTATAAGAAAATTTTTCAAAATCTGATTTGAAAAAATATAAAAAAAACTGGATCTTTTTTATTAATTCATATCTAATTTACAACCAACTTAACGTAACCTTCTGTTGCGCCTAGAGCTCTCTAATCTGTGTCTTTCGTATATTATGTCGGAACCATTAGCTTTTGCTGGACCGTCAGTGTACTATCACTGGTATCGGTCATAGGTTTTACGCCCAGCACACATGGTTACACGCAGAACTAATACACGCCCGCTGTCACACTAAGCAGGCGCATCTAGCATAACGACGGCGATAACCAACATAATCGATTATAATTTAATATGAATCTATATGCATAGCGTGCCCCAACCAATCCTATGTCACTGTCATTTTCACTTTAGTAATCATTCCCTCACTACACTAGGTTTGTTTTGTCAGAGTCTCTTCCTCATGACTGTTTTTTTTTTATTTTATGTTCCTCATTCTTATACCTTCCCAATTTTTGCATTGGAATGAGTTTAGCTCTATAGACGACTGGCCATGAATGCTTTGGTGTATTACTTGACAATTTTCCGTTCATAAACCGCACCGTTCGTACATCGAGTGTCCTGAAAAAGCTTTGTTATTTGTCTTATGGTTTTGTATTGAAAAGTCTGCAAAATTCTCCCGTCGGTTTTGCATATTTCCCACACAGTACACTACGTGTGTAGTTGTCGTGGATTTCACACAAGCTTTGTAGAGTTGTAATTAAACAATTTGTATTGTTTAAACTTTGACAATTATATTAGTTTACTATGTAACGCCTTTTATATTTTGATTTGTATTAATACATACTTTTTCTTTTACTGTATCAAATCGGTTTGAAATATTTAAATAGAAATTATATATATATATATATATATATATATATATATATATAATATTAATGTTTTAATATGATAGTTGGGAAGTAAATGTTTTTCTTCTTTTAAATTTTCTAATATTATTACATATCATGATAGAATATTTCAATATTAAAATGTCTTAAATTCAATTTGATGAAATAACTTTTTTTAAATTCAATAATGTTATTTATTGATACAGATTATTAACTGATAAGTTAATATAAATATAAAAAAGTAAATATGTATTATATATAACACCTGGCTCTTCCTTTTACTCGCTATGCTCGCCGACTCCCGGAGGAACGCCACCGCTCTCTTTACTTGCTCCTCCGACTCTCTTTGGTCGTACCGCATATATTCACTAAATATCATAATATATATATATATATATATATATATATATATATATATATATATATATATGTTAGTATGTCTATACAATCATTCTCGTAGATATATTACATCGTTGAATGCTAGTGAGTCTTCCTCTCGTAGATATATTGCAACGTAGTTGTTTAATAAATTTGCATATTTTATTGTAGTTTTTATCATATCAACCTCATAATTTTTCGTAAAAAATTCGTATAACTTCGGGTGTCATCGTTAATAATATTACAAAGTCTCAACACGATTTTTTTTATAATTTTTGTCCATTTTTTGAAATTTTACGGAATATTTGTTTATACATAGATAGATACTAGGGGGCTCTGTCTCTAACAAGCTGCGCTCGCTGAACCCCAGGAGGATCCGAGCCCGCTCGCATCACCGACTCGCTTCGCGCTCCTCCGCCCTGCTTCGTTCGTATCGCATATATTTACTCAATATCGTAATATATATATATATATATATATATATATATATATGTGTGTGTGTGTGTGTGTGTTACAAAAGTATGTCTATATAATCATTCTCGTTCTGAATATTAGTGAGTGTGTTCGTTAGCAAGTGTATTGCAACGTTGTTGTTTTGTAAAGTCGCACATTTCATTGTATTAGGGTGTAACATAAGAAATTGTGGAATTTGTAGTTGAGAATTAAAACGCAATATTTTAACAAAATATATTTAATCAAAATAAGCTTCATCAGCTTCGATAGTATTTTGACAATGAAAAATTAGATTGTTTATCCCATTTTTATAAAAATCATCATTTTTAGAGCTTATAAAATCTTCGAATCCTCGAATCACTTCTGTTTGGTTTCGGAATTTTTTATTTGTTAAATAATATTCCAAGTGGCGAAAAAGATGATAGTCTGTCGGTGAGAGATCTGGTGAATAAGGGGGATGCGGTAAAATTTCATAATTTAATGAATTTAATTTGGAAATTGCGATTCGAGATGTGTGTGGTCGAGCATTGTCTTGCAATAGTATTTGCCCATATCTACTGATAAGCATTGGCTGTTTTGTTTTCAATTTTTCATTTATATTGTCGATTTCGCGACAATATGAATCAGCGGTAATTGCTTCGCCTGGTTTTAAAAAAGAACAGTGGATTATTCTTTTATTTGTCCACCACACAGTAACAATAAAGTTTTTTTAATATAATGACAGCTTGGGTGCGTATCCTGGAGCTTCATTTGCATTCAACCATTGTCCAGAAATTTTCTGTTATCATACAGAATCCACATTTCATCACAAGTAATGATTCGATTTAAAAATGGCGTTTTATCGTTTCAAATCATCAATGAAAAACACACCTAAGCGCCTCAGTTTCTGACCATCTGTCAATTCGTGCGGCACCCACTTATCCAGCTTTTTCACTTTTCCTGTTGCAGCGAGGTGACAAGAAACAGTCATAACACTAACACTTAAATCACATGCAAGAGCTCGAACTGTTTTATATGGATTAACTTCCACCATGACTCTCAAATGTTCTTCGTTCATAATGGTTTTGGGCCTTCCTCGAGGCTTATTGTCGCGATTCATATTATCGGAACGAAATTTTTTGAACCATAATTGAATTGTTCTCTGGCTACCCGACTCTTCTCCGAAAGCACCATTGATATTTCTACCTGCTATCGCTGCATTGTGTCCCAACTTAAACTCATAAAAGAAAGTAGACGCAAATCTTTTGTGGACATCATCCTGTTAAAGGGTATAAAAAGAATAAAAATAACAACAATGACTTCATATTTAAAAACAATTGAAGGGTACAGTACATTGGTCAATTCCAAATAGCTGAACTTGTAAAATATTGAACAGAATCTTTCTCAATCGCGGTCGACCTCTGACTGACCGAAATTTGGCAACTTGATATGTTATAACCTAATAGTTGTTATGATATCATTATCATAATTTATCGTGTAGCTTCGGATGTCATCCTTAAAAATAATTCAATACAAAACTCTACACGTTTTTTTAAATGTTTTTGTATATGTATATATATATATGTGTGTGTGTGTGTGTGTATATATATATATATATATATATATATATATATATATATATATATATATATATTTATATATATATATATATGTGTATACATATATGTGTGTATATATATGTGTATATATATACGAGTATATATATATGTGTAGTATATATATATATATATTTCATATATATATATATATATATATATATTTCAGTTTTTGTTGCTGAGAACATGTTTTATCTTGAAATTGTGAGAAAGCATCGTCGTTAATTCTCACACAATCAATTCGGTTTTTCATTGAGTAATAATTCTTCATTGCAGAAGACTTTTACTACAGAACTTCGATTTTTATTTTAAAGAAAGTGTAATTCTGTGTAACCTGAATATAATTTTATATCACAATCACTATTTTCAGTTATTCTTATTAAGTAGTCACTAATTTGTTATTGATTTGTGAAGGAATTTGTTTCGTTTTAACACTTTATTTTTTCAACTTTTCAACATTAGTTTCACACCGCTGCTTATTTCTATTCCGCTTCGCTTCATTTTTCTCCATAATAGATATAAATAAAGTAATTTGAATAGAAAGTTTTAAGCGATTCATGCTCAGTCGCTTCATTCGTAACTACCATAAGTAACACAATATATCTTTTTAGAACGATTCCAAATAATTTTATTGTAATTTGATTCTTGTAGTTAGGAACAAAAAATATGTAAATGTTTTTGAAAAGTTTTTATTTATTATATGAAGTTTATTGTATGAATGAATGTTGATATAAATCAGTTTAAGTTGATTTGAATTAACTTCATTATTTATAATTAATTTTACTAGTTTAGGGATATGCATGAATATATAATAACTAAAAGTATCTTAACCCATTGCACTCTGAATGCCAGCACCGCTGGCATCAACATTTATTGAAAGAAAACCCGGGCTTCATCTGGGAAATTGTTTCAAACGGTATATCACTTTAAATAAAACTATTCAATGTAAAAATTTTATTTTTTTTTCGATAAATTTATGTATAAATGATCAATTTCTCGCCTTTTTCAGTTAAAAAGTAATTTTAATTTTTTTATGATGATAAATTATATTTATAGTCATTGTGAATTGGTGGAACAAAATGTGAAAATATTCCCCGAGTGTAAAGGATTTAATTCGAAATACACAAATATATCTTCTTTGAAAATAGTAAAAGAGTTATAAGTAGCATATATGATAGCTGGTGCTCAAACTAGAATTTATAAACTATTTATTTTTGACGAGAATTTCGATTAAATTTATTATTATTATTATCTATCATGGACAATACATTCAAATATAGAAACATCCTGAATTCACCTTGAGGAAATAAACATTTTTGAATTTAAATGACATACTTTAATGATATAAATTACTAATTGATATTTAAATATATATAAAAAAGTTGAATATATATTATATTTATAAAAGAGTTGAATATTTAGTCTTATTGATTGCAATTTTCAATATATTTTCAGAGCATAAAACAACATTATAATAACATGCAATAATAACTAATATGATCATCAATGCGTACAGAAAAAATAAGTTAGAAAATAAAACAAAGAGTATTAGTTGGTTGATTGGTTATTGGAGTTTTAGGGCGCTTCGATAGCCCAGGTCATTAGCGCCCGATTTAATATTAAGAGAGTATTAGTGTTTTGATATAGGAATCTGTAATATTTTCGTTATCAGCTATTTTCAATTTATCATATTTTCATACTTTAACAATTCACAGATTGTATAACAACCAAAATGTCGATGAAGTGCACCCCTCCTTCGATTTACGCGGTATTTATTATAGTAGTTTTTTAGACGTGGTATCAATTTATGCGACCAGAAAATATATTTTTCTATAATCGTTAATTAATTTACTATATATCAATGAAGCCTAAATTCTTACTTAACTGTACTAGCTACATCATTCTAACCTATTTTGTTAGTAGTGAGCATGTTACTGCATACTTCTTTGTGATCATATTAATCTTATGTCGAATGTTCGAAGTGGAACATCACTAGCAGTCAAAGATAACATGTAGTAAGCAAGTAAACACAAATAACCAATATTATATTTCTTCTTTAGCATTTCTTTTCATACTGGCGGACTCTACGAGGTTTTCTTCCGCGTAAAAAACAGCATGGAAAAATAAGTCGCGTAAATTGAGGGCCAAGTGTATGATAATTTCTTAAAGTTAAAATTAATCTTAATGAAATTTCCCGCAAAGTATTAGGTTAGTAGAAATATAATTAGGATTTATAAGTTTCAGATTCATATACATTTTTTTAATTTAAGTGGTTTTAAGTGGTCCAGAACTATTGGATGACTAACACCTAACTTTTGTGTAAGCTCTCGAATTGTTGTGCATGGTTCAGATTCAACTAACATCTTCAGTTGATCGTTATAAACTGAAGAAGGACGCCTGCGGCCTTCTTCAGCTTCAAGTCTCTCGTCCCAGCACGATTTTTTGGACCCCTGTTGCACCGTACGTCCATTAACAGTAACCACACTAAAAACATCGTTTAGTTTATGAGTAGTTTCTCTTGCTTTACCATCCATTTTGAATTCATAAAAAACATTACTTTTATGTGCTTTTTTCATCTTTAATTCAATAATCCAAATTGAAGTAAAATTAATAATGAAACCAAAGTCGATTTTATCAAAATACAGACCGAAAAATGTACTTTAAAATGATATTAACATGAAAACGAATGAAAAAATAAAGGAAGAAAGCAAAAACCGCAATATTTTCCTCACAAACTAATAAATAAACTCTTCAAGAAATGTTTGAGACACCATCTAGTTAATGTTAAGATTCAGAAAACAAAAATCGCAATTATTTTCTTACTAACCTATTGATTTCAATCAGCAGGAATTCATATTTTTAAAAACGGTACGGTAACTCAATAAAATTTTATACAAATATTCTCTGCTCATAAAGTGTACCGACAAAAAATATAAAATAATTTTCACGGTTTTTTATATACTTTGTTTTGGATTTTGTATTCGAAAGTGTGATATTTTCCCCATATGAACAAGCAATAAAAAAGAATAAATTTTAAAATTCGCATGTAGCAAGAGAAAGTCGAATTTTATAACTTTTGATTAACTTCTTATCATTTTTATAATTGTCTCCTTATTTACTTAAAACTAACATTATGAAGAAGTTGTAGTATATTTTATAGTACTCGAAAACATAATTACATAATTCTTCATATTAAAAAATAAACCTATAATAAAAAAAAGTTATTAATACTAATAAGTTCAGATTTTCAAATATTTATATTATAGTATACACACACACACACACATATATATATATATATATATATATATATATATATATAATATACACATAATTTTCTATTATTTACCAATTAAATATAATATTGGTATTTATATATGTACCATATGAAATGTAGGTTATCAGACAGACAAATTTTTTGCTCTCCATTTCGAATCCTTCAAATATTGGCTTGCTGTATGCCATAGACAAGATATGAACATTTTATTGCACGATCGTCAAATCTAATATTTGAACAGAATTTTCTTTTTTACGAGAAAGAATGTGAACAAGCGTATAAAAGTTCATACCTATTTTATATGACTATTGTATTTCGATTTTTTTTATAAATAAATATTATTTGATATTATATATATATATATACACACATATATATATATATATATATATATATATATATATATATATATATGTATATGTATATATATATATGTGTGTGTGTGTGAATGTCTGTGTGTGTAGGAAGACTCTACAAGTTATATAACTAGGTGTGTTATATAACTGTGTGTACACCTTAATATATTTATGTAACGAGTTTGTTAAAATATATTTATGATAATTCAATTGCAAATATTTATAGATCCGTCTACAATAAGATATAGAAGTGGTAGAAAAAATAAGCACAAGAAAAATAAGCTATCTAAATTTATTCATAATGAGCAAAATACATTTTTTTATCATATATCTCAGTGTATAAGGTGAATGGTTCTCCTGTACTGCAGATGAACTTATAAATAAGTCACCTTATATTCCTAGATATACGGTATAAATTTTGTGTTCGATGTGTTGTTACATATGTATTAATATTTTATGTTTTTATACAAATAATAACATTAGGAAGTATTTAAAACACATTAAAAGCATAATAGTGTTACTACATATGACCTAAAATTATACTTAAAATCGAAAAGAAATAGTACTAGCATTTTTTTATTAAATAGTACTACAGAATTTTCAATATTTACATGAAAGTCTTTTTTAGAAATTATAAAGTGATTCAATCTTTGAACAGATCATGATTTTTTCTATTTTTTCAAGCGAGAAAGTATTAGTTTCTATTTTCAATAAAAAAAAAACATAGAATCCAAGTTTTCAGTCAATGTATTTAACGCTAACGCTCGACTATATAAATCACTTTCGATACGTTTCTTTGTTTAAAACCCATTTGAACAATAATTGGATATCAAACAAACTTCTTCAATATACCAAACTGATATCGAAACGTGCGTGTATCTGTGTGTGTGGTTTTGTTATCCCGCGACGATCTTTTCATTGCTCGCAAGTGTATTGTAGACAATTTGAGATCAATGTCTTGGGTGAAATAAATGTCTGGAGCACATCTCTGAATCTCAGTTCTTCACAGATCTCGTGCAGAGATACACACAATAATACACTTACACACGTGCTCTGAATATATGGAACTGACGTAATGGAACAGTCTATGAGAGTATAGCTACAATTTTGTCCTCTGAATATTGCATGCATTCACACATACATACATACATATATATATATATATATATATATGTATATATATACTCACATACATGTACATACACTTTATTCAATCAAATAGTCATTGAAACATACGTTTATAGATTTTCCATAAAAAACTGATTTGATCAACTTAATAGCAGATGAAATTGATGAAGAAATAGTAAAAAAAATCATTTATTAACTGTGTTTCATCGATGTTTATCTAAAAATATGCATTTTTAGTACACAGTTAAAATAAGAAAAGGTCAAAAGAAACTTAATTAGTAATGTATACACTTTTTTTATAATAAATAGACAAATTCTTGTAATTTTAGAAGTATTGAAGATTAATGACAATTTATTATAGTATGTTTGTTAATAAATTTAATATTATTGAATATGTTACAAAGTGTATTGAATTCAGATGTCGGGAGGGATGATTTTTTCTTTCCTGACACCAAGCACCTTATGGAGTGAGGGTTCGGTCCAAAGATGCCCTTTCTTTGAGTGTATATACGACCACGACGATTTTTACAGGAATAACAGTTTTGTTAGTAAAATAATACTTTATTTACACAATCTGTGGTGACTGCATTCACACACGATACAGTCGGTCGTACGCTGATGACGTTTTCTTATACACTGACTGATATTTTTACATTTTAAATCCACATCCTTTAGCATCCTCTCAGCGTGATGCTTCCAGTTCACAGATGTGTCATCAATCAGTCGACCGGTCAGTAAAATATCCTTAACGCAAAGAATATCTTAATTCAAGTAGAAAAACTGCAAAAATTGTAAGAAAAAGAGTATTGATTTACTAAAAATTTTACAAAGTGATTTTTTTAATCACAAACTTATAAGCAATTGATATTTTTGGTTTATTCGATAAAGATAGAGTTTATCATAGAAAATTCAATATACAAACTAACAAATAAACGAGGGTCGTTTGATAAATTTCTATGATATGCCACCACTATTCATCAAACGACCCTCATAGATAGAAAAAATAAATTACTTTGCTATTACTAATTGAAATTTGAAATATAAAAATATGAACATTTTTCTCCTATATGATACTTTAATAAAATAAAAATGAGTATCAGTATTTTTTAAATAAAATTTCATAGAATTATAATTTTCTTTTTTATGCTTGCGATTCTGTTGTTATTATCCTGGAACTGTTCATACTTTTAAATCATTTGAATATATTAATTCTTCACTATTAGTTTCGGCACATGTATCATCTTCAGTTAGATGTTAGAGTTCCATTTTGTTTGACTGTTCTTCTGGTCGTATGTTGGCTCTAGATTTCGTATGATTAACAAAATCTGTTAAGAGAGTATCATAATGCACATTATCGCCATAATTCAATTCAACAATGAAGAAAGTCCATAGATAAAATCTATTAGTGTGTATACAATTTTTGGGTTCCTCTGTATATTAATAAGAATACATATTCTTTAGATTTATTTGTGATCCTTAAATTGATTTAAACTCATCGATTTTACTATGAAAATTCGTTGCATTTTACTTATTAAAAATCAATAGATTTTAATTAATTTATACAGGTTAATTCAACTTAGGCTTCCAAAAATCTTATTTTTTTATTTAGTATTTTAGTTTAATTTTATTTTAGTATTAAATTGCACTAAAACACTAAATAACAATTTTTTTGATTTTTAATTTTTTTTTAATACTTTCATGTGGAAGCCAAAATTGTATTATCCTTTAGATAAGTCCACCTTCTAAATTACATTCAAGGTTTGTAATAATCGAATTTGATAATAATAAATTATGGAAAATTTTATTTCTTCACAACAATTATCACACTAATACTTTAATTATATTTGATGATATTTTTTTCAATATATTCTATTAGCTGATGTACTGTTTTGTATTTCGCAGTTTATAATTAAAAAATGGCTTATAGGAAACGCTTTCACTGTATATAGTCACTTATAGTGTGAATACGTTTTCAAATAATATTTTTAATCTAAGTTGTCAATTAATGGTAACTGTACTGAGTAAAAATCATAAAATCTTAAACTAATAATGTCTGTCTATCTCTAAGAAAACCTAGGTTGATAGTAGAAACCGTTTAAGAGTTAAACACAATAGTGATCATCAGTAAACAAGACTAGTTTTTTTCTAAATACCAAGTTATAGATCGTTCCAATTAATCTTTTTTTATAAATGTAGAAAATACATAATATGATATCTATAAAATACTTATTATTATCTCTATTGTCTCTATAATATATTAAACTTATTATTGTCTCTATAATATAAATAACTCATTGAAACAATACCAAAAGATGTATATGGGAATCATAGAATAAATTATGAAAACAATTTCGATACATTATAGAAAAGTAGCTCTGTTAGATACACTAGAATTTATATTATCATTTAATATTAAATAAATAAACATAAGTAGAAAATATCTTGTTAATTGGAAATTTGTGTAATATAATAAATTGATGATTAATATATAAAAAATGATAATATAAAATGAGAAATAGAAAAGAACCATATGCATACTTATAAAATTAATATAGAATAATACAGTTTAGTATTTTTTTATGATTTTAATTAATATATTGAATAGAATTTAATGTTTGTTATACGTATTTTCCATTTATAAAAAAATATTAAATAAAGAATAAATCAATTTAAATAAAAACAATTAGTATATAATTTATTTTTCTTAAAATTTCTTTATATGTAATATTTTATACAGAGTACATATTTTGACTTAATAACAGAAATTTCAACGATAAGCAATTTTTAGTAATCGAACATTCATTTAAAAGTAATTAAAAAACAGAAAGTAGAGCGGTTCGTGCGTCGATTCATAAATTTTAATACAATTCGCAAATAAATCATTTGACTACAGTGTTAAGAAAAACTCCCAGCTGTCATATTTCTCGAATAGCACTTAAAAACATTATAAAATCAAAAATGATAGTTTAGAAAACAGTAAACAATCAAATATGAAAATAGAAAACAGTGAAACATACATTCATGTTATATAAATTAATGATAAACTGGCGTGTGATGAAAACGTTTATCATCAGATATATATATATATATATATATATATATATATATATATATATATATATTTACGCTGAACTAATCATCTGAAAACTGAAACCAAGCTGAAAAGATTTATTTTAATTTCGGTTGTGTATTATCTACAAGTTCGATCTGTCCATTTATCTTCGTTGTTCATTTTTGAAGGCGTTCCGTTTATATGTAACGTTTAAAGTAAACAGCTTGATAACTGATTAAGTTTCAGTATGGAAATTTTAATTTGTTGTCATAAGTTTTGCGAGTTAATCTAATGGTTTCATATATACTTGCATGTTTTACGTTTCATGTCAAATTAATATGACAAACTTTATATTATTAAATTATTATGAAACGTATATTAGATATTTGTCAGTTAATTATGTGTATCATATTTATTAACACACCACTCACACAACACACCACATATTATATATATATATATATATAGAGAGAGAGAGAGAGAAAAGAGTGAGCTGAATAATTATCTATAAATGTTTTAAAATTGGTTCAAAATTCATTAAGAGAAAAAGGACTTTTCACTTAGAATAAAGTGAATATTATCAAAAGAAAACCATGTAATTTTAACAAAGGAAGAATTGTTTTAATAATTCAGTATTTATATTTTATGTTGGTAGAAAAATAATTACGGTTTATGACCTTTAAATTCATATACATTTGCAGCTTTTTCGATTTTTCTAACCGTTTTAAGTCGTCCAGAACTGTTGAGTTACTAAAGCTTAACTTTTGTGCAAATTGTTGTGCATTGTTTTGATTCAACTAACGCTTTCAGTTGGTTGTTATGATCTGAAGAAGGACTTCCGCGAACTTCTTCATCTTCAAGGCACTCGTCCCCAGCACAATTTTTTTGGAACCACCACTGCATCATACATTCCTTAACAAGACCCACACCAAAAGCATCGTTTAGTTTACGAGCATTTTCTGCTGCTTTACCACCCGTTTTGAACTCATACAAAAAAATTGCTCGTATTTGCTTCTTTTCAATTTTCAATTCATTAGCCGAATATGAAGCAAAATTAATAATAAAATAAAAGTCGATGTTACCAAATAGACCGAAAGCTGCACTTTAAAATAATATTAACATGAAAACGATGAAATGACACTTTCATTGAAAAAATAAGTTTAGAATTCAGAAAACAAAAAACGCAATTATTTTCCTATCAACCTAATATTTTTCGAGGTATTTTCAATGTTCGTGGTTATTTTTGTAATAAAATGATCTATAACTGTAAAAGAAATTGCAGTACAGTTTTAATGAATCAGAGATTAAGAAAAAAACAAATATGTTACAGAAAGAATGGATTTATTTGAATTAGATAGAATCGATCGATCGAGTTGAAATAATAACAATAAATTCATAAAATATTATTTTACAGTCTAGAATTTTAAAAATAAAAAACAGATATTGTATCAAGGTGAAAGTATTTGTTCTCAAACGAATTTCACTCACCCTACAAACCACAATTTTTTTCCTATCAAATATTCAATTAAAAATTAATTTCTTATCAATTATTGATCATCGTGCTTTGATTTGATTATTACACTTATTCGCATTTAGATGGCGATACGATCTTCCCCAGAACGCTAAGGTATAGGAATTTTTCTCTACTTGAACTTTTTTATGATGGTAGTATTGTCATTGCAGTGTGAATAAGTACCAATCACTAATCATTCATGAAACATTTTATGCACATTTTAATGGAAATATCATTATCCGCACAATACTGAGATACAGAAAAAAGACACAAAGATTTTTCTGTATCTAAGCCATCTAAGGCTTCTTTTTTTGAAGTTATATGTATTTCAATGGACATGTCATTAATACTAGAAGGATCAGATTAAAGTTTTTTAGTTTCAAATACTTAAATCATAACAATATTTTCTTTCAAGACTTTAAATTTTTATATTATAGGCGTCAAAGATTTTTTTTTCATAAAAATATCACCTGATTTCATTAAGATTTTCATTCAAAAACTCCATATCCAATTATAGTGGAATATGCAGACGGTCGCCTTTTACGATTTTCATTTATTACACACTAGCTTTTATGCAAAGTAAACGTCTTGTGGCCATAATGTGTACACGGATTAGACACAAGATTGCTACATCGTGATGGCAATAAACAAAGTCTGTATACATGTTAACTAAAAACGTTTTAATGGCTCCTCTCAAGATATATTAGTGTACATATATATATATATACATATATATATATATATACATATATATATATATATATATATTAATGTATGTATGTGCAAGTATACATAGCTATTTTCAACACTTGTATTTTACTAGTGCAATTTCGACGTCGACAAGGAATTAGTAAATACTTATGTTTAATGTAATTGCGAATATAGCTGCTACGTACACATTTATCAACTTGAATAGACGATACTTGTTTGTAGTCATAAAATCGTAAATTAAATTGTTCGTGCTGCATACAAAACAAGTTAGTTGTCAGACGATAATTGCAAATGCACATTTTAACCGTTTTGCATCTTCATTGGATTAAATTAAATTCGAGTACGCTTTTTTGTTGTAGTTTTTATGTTTTATTGTTCTGTTATATTGTACTTTTATGATTTGATTTTAATTGGATTTTATACTGTCTACATATATATATATATATATATATATATATATATATATATATATATATATATATATATATATATTTGTTATTATAAAATTATATGGAATTGTTAAGTTATTTTTTTCATCATTTTTTTAGGATTTTGTAAGCCAGTAGAGTTCACAAATTGCTGCAAATAGATTACAGGCAAATAAGCTAAATTTTCACGAAATGCTTTCATTAAACGATGAGGTCTATATAAATATATACAGTTGTCCTATTTTTTTTTTTTTGGTATTTCATTATTACAGGGGAAATAAACAACGTACAAATAAACAATATGAAAATAGGATGATAAATGTTTTCTATTATAATGGACTGTTCCCCTTGTAAGTTAAATGATTATTAATAGGCTGGTAGGAAAATAATTGCGGTTTGTGTTTTCTGAATTCTAACATATTTTTTTAAATAGAAGTCTAAATGGGCAGTGCTCGTTGACATTTGAAAAATATTCACCACTGTCGTATGGAGTCACCTTGAGTCACCATTTATACATATATATGTAAATATATATATATATATATATATATATACATATATATATATATATATATATATATATATATATATATATATATGTATACATATATATATATATATATATATATATATATACATAAATTAATATGTATAAATACACACACACACACACATATATATATATATATATATATATATATATATATATATATATATGTATATGTATATAAAAATAATTCTTGATCAATCAATTTCCCATTTTCTTATTAAACATTTTTCTTCGGAAGAAAATAACATCTTCAGAAAACATTTATAGTTCGTGACACATTTACGGAGCACTCAATCTAATTTATCCTTTACACCCACAATTATTCGATGCAAACTTAATACTTTGATAAGTTATGATCCCAAGAGTGTCTCACACATGCTTTGTCACTAATGCCTCGAGAGTTTATAGATCGCACCTGTGACCTGTCTCGATAGAGAACGTCGTACACTGACTACAACACCACCCTTGACCACTGAAGTGCAGTTACGTGTTCGCTGACAGCACATTTTACATCCACACATGACCCAGATGAGCAATTACAACCGCACTGCCATCAAGTCAACCACTTCGGAAGAATCGACTGTTTATAAATAACTAATTTGACGTTATATATATATATATATATATATATATATTTATATAATAGTATACGAGTATAGCCACAAAAAACTAAAACGTTGTAAAAAATAACTACTGCTATGTTTATATAGCTATTCACACACACACACACACACACACACATATATATATATATATATATATATATATATATATATATATATATATATATATATAACGATTTCGTTACTATATATCTGACAATAATTATATAGACATAATAAGTTTAAAAAAATATGTTTATTGTTTCATTCAGTTGCATGTACAAGCTTATAATTGAGAAGTGGGCGAGCGCAGCGAGCCTGGTGTTTGGTATGCAAAACGAAAATGGGGCGAAGCCCCCTAGCACATATGATACATATATATGTATTTATATATACTTTTCTTCGTACCACTAGCAAATATTTTTAGTTATGGTTTATTTGTAAAACTATCAAAATTTGTCAATTATTATTTTGACAATCTAACACCCTTCAAACAGATTTATGATGCCTTCAGTTGTAATTGAATTTTACATAAAAGATGACAATATAGAAATATTTAATCAATTTATATTATTAAATAAATTATATTATTTAATATATTATCCATGTAGTTTTTGTCGTTCTAAATCAACTAAGTATCTGTTTTCTATTATTGGTTTCAATTAGTTAAGGGTCCACACACAAATCGAAACTAATAATGGAACACAGACAATCAGCTGATTCAAAATAATGAAGACTGTTATTATAATGCAGTTTATAACATTCTGCCCATTAACAACCAAAAGTGGATAAAGAAAAACCATTACATCCCCCCATATATCCAACAGACGAAGTGAAAATCAATTCGGAATTATTTTTAATTCAACTAGTTATATTTATTGTTGTATTAATGAATTCTATTTTTAGATAATTGCTAAATTTGTTACAATTATTTATATATATATATATATATGTGTGTGTTTGTGATAATAATATTATAAAATTGAACACTTAACGATAGAACCACAAAGTATATATTAAAAACCGAGCGCGGCGTAAGAGTGAGTGTCGTGACTCCTTCATAATAACCTCTTACATATATGGGTCAAGTACTACAAGGTGTCCAAAACTTTATTATATTTCATTCGCTGACTCAGACTATAAAATCGACAATAAAGATAAAATGCAAGCCGTTAATGTCCTCTTAAGTATTTATGATTTCAAAATCAAGAATATTGTACATGTACTTCTGAATGTATTGTAGTAATCTATTTTTAAACGCCAGTATAATTTCTGTTATGAATTATTTATGTTGTTTTTAAATAGATGTTTTGTCTTGTTATGATGGAAATTATATGTTATTTGGAATATTTTTATAAAACGTTTACATAAATGTAATAGGTATTGATTAGATTTTAAATATTCTTGAATTCTTGTCACTGAATAATAATTAAGGTAGGGGTTCTTGAAATTTAATTATATTTATATACATTTGTTTTTATAAATTTCATATGTAAGCCGATATACAGATACTGAAGTTCGGTTAGAATATTTCTATGCAACAAATAAATAAAATACAGAATATAACTAATGATAAAAATGTATTTTATTTATTAGGTAGAAAAATAATTGCGATTTTTGTTTTGTGAATTCTAACCTTATTTTTTTTTAATGAAAGTGTCATTTCATCGTGCTCGTGTTAATATCATTTTAAAGTTCGTTTTTCGTTCTGCATTTTGTTAAGAATGACTTTTATTTTATTATCAATTTGATTTCAAATTGGATTATTGAATTAAAGATGGAAGACAAGCAAATAAGTGCAATTTTTTGTATGAGATCAAAACGGATGGAAAAGCAGCAGAAAATGCTCGTCAACTAAATGATGATTTTGATGTGGATACTGTTAAGGAAAGTACTGTGTAATGGTGGTTCCAAAAATTTCGTGCTGGAGACGAGAGCCTTGAAGATGAAGAAGGTCACGGACGTCCTTCTTCAGTTCACAACGTCTAACTGAAAGCGTTTATTGAATCAGAACCACTCACAACAATTCGAGAGCACAAAAGTTAAGCTTTAGTCATCCAACAGTTCTGAACCACTTAAAATCACTTAAATTAAAAAATTTATATGAATTTGAAAGTGATAAACAGCATTTTTTTATAGCAACTTAATATTTTAGAAGTAGCATTTTTTAGTTGATTAATATAGAGAAAGTGTTAAGAAAGACAATCATAATAGTTAATTTAGTTAATTACTAAATTAACTATTATTTTAATTCTATTGATAACTGTTTTCAAAAATATTCTACAGCTACGAAATAAAAAAGTAAAAAATTAATTGTGAGACCATAAAATACACAAAATGACTTTTTATATGTTAATAATATTTTGTAAATTTTTTTGACCAGTTATTTTAGTATAAAAATATTTTTTATTCAGAGAATATTTTAAATTATAAATTTTGTAGAAAATCAATGAACGAAACATAAGTAAGAACAGATAAAAATTTATATATATATATATATATATATATATATATATATATATATATATATATGTATATAATGCGAGAAATAAATTCTCGAATTTCTTTGGCGAGAATTTCTACCATTGACTGCGATGATCAAAAAGATATAACCTTTTGCAATAATTAGTGACATAAGAAATAATTCTTAAATGATTCCCAACACTACATTTATTTCAATTCGTTGTAATTGTTATTCTCCGTGTAAGTGAATAACGAACGACCAGAAATATTTAATTTACAAATTTCGAAACGAACTTGACATAATTGTACTTATTTTCTCTTCGTACATCTACTTCAATATTTCATTATACCTTTTTGTGTCAGATGTACGAAACAAAAGGTTCCAGAAAAATAAGCCCTTTACAATAAACCTAGACTCTTTGTCACAATACTTTAGCCCTTTCATCCAACCGTCTAATTTTAATACAGTTAAACCGAGCCTGGGGTTGAAACACAATGACCTGTCACAGTTCAAGGTGAAGTGCGTTCTGAAAATGTATTCATTTTTTCCAACATTCTATCTTGTATGGATATTATTATTTTTTAAAAAAATTCAATTCAGATTTTAAATAGATACTATATATATATATATGCATGTATGTATGCGTGTATGCTTGTGTGTGTGTATTGAGTGTACATATTTGAGTGTGTGCGTATTCTGACAGACACAGTTTTGTCAATTTGAAATCATAATATGTAAAATTGATTGAAAGAAATTCAATATGCCTTGATCTCTCTTTTCTTTGCAGAAGTACTGTCTAGAATGTTTAATAAAAGAATGGAAAAACTATATATATATATACATATATATATATATATATATATTTATATATATATATATATATATATATATATATATATATATACATATATATAAACCCAAAACCCCTCAATGCCATTGTCTACATCCCTTGTAATATTTTAAATACACATTTAAAAATATTATGGTATAATATTAGAATAATCAAATGTTTTTTTTATTAATATTATTTTTCATCATGCAAACGATCTTATCAAAAATTGTTATGTAAAAAATAATTGAGAGGTAGTAACAATTCTATGCACACCGAGCAGAGCTCGAAATGTTAAACTTTAATCAACTTTTCAAGTCATGGGATCGTGCCAAATACGATCACGTGGCACGGAAAATGCAGCCTTTTGATTCGTTTATGCGAATAATTTGAAGCCATGCTTACCATGCGCACCATGCTACCCGCAAGTCGAAACTCAAATAGAAAATAAGATAATAAATTAAGGTACAGGAGACAATATTTCCTCCATCTTTGCTCTCTGATGATGATATGATCAAAATGTGCCTATCGACTATTAAAAATGATCGATATTCAATTAATTAATATTTTTGATTGAAAAAATAATTGATAGTGTGGTGGTTAGTAAAAAATTCATTTGTCAAACTACTAATTGCTTTAAAACAAGATACAGACCAAAATTTTTTCTTGGAACAGTTAAACTGTCCTTGAATTTACGAGCTTTTATAATTTTTTAATTTGAATATCGATTTGATTGTTGTTTATATGATTTTTGAAAATCATGTCAATATGGTTAGAGCACCAAAATATAGAAAAAAGTATATTATTAGCTATATGAGAATGATAGTATCTTCGAAATTCGCATAAGCAAGAATTTAAGTGTCTGTAATCAATTAATAAATATTTTAGATTAGAAAACGTCTTGTAGATTTATGAAAAAATCATTTGTAAATACGAAATTAGCCATAGTGCAAAAAACTATATTATTTATATACCCCATTCATTATTTTAGTAAAGTGAAAAATTTAATTGTCTAAAAAAAAATAATCCTTTCGAGTTGTTATTACTATGACAAATAAGTGATATGCAAAAATAGAAAAATAAGGATTATGTCTTCATAGTGTAAAAAATAATCATAAAAAAGTTCTAGATTTTTTAAGAATTCTGCTTGTCAGCCCGCAATTAAAACGTTTTATAATTTTTTTAAGAATTCTGCTTTAGTATGCTCAATAACTTCAATTATTAACTAGACAAATCGCAGATTATATTTTTTAAAGGTTGACACTTCTCTTTTAACAATAATTAATTGATATAATATTAAAGACCACCTTAGTATTTGTCTTTAAAAAATTCGTGAAATATCAAAGAGATTACATTGCACAATTCATTGATTTTATATAATATTCACTCTCATTTTTTTAAATATTCGTATATTTTTTGCATATCTTTAAGAATACTTTAATGTTTTATAAATTAAAATGTCAAGGCGAACGATTTATTTATGAATTGTAAGTCAGAGATAACAACAATACAACTTTAAAGACGATTGCATGGGTGTCACTTTTTCTTACGACCTAGTTGTTTTTTTAATTCAGTTCTATTCGCATTTATTATATATAATAATATACATTTATTACCTATATATATATATATATATACATACACAGTACACACCCACTCTTCGTATTAATTCTGTCATACGATTTTGAAATACAAAGAAAAAAATAATAAAGATTTATGTATTAATTATACATTTAAAACTTAAATGACAAACGTTAATATTTATCGTTTGTGAAACTGTCAATAATTTTGTAATTGTTTCATGTTTTTTTAATATTGTAGAGAAAAAATATAATTATTTATACTATATTTTTTTCTTTACGATATTTAACGACAATTCTGTTTTCTGCTTTTGATGTAATCTGTATTTTCATAAATATTTTTTTTCGTCCTACAAAACAAAGATTTTTTTCTAGTCAAAAATCGTCAATAAGTCTTTATTGATCATTGTTGATCGTTGTTAATGCATTTTTTATTGACAGTAAATATTATTATCTTCAAAGCAAGACGATAGAGAATACTTTTATGGTTTAAGTTATAATCTATGGGATTTGTGATGTAAAAAAAAATTATTTGTGAAAGTGAATTGTCATAATGTCAGAAATGTATTGAAATGATCAATATTTTTAAAATTTTGTAATTATGGGTCTAAATTCAGATGAAATTGAGTATAGAGGCTTAAAAAGAATCGAACTGTACTATAGCGAGCATAGATGTAATAATTGCAAGCAAATATTCACATAAATGTTTTTTCATGCATATTTCCATATGAATATTCTCTTTTACACCGAACTCGTTTCACAAATATATCAAAGAAATTAATTTCCCTCCAGGAATTTACGATAGTATCACTTTTTTTAAAAAAAAGACACTATCCTAAGAAATCTAAAATGCGAGATGATCTATATGTATGTCTATTTAATAGTATTGTGGCTAAAAATTATAGAATAGTGGCAAAATACTAAGAAAAGGATATAAATGTTTACATTTTTTGTATGCCTTGTATAAAATTTAGAATCAATTCTCTGTATCGTTCAAAAGAAATTATATTTTGAATTTTCAGTACTTTTACAAGTGCTCATATGAAAAAACTTCTTATTATTTTAAATAATCATTCATAGTAATTTAAAAAAACTGAAAATTGTTTGATTTTTTGTATATACTTTATTAATAGATAACCCACATGTTTGCAATTTTATCAAGATTTCCTAAATAAAGAAAAATTAATTATAATTCATCGACATTTGAGGTGTTTCACAGTTTATTAGTGGCTAAGTTATAAAAATGTGACACTATCAAAAATAGCTGATAACAAAAATATTACAGATTTCTGTATTTGAACAAAAGTAGATTTCTATAAGACATGAAGCCACCCCAACGCACTCCTCTCTCACACCATTATTTCTAATATCTTCTGACTTATTTTTCCCACAGTGTGCAATGCTGTCAACTCATAAACCATACCTGAACATTTATTATAGTGTTATCACGTTTAATACTTCGGAAAATATAATATATATATATATATATATATATATATATATATATATATATATGTATGGTATATAATAAGTTAAGTCTATATCTGCCATAGCCATTAAGGATGGTTTATTGACGTTCACATTGGATGTTAAAAAAGATAAAAATTACTTTTTCCAAACGTAAAATCAATAATGCTTTATAATAAATTATGTACAAGATCTAAATATGAGGTCAATCTGAAAGTAGAGCTTAAGAAATTAAAAAAGTCTTATTCTACGTGCATGATTTTCATTAAACCCATTTTCCTACATAATCCTCCCAAACTTTATGCACTTAATCCAAAACCTAATGAGCTTCTAGATTTCGTCCTGCAAAAACTTTTTAGGCTCGTGCAGTCACTCTTTCGTTGTTTTAATAACCTCCTTATAACAAAGAAACTCTTATCCTTCTAACTCTTTTCAATAACCCAATA
>CM068319.1:12732421-12742421 GCA_034766995.1 Acanthacorydalis orientalis | reverse complement strand
CATTGGTCTCTTTCTGAGTCTTTTCATATTCCTTGGTTCCCAGTCAATAATTTCTCTTGTTCATCGGTTGTTTTCTCTTCTTGCGACATGTCCCGCCCATTTTCATATATATATATATATAGAGAGAGAGAGAGAGAGAGAGAAAGAGAGAGAGGGAGAGTTTGTCTCTGTTTTAGTGAGTACGAATATAACGAAATCATAGCTATAGCGAGATAATATTTAATATTGTGAATGGATTAGTTGAAACTTCATTGATAGTTCCCAACTTACAAAGAGATCCTGTTCAATTGATATCGTCAACACCTCTTCATTTAATTTCATTGATCTTCCAAACGGAGACTGATGATCAACATTATAGTTTCTAGATTTAAATTTTTGGGAATCATCGTCGACATTGGCTTATATTAGGTTGGTGCAAAAATAATTGCGTATCTTATCGTTTTAAGATCGGTGCCGATTTTTTTAATTGCCATTTAAGTAAGATAATATTACAGACATTGTGAAAAATGGCTCTAATTACTGCAGTGCTATGAATTTTAGTATTCTTTTTGTAGTTTCGCACAATGAACTCTTTCCTGAATAATATCTTACCACAAAAATACTTTTTTATCGAATAATATTTTATTCAGGTCAAAAAGTATGATATAAAAAAAACTTAGAACTATTTTATTACAAATTTAAAAAATAGTGATCTTACTTAAAACAATATACTTAAAACTCTAATAATGTTTCAAAGATACAAAGCGACAAAGACAAGACAAGAAACAAAAGACCTGCTTATGCCATCCTTATCAAAATGGAATTTAAAACTCAACCATAAATATTTATGACACTGCCCTTGGACTGATTGTATACTGCATCTGCCAGATAAACGAGCTATTTATGCCTAAATTTACCTATATACTAACTTGTATTTGTACCTATACCGATGGTGTGGAAAAAACGTATTTTACCTGTCTCGCATACAATCAACAATTCACAAAAAATGTATTTTGAAGTGTCCCGACATTAGGTTAATGTTCCCGTAAACTTCAGGTATTTTTTCTGACGATGATGTAGCATTGCTATTTTGATTAAACTCACAAAGGAAAACATGTTCAATATATTTATTGCTCACATTCATTTTAAACATTAAAAAACCTTAAATATTTGAAATATAAGTTTGAAGATTTAATTTCATATTAAGGATTAAGGAGTATTTTAATTGATATTTATTTAAAACGCACATCTACATGTTGTAAAATAAATAAAAAAGTTTATTGCCCACTTATTGACACATATTACTTATGTGATTATATATATATATATATATATATATATATATATATATATATATATATATATATATATATATATATATATATATATATATATATAATGATAATGAAACCGTCTTGTATCCTGTACAGACGAGTACATTTTTTTAATTAAGGGGAAACTCTTAACATTTCTATTTCTTTAAATTGCTATTAAAAAAAAAATAGAACACGACCCTGTGATCCGCTTCATCTGCCCGATGCGAATCTCGCGTGCGTTTATTTTTTGTCTTCGGCCGCTGACATTTGACAACTGGCACAAATTACGGCCAGCGAAAGGTCTTTGTTTGAACGACACCCCATTTCGTCCTGCGCTTTCACTCCCGTCTATTGTCGCGACTGCTCTATTGTTCGGTAATTATAAATCGAGTGTAGCTCGAACACTTATCACACGTCCTCCGTTGTATACATTCGTCTTTGTTCGTAGATCCATTTTAGATTTAATGTTAGCTCGCGTCACTCTACGCGTTGACGTCACGAAAAAGGTCATAAGAGGGATGTTAAAGTTGATGTGATCGAAAATTGCGAACTGAAGAAAGTTTGATTTTATGGCCGGCTAGCATATACTTTTTAATCGATTAAGTAAATTATGATAGATGATGGAATCACATGGAAATGTTTACACGGATAAAACTGACATAGACAAACTGTTTTTGTTAGCAAAGTAAACTTGTTTTCATTACTTTAATTCATTTTCCCGTCTTATAATCATTTCGGTAAAACGCAAAGTATATTTTTTTTAAAGAAATGCAATAGTTCAACATATATATATATATATATATATATATATATATATATATATATATATATATATACATACATATATATATATATATACATACATATACATATACATATATATATATATATATATATATGCGTGGGTCGTTGATAAGTTTGGTAAATTTCTATGATGTGGCACCACCATTCATTTAGTAACGTCACGGCTATCAAGTGTCACTTTTTAAACTAGCATATGCGAAATTTCAGTCAGAAGTGACGCGTTATTGACGTTCTACAGACATTTGAAACGAGCATTGTAGCAGTTGCCGCAAAAATTAAAAAACAAACCAGCAGATCTTTTCGAATCGATTCGTTACTGTGGATGAGAAATAGATCCACCACTACACACCTGAGTTGAAGAAGTGGACAACGATTGGTGAAAGTGCGCCGAAGAAGAGGAAGACCGTTTTGTTAGTTGAGAAGGTAACTGTTTTTTGGGATTCGCAAGGAATCATCCTTATCGAGTACGTAACGAAGGGAAAAAAGTTAACAGGAGCCTATTATGCAATATTATTGGACCGTTTGAAAGAAGAGCTGAAACAAAAACGGCCAAGATTAGCGCACAAAAAAGTGTTCGTTCACCAGGACAACAAGCCGTCTTACAAATCGATCGTCGCATTGGCAAAATTTCACAAATTAGAATTGGTTTATATATTGGTTATTCGAATTGGTTCCTCATCTGCCCTATTCTCCGGACTTGGCCTCGTGCGACTTCTTCCTCTTCCTGAACTTGAAAACTTGACTCGGTAGGTAGAAATTCTTGTCCAATAAGGTTGTCATCGCCGCCGTCAATACATATTTTGCAGACTTTGAAAAATGTTACTTTTCCGACAAGGTCAAAAAATTGGAAATTCTTTGGACCAAATGTATAGCCCTCAATGACTATATTGAAAAATAAAATATTTTTTTCCGAAAAACGGTGTTTAACTTGCATTTTTATCATACCTATCGAACGACTCTCTCTCTCTCTCACACACACACATATATATATATCCTGGAGATCTTGGTTTGAGTGAATCTGAATGACAACTTCTAAACCGTCGAAGAAATCCTGGTATTCAAAACAGAAATCGGACTTTTTAACTTAATTTAGTATTGTTTTAAATCGATTTTGATTTTTTAATGTATTGTGCCATAAGTTTCTCACAACTCCTGCGCTCATTTTAACGCGTCAAACCTCAAAAATCTGTAAATCCTCTTATACGACCATACGATTTTAGAAATACTGTCTTCAACCTTTCTGCCTCCGATAGAAACATATACACACTTTTATATTATTTTTTGTGTTGTGATATCGAGATCAGTAATAATTTTAACAGTTCATTCCCTTTCGAGTTTTTATCACTAAATTTCGATATAGGCGATTGAACATGGATTTATTTAGGTTTAAAGAAAGGATGGTTCAAACTTATGTTTTCAATCGGGTTGTGCTTTTATTTTGTATTTTTGTTCGGATGCTAATGACCTCGATTATCGATGCACCCCTTTAATCACATATCTTCATCTAAAATGACTAATTTCGGCTTTTAAACCATTCTCAGTTTAAAGGTCAACTCGAAATTATTTGTGTTACCTGTGGATGCTGCAACAGCCAAAACTAATCGCGACGGAAGTATTGATAAAAATACAATTTTATATATATATATATATATATATATACATATATATATATATATATATATATATACATATATATATATACATATATACGAGTATATACATATATATATACATATATATATATACATATATACGAGTATATACATATATATATATACATATATATATACATATATATATATATATATATCCATACATATATATATGTATATACGAGTGTGTATATATATATATATATATATATATATATATATATTTATTATGCCAATATAATCATTCTTGTAGATATATTGCAACGTAGTTGTTTTCTAAAGTCGCATTCTTTTTTGTACTTGCGTTATGATAACAACATTATAATTTTTCATGAAAATTTTATGTATTTTCGGGTGATATTGTTAATTATAATTTAATAAAAAATCTCTAAACGTTATTTTAAATGTTTTTTGTCCATTTTTTAAAATTTTACTGAACATTATATATATATATATATATATATTCAAATCAAAAATTAAGATTAAAATATGACTTTAAATTAAAAAAATATATATGTGATAAGACAATTTTCCAATCGAACTACATATAAATATTTCAAAACAGTCTGTTGTATTTGCTTATAGATTGCTTGCCAAAAATTTTCTTTAATGAATCGCATTAGTCTCATATATATATATATATATACATATACATATATATATATATATATATATATATATATATATATGAGCAGATTTTATTAACTAATCAAGGTTATTTAATAAAAATAAGTAAACATGCTACCTGTAAATGACGCACGTCTCAATATCGTCGACGGTAATTAAGAAATAGTCTGATTTAAAATAAAATATTATTTAATAATGGAGTCGAAATTATAAATTGGATACATTCCTTTTGAATTTATAGATAAATATGGTGTACATGTATTCGAAATAATTTAGTTTTTTAAGAAAAAAAACAATCCAGAACCAAAAAAATATTAAATAAATCTCAAATTGAAACAAGGTCATATTTTAATATTATGGTAGTTATACACATAATAAATAATTGATTTCATGGCAGGTTGTATGCTTAAAAGCTGCCATTTTTAATCAGCTAGGACTTATCTTAATATATTGAACATTTTAGGATAGAGTAATTGCACATTTTTTTCTACTTCAGTTATGAAATTGACATGATTTTTAAATTTCTTTTTTACATTGAAAATTAATATATATTTTTTAAAAAAATCTCAGTTATGTATAGAATAAAACTTATTCCATAATTTAGTTCTAGTAAACATTATTCAGTTTTCAAAATTTACAGAGAAAAATAGTTATAATTAATAAAATTTTAAGTAGCGTACAAGCTACAATCAAAATTATTAATAATATCTTATTGAATAATTTTGATGTAATATAGATGGTATTTTGAGATGAGAGTGTACAATTTATTTATAAAATTGAATGTATATAAACAGTTTTTAATAGTAAATAGTTTTTTTAAATTGAAATTCGCTGTAAAAATATGAATTTCAATTATGTATTTCACAAAAGAGTCATCAATTGAATTTTTCACAAACCAAAAAAACTGTTTTTAATCAAAAATGTTCATTAATTGATTATTTATCATTTTTGATTGTTACTAATGTGTATTTCGATAGTGATCATATACTATCATCAAAATGTAAAGGTACAGAATAAGCTGTTCTTATAAAACTGAATATTTCATTACATCTTTAACCTCTTCGTTACTTAATGGCCGAAAGCAAGTGTGGCGCGATATACTTTCATTTAACACGTGTTTTGTAATAAAGTATTATAAATCTGTATATTTTTTTTAATAAATAAAAGAAATAATTGCAAAAGTTAAGTTAGTTTTTGAAACAACTATAATACATTTATAAAGAAACATTCACAAACTTTTTTAAATATTAAATTAAATAATAACTTTCAGTATGATAAACTTCAAAGCATGGAACTACACACAAGACAACAATACATTGTTCACAAAAATATCTAGTACTACGCCTTTTACCATTTTTCGTAGATACAATACATCCTCTTAATGGATTGTCCCGTTTGATTTTGTCATAATTATACAATGCTGGGAAATGTCTTTCTGTAAAAAGCGAGAGGTTTTTTGATCGATCCGGAGTACATGTATAAAATTTCCAATAAGAACTTACATAAGAGTTAAAAGATTTTTAGTTAATAGAGTAAATCGCTATAAAAGACTGACAAAAGCGGATAAAATAAAAAAAACGTACACAGTCGAATAAGGTCGACTATCGAAAAAGTCGAGTGTTCATTTTGATGTCTGTCGACTAAATTCGACAATCGTAACGAAGAGGTTAATTCTTATATTAAGATATCTTTCTTTAACGCACCTCCAATTGTTTGGTATTTTCGTTTGGTTCTCTAATTACTCGACTATTCTACGCATAAGTAGTATTCGAAAAGGATCAGAAATTAATCATTGAATATTTTTTATAAGAAAATTTTCTTATGGTTTGTAAAATGTCTGGAAGTGTTTGTAAAAGTGAATTTAGCCACAGTGCTAGAAATTTGTTTCAAAATGTCTCTTTAAAATCAATATTTGATATAGTTTTCGTATTGTTTGGTTCCAATTTTCGCTGTTAAATCCCTTTTAATTAAAAAGCACTTTACTTTAATATATAATATCTACAAATATATATATATATATATATATATATATATATATACATACACATATATATATATATGTATATATGTTATATACATATGTCATATGAGGAAAATTTTAAATTTTCGCGACCAAATAATAAAAAAACTGTATTTATCTGTTTGTAATTACATTTATTTTTCATTATAATCTCACTGGAGTTCAATAAACTTTGAATAAAGATGCTCCAGTGCCATTATTCAATCAAAGAAATCTGATTATTCAAAATCCTCAAAATAGACTTTTACTGTCACTTAAAATTCATCATTTAAAGAAAATTGCTTGTTACGTAGGTATTTTGTGTGATTTGATAATAGAGAGAAGGCAGGCGGAGTTAATTCAGGACTGGTGTGAAGAATAAATCACAAATTGTACTTTAACACGTTCGCTACAAGGGTCTTAGGAGAAAAACGTCCATCACAGCCCAGGACTATTTTTCACGATAATATGGCATCAAATAGCATATATTTGTATATATTTACAACACAATAAATAAGTAAATTAAGCATTGTTATAAGCTGGCACACATATGTAACGCTGGGTTATAGATAAAAAAATTGTGTGGCCCATATCCCAAATATATGTTACACATTAAATGAAAAGAAAATGAATAGGTTTAGAAAATAAAAACTAAATAAATACATTTTTTTCAAAGTGAAATACACATGATTTATTTTATGTGATAAATTTTAAAACATTTCTCAATGCATAATACAATTGATTGTCCATTGTTGGTTTTACAAATTTCACAAGAGTAGAAAGTAGCTGTGCGCCACTTTTTGCTGGCTCGATATCTGTCATTTCTCCATTTTTTGCGGAAAATTTTGTATATTTGAATTGTTACTACCTGGGAACATAGCTATTTCACTGTCATAATTTAATAATTTCCTTGCAACAAACTCTAAAGGTTGTAAAAACTCGAAATAATACAATATAACCTTAAACTACACTTTCTTCATACCTTTTACTATTCTAGAGCTTAACAATTGTGTTCAGAGCACAATACGTTTCAACATGTGATCATAAACTGACAAATTAGAGGTGTCACACATATGTGACGGATGGTAGAGAACGTGTTAAATTGACTTCAATTCAAATTTCCATTCGATTGCGTTTTTATTTGTCATGAAACGGAGTACCCATCTTACCGATACATTGTTCATAAATAATTCTTCGATGAGGATATAAAATGCACATTCATCTGAAACTCTCATAGTGTTAGTAATTTTAGATACACTTAATCGACGGTCCTCTAAAACGATATCATTCACTTTAATGATGACATTCATTTTTATCCAGTTTAAAAATACACTGAGATAACTTTATTTAAATAGATGTTTACAACAAACTATTTAACAGATCTGTTTGATATTTCATAGCTATTCACAATACACGCTTGACAACAAAACGCGACAAAAATTTTAGACATACCAACATCTATATGCCAGGTCGTGAACTTTTCAAAATATCCTCGTATATATATATATATACATATATATGTATATACACACACACACATATATATATATGCACACACATATATATATAAATGTTTATTGTAAATAATGGGTTATTGATTTTTCAAACAATTTTCCACTGATAAAAATTTACAACTCTGAAATATTTTCAACGATGCATATATGTGATACATACAGATTGTACAAAGCACCTTCTAGGTGATACGGATTTGAAAGCTGTTATATACAGTGCGACCCACAGCAGCTGTGTATGACAACAATGTAACAGAAAAATTGATGCGTTGATCTGAAATAATCGACGCATCATCGTTCGTAAATTGAGTACTTATATCGGAATTGAAGAGGAAAAAAAAAGCGTTTTGCGAACGATTTTGAAATATACGCTTGCTTAAAGTAAATTTCTCTGGAAGACTATTTCCTTATCCGGTTCTATATAAATGCGAACTTGTCTTCTGTTATTGTTTTGATTTTTCATTATATCGAATGTAATTTATTTTTATATAAAACTTAAATAAGATTGTACTACTGACATTTGATTTTTAAAAACAGATAAATATAAAAATAAATGTATATCCGAAATAGCGTATATCTCGGGATACAATACGCAGTTTGAACAGAAAAAAAAATGGTTGTAATTTACAGATACGACTACAGCAGGGATAAAAATTATGAGTTCAAAAATTAGGGTATGGGGGAGCGTCTCTCTTAACACATTATCGACAGAATGGGTAGATCTACCCCATTTGCATTATGGTGCTGCTCGACCGAATGAGTAATGCGGTCGTCTATGTGTTAAGTACCAAGTAAATAGAGAACTAAACATTTTATTACGTTATATTACATTATATACCTTTGGAATTTCTCATTTAGAAATCTAGCTACTAAAATTATTTTATTATTATCATCTGTCATATCATGGGCATACGAAAAAACTGAAAAAAATCATTTTAAATTCAACTGTGTCTTATATGTAAAGGCGTTCTCTACGCCGAAATATACGGTAACTATATTAATAACTAACGATAAGAATTAATATTTAATGAGTTATTAAGCTTTTACATGATATTTACCAACATTGAAAATTACAATTACTCTCATCTAGGTTTTGATAAGAATTGTATGTTTATAGGATTTAAATAAAAATCAAACTTCTATAATAACAGACAAATCCGAAAGCTCATTCTCTATTATTTATTTTAAGTATTCCAAAATGGCATATTTATTTTTACTTTCGCTCTTTATGTTTATATATATACAGAGAGAGAGAGAGAGAAAGTATATATATATATATATACAAATTATTATATGTACAACACAATCAGTAGATATCTATGGTACACGTCATAATTGTACTAAATGAATAGTTAGTTATCGTACAAGTTATAAACTATTAAACATAGAAATACTATAATTATAGAAATTTGTAGATAAATAAACGATATATCCTAGAGTTCTTAAAACAAAATAAATAAACAATAATTAATTTATCATACATTAATAAAGTTTACAAGGGCAATATAAAATATATGATAAAACAGTTACAGGTCTAATAAAGTGTTTATTATTTATTTCTATGTAAAATTAACATTACAAAAAAAAACACAAGGTGACAGAGATTTTGATAATCAATGAGTATAGATGTAAATCTTAATTTTTCAACATAAAAATTATCCATTGTCAAATAATATTCTAAATTCTCCACTTTCCATATGGGTAAAAATACGAGGGCAATTTGAAAGTTCTCGGCCTAACTATGAAAGAATATAACTTGAGTTCTTAAATTACATTTATTTTTAAATATCATTCCTCTGAATTTCAATACACTTCATCCAGTAATGCTCCAGTACTTTTATACCGTCCCGGAAATCCTTTTCTTGGAGGTCCTCAAAATAGCGATTCATTGTTTACTATCAGTTTTTATCTAATGAAAATCGCCTGTCACCAAGGATTTTTTTAAGTTTTGAGTACAGATGAAAATCTGCGGGGGTCTAATCTGGAGAATACGCTCTATGGGACGGCAAGTTGTACTTTCATTCAACGAGTTTTGCCATGGATACAACACTTGTATGGGGACGTGCATTGTCCTGATGGAAAACGAATTTTTCTTTGAAAAACCTGGTCTTT
>CM068319.1:12702421-12724921 GCA_034766995.1 Acanthacorydalis orientalis | reverse complement strand
GTTAGGAGAGAGTGAGCTGTTGTTTATTTATTAAACATTTTTGATCAGAAAAATTCATTAGTTTATGGGATGAAAAAAGTATTCATCTGTGAAAATCAATTTATCCATAGTGCTAACTGTATTACAATTTACTTTTTTCTCTTATGTATTAGGTTGGTGGAACAATAATTACAGTTTTTATCATTTTCAGTTTGGCGACGATTTTTCTAATTACAGTTTCTAGTTATATTTTGTTATAGACATGTGATACATCATTGTAAACAACAAAAATATCACTACTGATTTCAGCTTATATCTATTGTTTTCATTCTTTTATATTGTTGGATATATATATATATATATATATATATATATAATATATTCAGTGCAACTTCTTGGGAAGGAAGGGGGGTTAGGGTGCTTCGATAGCTAAGATAATTAGGAACTATAAGTTCTTAAATCCTGGTGAAACAATAATAAAAAAGTATTGTCAAAAAATTGAAAAAAAATGCATGAGAATTTGCATCGTTTACGGTCAAAATTAATCAATCGAAGTGGACGAATTCTTCTCCATGACAATGCCCGTGTACACGTCTCACAAATGATTTTTAAAAAAAATTCAGTATACTAGATTATGAAATATTACCTCACCCACCTTATTCTCCGGACCTGTCTCCAACAGGCTATCATTTTCTTAAAAAACATTTAAGTAATTTCCAACGAGAGAAGGTTTTTAGAGATCAGCTTAAAACGCTTTCCAACGAATTTGTTAATTCCAGCACTTCAGAATTATATCTTATAGAGATAAAAAAATTTGTTTCCCGTTGGACGAAATGTGGGCAATGGTCTTTACTTTGATTAATAAATATAATTTTAACATATATGTACGTCTTTATACACGATATTTTCAAAATCGCAATTATTTTTACACCAACCTAATAATTTTCGTGTAATGTTTTAAAGTTGATAATATTTATAGGTGACTGGATATAATGAGTTGAGAGCATAATGAAATTATACTAGGTAAAAATTATAAAATTATACCTTTAGTTAAATAATAATACTATTTAATTTCTATTGAATGCTTCAAAGTAACTGGAAATTATTAAAATAATATACCAATATTTTTAATAGATCCATTATGCGTTGAGTTTTATTCATAACTGCATATATTAGAATGAGAATTAAGTATAAATTATATAAAAAGAGGAAAAAAACAGTAAGTGTTTAATTATGCACTAGAACCAAGATGTAATCATTTATCTAAAAAGATATCTAATCTCTTTCTATTATACAAAATTTATGATCACAGGAAAAAAAACTTGAAGAGCATTCTCAAATAACCAGAATAAGATAATAAATATGTTACACCATACAATTATCTCAATGAGATATTATTGAATTAATTATTTAATATATAAAAACTCTAATATTAGAATACAATATTTGATAAATTCCGACTAACAGAACAAACAACAATAGACAAAATGTCCTACTTTTTTCTTGAAAGAAACCTTAACAATAATAAACAATAAAAGATGAGCTGATTCTCATTGAGCTGTGACCTCCTCCTGCATCGTACGTTCATTTTATATGCAATATGCTTCGTATTGTTCGGTGTAATTTTTTTACCGGCAATTAATGCGAGCTAAATGTATTTTTTTCCCAGTCAGTACACAATAACGAGTCTGAAATGTAATCTAGATTGAAATCTGACGTCGAATAAAGAATGTACAACAGTGATGACGAACTGAATTCATATGCGTGTCCATACAATGAATCAACTGAAAAAGAGTCGGATAATTCAATTCTTAATTACGTTTTATACATTTGCTCATTTCTGTGAGATTAAAATGAAGTCGGATTAGTTTATATTTATATTTAAACATACATTTTCATAATTCCGTTAAAGGGCATTAAATAGAAATTACGATATTATAATTAGACATTGCTTGTTAATTATTAATATTATAGTAAAACACAATAGAAACATGTGTATGTACTTTGAATAAATTACTTAGTACGTATACTTTGTAAATCTAATAAACACCGTATTGTAAATAATTATAAATTTCTTGGAAAAAAATTATGAAATGATTTCGTAGAAAAGTTATTTTAAAAATGAGTGATACATTTTAATTAAAAATTATTTTTTTATCGACATAAAAAATATTCTGAAAATTAATATTCTTGTTATATTAATAAAAAATCTTCATTATATATCGGTACGCTATTATAACGTCTGAAGAAATTTCTATTGTATTTAAATATCTCAACAGTATTTTATCTATATCTATTTTTAGTTACTTGATAGACAGAAGTAATGTCGCTTTAAAATTTTTATTATGCTTCCAAAAAAACAAAAAACAGTATTTAAAATTAGTTTTAATTAATAATCTATTAGTTTCTAAGCATACTTCATTTTGATAGATTTCTCAAAAATCAAGTAATATATAAGAATGTATCTATGAATTATTAATAAATATTAGACAATATAAAATATGACAGAAGATATTCCAATTTTTAATATTTAAAACTTTCAGTATTAACTCTACTATCAAGTAATTTTTAATATCAGGTAACAAAGAAAGTTCTGTCGTTCCTGAACTGAGAAAAAAACACTAGTGTATTTTTATATAAAATAACTTCATTCATCAAAATATCCACCTTCACATTGAACAATCCTTTCACAGTGAGAAGATAATTTATAAACTCGATTTTTATAAAACTGATTACTTCTATTTTCAAAAAATGTAGACACCTCCATTTTTAATTCTTCTTCATTATTAAACTGTTTACCATCCATATTATTGTCCAAAGATAAAATAGGTGATAATATGATAGAGATATGTCTGGGGAATATGGAACATGGAGGAGGATCTCCCACCCTAAATTCATAATTTTTGTTCTGGTTTCTACTGCAATGTACGGTCGTGCGTTATTTCGAAAAAATAATACTTTTTTTACGATTTACAAGTGCTGGCCGTTTTTGTTTTAATGGATCGTGTACTCGTTGGAGTTGTTCACTATAAATGTTTTCCGTTATGGTTTGACCCACTCGTAGATATTAATGGTGAAAATTACTTTTGAAATCCACCAAACACAGAAGTTTTCGTGGTGTTAATTTTCATTTAGGACTTTGTGGGACAAGATCATCTAATGAAAGCCGGTGGTGAGCACGTTTGTAGTTGGAATACATAATCCATTTTTCATCAGTGGTCAAAATTTGATCCAAAAAGTTGTCCGATTTTAGTCGTGAAATAAGAGATGAACAGATTTTAAGACGCTGTAATTTGTTATTGCGAGTTAATTCGTGTGGTACCCATTTATTTAATTTCCACCTCTTTCCTATTTTGTGTAAATGCTTCCACATTATGTCATCACTTATTTTGCACAATTCTGCAAGCTGTTGACTGGAACAACTTGTTAAATTGGAATTTTTTCAATCATTGTCTCCGATTCGTCGATATTTAAATTTGATGGTCTGCCTCATCCGGCCTCGTCTTTAATGGATTCATCCCCGGCAGAAAAATTTTTTAAACCATCTCTAGGCTGTTCTTGATGTTATTATATTTTCTCCAAACCCAGTACAAATTTTTTTTGCAGTTTCTGTAGCGTTAGTCCCAAGCTTAATTTCACAAAGCGAACACGCACGTACTACACTATTTTTCACAGACATTTTTAAGGGTTAGAATTATTTTTTAAATTAAAGTTAACAGTTCGAGATTCATTTAAAGCACATGCTAAAATACTGATAAACAATTTTTGGATTTTATTGTACGTTATAACAGCGACAAAACATTCTTGGATACCTAATATTTGTTAACATTATTTACTATTCAATATAAATGATTATAAAATTCAAATGCAACTTCAATCCTTATATACATACATGTATATATATATATATATATATATATATATATATATATATATATATATATATATACATACAGGCAACTCTAGTAAAACACGGTGGTTACGTACGTAAAAAACGCCATGTTATATGAACGAACGAAAATAGAATATATTGGGTGTACAAGTTTATTTTGTGATCTTTTTGTAGAAAATAAATTTTTATAGAAAAATGGAACACAATTCAATCCTCAAAGTATCCTCTATTATACAACTTTACTCCATCTGTCAGGTAACTGCCGAATCCTTTGTCGAAAAAATGTGGTAGCTTTGAGTCAATGAAGTCATAATGCATTTTCGGATCTCTTTCATTGTTTTAACATTTTTTACATGCTCTATGCGTTACAACACCTTTCCCCAAAGACGAATAAACAATTTCCACAGTTTTGGAAAGATTTTTTTCAACTGAAATGCGAAGAAGTATATAATTCCTAATATCCTGTCTTTTCGACCCCATCGTGTTCACTACTGTTTTGTGAGACTATGCTAACTGCTTGGCCAAGATACATAGTGTTTTTAAATCTTAAGGCTGGCACTTCAAAATCTTAAACGACCAGAAAATATTTTTATTTAAAGTTATGAGTTATGATTGATTCATTTTAAAGGCACTGCATTATATTTTACGTCTTATATTATGATGGTAGAAAAATAAGTCGGGTTTATGATCTTCAAATTCATATCGTTCTTCTCTTTTTTGATTTTCATAGCGTTTTAACTGGCCTAGAAGTGTTGGATGACTGACGCTTAACTTTTGTGCAAGCTTTCAAATTGTTGTGCATGGTTCTGATTCAACTAATGCTTTCAACTGGTCGTTATGAACTGAAGAAGCATGCCCGCTACATTCTTTATCTTCAAAGCTCTCATTCCCAGCACGAAAATTTTAGAACAACCATTGCACCGTACGTTCCTTAACAGTACCCACACCAAAAGCATCGTCTAGTTGACGAGCATTTTCTGCTACTTTACCATTCGTTTTCAACTCATACAATAATTTTGCTCTTATTTGCTTCCTTTCCATCTTTAATTCAAAGACGAAATTGAAGCAAAATTAATAATAAAACCAAAGTCGATGTTAACAAAATACAGACTGAAAAATACACTTTAAAATGATATTACCATGAAAACGATGAAATGACACTATCATTGAAAAAATTTAAGTTAGAATTCAGTAAACAAAAACCGTAATTATTTTCCTACCAACCTATTAAAATACAATTGAACTAAAGTACTAAATGTGTGATGACATATATATATATATATATATATATATATATATATATATATATATTTATTTAATTTTTGCATTTTTTAGACATTCGTTTGGAAGTCGGTTTTCTCTAAGTTTAATCTCTCTCTCTCTCTCACACACACACTATATCTATCTATCTATATATATATATATATGTATATATATATATATATATATATATGTATATATATATATATATATATATACACATATACAAACTCTTTATCAGTTTAATTACTTTTTAAATTAACAAGACATAAAATGAATGTGTAAATTGTAATAAATACATTCGAAATTTTATTCAGTTTTCAATAAAATACAATTTAACACGTCCAACCCGGCGCTCTTTTTCATATTCTGAATAATGGGTCAGCGCATGATTAAAAGTTGTTTATTCTTTCTGACGGCACTTGTTTGCTTGTTTTCGTTATCAGTTTAGTTTATTATAAGTAATGAATGTGTAATATTAACTGCTATTTTAGTTTACACACAGTGGATATTATTATTTAGCCTCGTCCTATAACTTTACATTTAGATGCAGTTTTCTTTAAATTATACTTTTATAAATATAATTGGAAACATATATGTGAACCACCAGTGACTCACGCTGCCTGATTATGAAAATAGTGGACCATCAATTATGTGTGGACCACCCGTGGCTCATGCCGCCAGATAAAAGCACAGCTTGTGGACCACTCGTGATTCACGCCGGGTTGAACGTGTTAATGAACAATGCAAATTCGATTACATAAGATAATAATGTCTGATACATACCGAATTGTATAACTTTCTAGAGTGAACAATATAGAATTCAATCGACAAAAACCTCAATTCTTTTCCTATTAACCTAATAGAATAAATATAATAATGCAAAATGAAAGCAACAATAGATTATCAACAGTATACGAGGGTGGTCCCAGAAGTACCCGGCCTGACCTAGAGATGGCGGTAATTGTTTGAAAAATATCACTGTATTAGAAAGTACACAATCTATAAAGCATATGTTTCATGTTTGAGGACGCTACGTTGTTTAGTATTTGTTTGACAGCCATCAATAGTGAACGTTTTCAGTGAATTTGTGAAAATGGAGAAAATTGGTCATCGTTACGTGATACAATACTTTTATTTGAAAGGCCTCAGCTCAACCCATATAAAAGCTGAACTGGATTCTACTCTGGGTGAGTCTGCTCCTTCGTTTACAACAGTGAAATATTGGGTAGCAG
The DNA here is from genome assembly GCA_034766995.1 of Acanthacorydalis orientalis. Classification (NCBI taxonomy): domain Eukaryota; kingdom Metazoa; phylum Arthropoda; class Insecta; order Megaloptera; family Corydalidae; genus Acanthacorydalis; species Acanthacorydalis orientalis. The sequence goes on along the minus strand of CM068319.1, from coordinate 12,718,555 downwards.
AGTTTAAACGAGGCCGTACGAGCTGCCAAGACGAGCATCGCAGTGGTCGACCAAATGAGGTGACGACTCCAGAAATGGTGAAGAAAATCCACAAAGCGGTACTGGATGATCGTCGACTGAAAGTGCGCGAGCTAGCAGACATAGTAGGCATTTCAAAAAGTGCGGTACATCGCATATTATCTGAAAATTTGGACATGAGAAAGCTGTGTGCAGGATGGGTGCCGCGTTTGCTCACACTCGAGCAAAAACAGTGTCGTGAAGATGTTTCAATTGAGTGTTTGGCGAAGTTTCACAGCAACAAAGCAGAATTTTTGCGCCGTTTCATAACCATGGATGAAACATGGGTCCATCACATCACACCTGAGACAAAAGAACAATCAAAACAATGGACTGAAAAGGGAGAACCGGCTCCAAAGAAGGCGAAGACCGTTTCATCTGCAGGCAAGGTCATGGCGTCGGTTTTTTGGGATCTGCGTGGGATAATTTTCATTGACTATCTTGAAAAAGGAAAAACTATCAACGGCGAGTATTATGCGAACTTATTGCAACGTTTGAGCGAAGAAATCAAGCAAAAACGTCCGCATTTGGCTTAGAAGAAAGTGTTGTTTCATCAAGACAATGCACCAGCTCACAAATCCGTTATTGCAATGGCCAAAATTAATGAATTAAAGTTTGAATTGCTACCTCATGCACCCTATTCGCTAGATTTATCCCCCTCGGATTATTTTCTGTTCCCAAACTTGAAAAAATGGCTCAGTGGTCAAAGATTTCCCAACGATGAAGAAGTGATGTCGGCAGTTAATGGGTATTTTGAGGAGCAAGACAGTTCTTATTATAAAAAGGGAATCGAACTTATTGAACATCGCTGGGAAAAGTGACCACCCTCGTAATAGTACCTAATCATACACTTACGAACTTGTTCATTAAATTTGAAGTCATTGATGGTTATTGGGGTTTTGAGGCGCTTAGAAATTTGACAGATACGTTCAACATCGGTATTCAATAAAAACGTCATTCAATTATAACTAGTTCTTTATCACAATCCGTTCAATGTCACTAGAAACAAATTTTATTGCGAGTGTCTGTGTAAATACACGTGTGTGTACACATAATTTCATGAAGAAAAATAATTTATCATCTTTATGAGTTTACTGGATTATTACAGAAGTAAAAATTACACAATAAAAAAAATATACACATAAATGTATACGCTTATACGAGTATATACGCATACGTGTATTATTTACATATTTGAAATAAAATACTTTGTTATTCAGTTAATTAATATGTGAAGTAATAAATCATAATTATTTATATCCGATGAGAAAGTTTACAGATGAATAGAGACAAAAAAGAATTAATTAAAAATGAAATTTTTGATAGATTCACAATGGTCTGTTGTATAATAAATGTGAGTTTAGTGTATCAAAACATACACATGCACATACATACATATGTTTATTTATATATGTATATATATATATGTATATATATATATATATAAATATATGTGTGTGTATATATATATATATATATATATATATATATATATATATATATATATATATATATATGTTGTTTGTGTGTATAGCATGTATGTATATACAATTGTCTTTTCATTAAACCAGGTATTGAACGAAATATGTTTTTTACATCGTTATTGTAAAAAAATATAATTGAAATTCGTGTAAATACGTAACTGAGCACAGGGTTTTGTGAAAAGAATGACTAGTTTATTTCTTAGAAAAAATATATAAATTATCCCAAAAACAAAGAAGAATGTACAGGTAAACAGAATTCTAGTGAAAAATATTTTTTTAATACTTAACGAAGAAAACAACAGAAAAAAAATTATAAATGCAATAACGGATTATTTCAGTTAAACTATTAAATTTCTATTCATAATAATTTCCTTTTATCGAATCACGCTTTAAAAATTAAACAATTAGTAAACATTTTGTCAGGAAGTAAAACTAATTTGGATAGTTATTTAATTTATTTTCGTTTTATTTAATTATTATCTTAATGTTAGGAAAGAGATAGTTTTATTTGCTGTAACTGTCTGTTATCGTCGTATATATTTTATAGTTTCCTTTCAGCTAACATTTATGAAAATAATGGTTATTAAATAAACATATTAATAAAATATAACGTTGATTAATTAAATTTGATTATTTTTAAATAACGAAACACAATTATATTTATAATCATTTAATTATTTAATTAGAAATTATATAATTTCTATCATTACTTTTACTTCTTTAATTTTATTTATGTAAATTACAAAATGTATGTTAATAAGAATCAAGAATATAATAAATACAAAAGAAGTTAGAAAAGGAAAAAAGAGATCTTTATTTAAGAATTTGTCATCAATGGCTGAAACGATGATATTTAATATACAAATAAATTTAGTTTGGGGTTACCTCGATGAACCCTGTCTCAGTTTAGCATACTATGATTTTATAAGCTTTAGAAATTAATGAAACATGGACATTTGTTTGAATTTATTTGACAACATATCCATGCATGAACTACTAACTTGTACAGGTTTGAAAGAAAATACATACACAATTAAAATAGACCACATATATAATATGATAAAGCACAACAAAAGGGAAAAAATTTGCATATTATATTGCATACATGGTGTATTAGGAGGATTCGTTTATCACTAGGATTTCAGGAACGTATCCTGGCCTCTAAATGACACCTATATTCTATAAAATTAATACCAAAATATAAAACACACTTGAATTATTTTTTTAAAAATAAATGATGTGTTTTCAGAAGAAAAATGATTCTAGAAAAACTAATAATTTTTATTGTATTGAGTAATATTTAAGGAGAAAATAAGTCATTTTTAATATATTTTTTTTATAATTCTATTATAAAATGAGTTATATAATAATGATTTGTTTTATATATATAATATAAGTACATATTTTTTGCATCGGTAAATTTTTATAGCTGAGAGATGTCTTGCCAGTGCGACATCTTTATAAAACTATCGTTGACGGTCAACTATTTACGTTCTCTACATCTGCCAAATGCCAAAATCTGTTTTTAAATACTTTGACATGTACTAAATTCATGTCCAGTCATAATTATCAATCTGTACGATTTATACATGTGTACGTACGGTGATGTGTCTCAATACAGATTAGATCTTTGAACACACAATCAACAACAGAACAACATTGTTCAGTGATTCGCTGTTTGTTATGAACTGGAATTAGGTAACTAATTTCGCAGAAGATGGAATCATTTAGAAAAATTATGCGGGTAATTGTAATGCTTTGTGTAATACAACTTGATGAAAAAATGATTGCACAAGAGCAAGTGTCTCGTGCCAGACATGTAATTTTAATTTTCGAAATTTCGGTTTTTTTGATATTGTGTAAAATGTACAACGGCCAGTTAAGTAGTCTAAAAATATCTACTTGTATGTTAATAGATCAGAAATCTTATTTTATTCGTATTAAAATACTTTTATAAAATAATGAATATATTCTTTATTTACTAAGTTATGCACTTTATATATATATATATATATATATATATATATGTATATGTATATGTATATATATATATATATATGTATGTATATATTATCTTTTAAAATTTTTACAATCAGTATGTATCACTGAATATTCAAGAAAATTGAAATGAAAAATATAGAATACTATCTTGGCTTTATATCTGAATTGCTCCATTTATTTTCAGTAGTTATTTTTATACGTTTGTTTCCACAAACACTTCTGTCTTCATTTATTATAAATATTTTTATTTTTCATCGTTTACATTTGTGCTCTTTGACGATTTTGAATTTTGTTCAGTTAAATTAAATGTTCTCGTTTTTAATCTTGTGCATATGCTGAATAATTACTACGAGTTTTTTCGGCACGTAACTAAATTATTTCACTCAAAAAGGCAAGACTTGCAAAACAGATAATATTTAATTGTTTTCTTACCGTCGACATTATCGTTATCGTATCTTAAGGATATATTTTAATGGGACAGTAAAACTTATAGAGTTTATCTTAAATTTATTTGATTCTACAACCACCCAACCGCAATACCGAAGTCCTGTATAACTATATATATATATATATATATATATATATATATATATATATATATATATATATATATATATATATATATAGATATAGTTACATTTCTCTCTCTCTCTATATACATATATATATACATAAATAAATTCAAAATTATCCACAAAAAATTCTATGACGTCGACCTATTTATTTGACGTCATGGTTTCTATAGTACACAAATATGTTTATCTCATATAAAATAACACGTTGAAATCTGTCCACGATAATGATTATATAGACATAAATGAGTTTTAAAAAATACGTTTATTATTTCCTTCGTTTACATCTACATACTTATAATTGATAAATGGATGAGCATCAAGCAAAGGCAAATCCCCCTTGTATATATATATATATATATATATATATATATATATATATATATATATATATATATATATATATATATATATATATATATATATATATATATATGTGTGTGTGTGTGTGTATATATATATATATATATAAATGACTATAAATCTCTACTCATATTTTAAAATAGGCATTTTAAAATAATTATTAACTTTTAATTTAACTTCTGATATTGATAAAAAAAACTAAGAAATTAATGTTACTAAGGATGATTTAATTTAGGCTTTCACATGAAAGAATTAAAAAAAATTGCACAATAAAATGTTTTTTTTAATTTTGGAATTTTTTAAATATTTTCATGTGGAAGCTTAAATTGAATCGCCTATATAATCAATAATCTTTCTGTCTCCATCTCTTTATATATGTATATATATATAGAGAGAGAGAGAGAATTTTTTTTATTATATAAGATTGATTTCCTACTTTTTAGGCTTTATATATATATATATATATATATATTTATTCGATGCCAAAGTTATATGTATATTTGGGACCCTCTCCCATCTTGAAACTACAAAATTTAAAAGATTTTGAATAAGAAAAATGTTTATATATGTGAAGAGATTCAGTACTATAAAAATGTATTTATTGACTATTTTTTTCCATTTTGCATACAACTCATCTGATTTTGGTTGACATCTCAGGAAATGATATTTGCTTGTATATTTGCACATATGACCTTTATATATAGGCTCACAGTTTGGTTTGTTCAGAAGTCAATGGTACGAAGCTGCGTCTCGCTTTTGAAGCTGAAACTCTTTTCTGATGTACAACATAGTTTCAAAACCACTCCGAAAACGCGTACCGAAGCATAAATCATAATTCTCTGTGCTCAACATTGTCTTCTTAATCACTACGTTGGAGATGGAGAACTATTTCTTCTTGTGTGTCAAGAATATGCCCAATTCTTAAAAAAATCTTCGCGTGCCAAATAAATAATTTGAAAATTAAAATAATAAATCAAAATCTTTCTCTTTTTCACTCGCTCATACATAAAGTGATAGGCGTACGTGAGACATATTAGACCCATACCGCGTATGCGTATTGAGCTAAAGATGAGAAAGAGTATTTCACTAAGATGAACGAATCCTTTTTCGGTAAAATGAACTAGTTCATTTAGTTGAACGATTTGTTGTTTGCTCAGTGAATAGAACGAAAAAAATGTCGACTTAAATACACTTTTCAAACAAAATTCTAACTTTGCTCGTGTGTCACCAAAAATTATCCGCATGTCACGAAGTGTCATAGGTTTGCCATCCCTGCACTACGTCTTTTAGAAAATCGTACAGTGATCAATCAGACGATTCATAAATTAATTAATATATTAGTACTCGGAAAAATTATTTTTCGGTTTTAAAAGCCTGGAAGCATAAATAATTTCGCTAAGATAAAATTAACAAAATCGTTAATTAGTACATTTTTTTAAAAAAATACATAAAAATCACACAATTATATTCATGTCTTTTACAAAAAAACGTACAATATTCCTATAAAACATTTAATGCCTTTCACTTATCTACGCTTGAGTTACTCTTATATTCACGATGACATACGATTGGATATTTGAATAAAATTTATTTTAAATAACAAACAATATATCTAAGTTTATATTTGTATTTAAAGAATTATTAAATTTTCAAAATTGTTAACAATTGTGACGTAAACAAGTATTATAAATAATATAACTATATTCATTCTAAAGTAGTGTGTAAATAATCCGTAAAGTAATGAAAACTAATCGATTATAACTTTATATTTTTTTAAAAAAATAACACAATACCAGGTAAATTATAAACGGATTCGAGTTGACCTCATACCAAGGACACATCGAACTGCATCGTGTATAAAACATCTCAATAAATAATATTAAATATCATTTTAGAATGTTTTCACTTTATACTCGTTCTTTAAAAAGAATTTACCTTATTCACAGTTTTTACCATAAAAGAAATCTATAATGAATCATTAAGGTATTTGTACGAGTTTAATTAAAATTCAAAAATGAATTTGCAGCTACATGACAAGTAATCAAAATTTATTTTTATTTGACAGTATTTTATAATATTGATAGACTCACTAAAAATACTAGTTTTTGAGTTTTTCAACTTAAAGTACATCTATCATCATTAATGCTAAATTTTTTTGTTATAGTTTTACTACTGACAGTTCCTATTGTTCTTAGTTATGTTAGAAAGTATGATTTTGATTCGTTTATATAAATAGACAGGTATATTTTATTTAGAATATTAGCTGTACTGGCAGGAGGACGTGTACCTTACTTGTAGTTCTTCATTCTGTGTTTTTTTTTACAATTTTGATTTAATAGCGTGCCTTAAAAATCAAAAAAGATCTCCATCAGCAAGTCGTTTGTCATTGTACTCGATACTTAGTGAATAAATTTACTAAATCTCTAGGCAATAGTGTAATGACTCTAGACAAATCTAGAAAAAAAAAACAAGTAAAAGCTGATACAAAAATTGATTCACATTTGTAACCACCATGTCAGATTTCAAGATCCCCTCAAAGTTACATAGATAGCATGCCAAAACGAGTACAATCTGTTATTGTAATTAAGAGATGCTCAAATTAATTATTAAGAATTTGACAGATAATATCTTATAATTAATGTAATTTTTCAAATCCTTGGGGCAGTAAGGAAGATAAAAATCTAATTTTTCTATAATTAAGCGCTTTGGAGGAGAGTGAGGATAAGGGTTCATCATCATTATAAAATGTGTATAAGCAATAATACAAAAATAACCAATAATGAATGACAACATTTCTGATTAAACTTTTAAATTGGTTTATGACGGAGTGAATAATTCATTTATGAAATTATTATTCGGTTGGTGGAAAAACAATCGCGGTTTATGACCCTCGAACTCATATACATTTTTCTCTTTTTTGATTTTCCTAGCTGTTTTAAGTGATCCAAAACTGTTGGATGACTAAAGCTTAACTTTTGTGCACTCGAATTGTTATGCGTACTTCTGATTCGACTAACGCCTTCAGTTGGTCGTTATGAACTGAAGAAGGACGCCCGTGACCTTCTTCATCTTCAAGGCTCTCGTAATTTCGAACGAAATTTTTGGAACTACCATTGCACTTTAAGTTTCTTAACAGTACTCACACCAAAAGCATCGTTCAGTTTAAGAGCAGTTTCTGTTGCTTTACGATCCGTTTTGAACTCATATAAAAATAGCTCTTATTTGCTTCTTTCCATCTTCAATTCAATAGCCCAGTCTGAAGCAAAATTAATAATGAAAGCAAAGTCGATGTTATCAAAATACAGACCAAAAAATTCACTTTAAAATGATATTTACATGAACACTATGAAAGACACTTTCATTGAAAAAAATTAAGGTTAAAATTTAAAGAAAAATCGTAATTATTTTCCTATAAACCTTAATATAATTTATATCTAGTAAAAAATATTTTATAAACATAGTAAATTGATTATTACATACAACTAATAAAAAAAATAAAAAAAATCATTTCCTGGCATATACCATCATTTATTACTGATTTTGTTATTAATCAAGATACCATTTTTAATTTCAAGAATGAAATTATAACAGAAAATGTACCTACTGTTAATACACAAAGTTAGATTTCTGAAATGTTTTTTTTTTCAAAAGAAAACAGTGTTAATATTTAAAATTTCATTGTATTTCAAACTATCTAATTTATTATATTTCTGAATATTGATTCTATATGTTTTAATCTTTTATAATTTCATATTTTAATTTCAAATTCATTATTTTTTCCTATATATGAAAAGTAATTAATTAATTTGAAATCACATTTCTTGATAATGAGAATCGTATATAAATAAATAACAATTCAAGTTCAAATTACAATGTCTTCACTAATAAATCTCTAATTATATACTTAATTTTACTAAAATGAGAAAATTATACTATCTTCGACTATTTTAAAATAATAAAATAAACAAAAAATGTATCTAATAATAAATGAACTAATTTTTTTTATGTCTGAAACTGAAATATTTTAATTGTTCGGAACTGATTGACTAGCTATTGAATTGCTTTAATATAACTAAATTTGAGCCTGAGTATTCGGTATGTAAATTTTCTGTGAGAAAGAAATTGTGTTAAACATTGCATAATTTTATATATTGTAAATTTGGAACAAAACATTAATATTAAATAAATAAAATAATTTAATAATACATAATAAATAAGAAAAAGGTATTAAAAAAAACATTTATATAAAAATAAGTTAATAAGAACCATATACGTTTGCCAAAAAGTGGAAATAAATACGAAAATAGAATAGAACTCAATGATTTTTTCATAAATAATACGAGATAACAAGAGTAATATTTGAAAATTATGTACAATTGGGTCTCTTTTTATACGGAGGGAAAAAAGTCGAAATCGTGGATTCGTGCAAAAAACATATAGAAGTCAATATAATGTGTTAAAAAATCGTGTTAAAAAACTGTGTAACTGTATAATCATATAAAATATATTAAAATATAATATATAATCTTATAAAAAAATATCGCATGTAAGTGTATTGCACACATTATTGATGTAAATAATAATAATGAAGATATTCTATCTGAGTATTACAGTTTGTAAGAAATTATGAAACTATTTATATAAAAACTGGGACCTGTATAAATAATAAATTAAGTAGAGAGAGAAATCATAATACAATTCTAGCACTGCAGCGAAATTCACTTTCACAAATTAATTTTTCTCTCATCACACAAACCTTAAAAATATTTTATAAAATTGTTCTGTAAATAATTATTGCTTGTCATTGATTCTTATTTATGCGAAATTCGATAGCGATTTAGTGCTCTGAGAATGATAGCATCGACATCGAATTGCTCATAAGCAACAATCAAATGTTCAATAATCATTTATTGAACATTCTAGACTAAAAAAATATTCGTCGTTTGTGCGGCGAAGAAAAAATTCATTAAAACTTTGAAACAGGGGGTAGATCTGATGTTTTCCAAAGAATCTATGGTCTCAGAGCTCTATCTTTCGGTTGATACATTTAAAAATAATTAGTCTCTTTCTAATAAGACTACATTTATAACTTTTTCTTTCATTAAAAAATTACGATTGTCCAAAAAACAGAAAAATCACGGTTTTCTCTTGTGAACTTGAGAATTGTGTTGAATAATATTTTTTTTTCAACAGTTTATCATTGGAAGAAAGTGTTTAAAAAATTTCGAGTCTCCGTCCAGGTACAAGATGTGCCCGATGTGAAACCGTTTTGTGCACATTTTTTCCACTTACAACTTTTTACACTAAACAGTAATGTTATTTTTGCAAATTTTCAATTGTAGCTAATTCTTCTGCTTCCAATTATATACTTTCAACCAAGAGATTTATGTTTCCCTGAATATTATCAACGATTTTCCACGATATATCAGATATATGTGACATTTCTAATGGCTGAAATTAAAATACTTTTTCTTGTAACCGACAAATTTGCAACTTTTATTTTGTTGACTATAAAAGAACGTTCAATTAATCAAAAAATATTTGTTAAAAATTAAGCACCTTTTCCTGCTCCCCCTATTCAAAAAGGTTAATGAAAGAAGAGAAATATTTGTAACAAATGTCAAAATATATAAAAAAAAACTATACAAATATGTACATACAATTATTTGTAAATGGCGAATAGGTCTCAATTCTTTAAATCTTGAATTGAATAAGTAAATAAATAAAAAAATACCAGTATTGCATCAATTGCGAATCGATGGATTAAACTCTTATGCAACAGATACAAACTTAAACACTGTATATACTTTCCAATTTAGTTATTAATATAATACACAAATATCTGACAATGTTGAGAACTAAATATATTTGTATTTTTTTTATAATTAAATTCTCATTGTTGATTACAAAAGATTATGATCTATAAAATTAAAATAGTTTTATTGTTTATATTGTTTTAATTTTATTATAAAATTACATATTGTTGTTTATACCTGTTGTAATGTTTCTTCAATTACGATAAACATGTGTATGTATCAGACTTGTAATTATAAACAAATGTACACTGATAAGAATATATATATATATATATATATATATATATATATATATATATATATATATATGTGGCTGTGTGTGTGTAATATCAGTTGGTGTATGTGTGTGTGTGTATATGAACGTAAAAAAATTAAATATTGCTTTCAAAGTGAATTTACCGAAATAGCACAGAGGCACACGAGACAGTCGACCGCTTATTCTCAGTAATATTGGATTAGATTGCTCTCTCGCACAAAACGCAGCACACGGTGAAGTGTCGTGACTGCTTGCCATAGAATTCAGTCTTTTGTGTCACTCGGTATTCAACTGTCGCGCGAATTTATCTATTTTAACATCACTGTCATATATACATGCACACGTCCATACACATTTTTGTGTCGGTTTTTCTGATTCCGCATTAATAGGTTGGTTCGTCAACAAACATACAAACTGAAAAAAAATATATGTGCACAGATGCGTTCCACATGAATCGAACTGTTTATCAACCGAGCGATGAAAATTTGTGTCGTGTGTGTTTTGTTTCGTGATAAGAAGTTTGCAAATTTGATTCGAAAAAAAATGTGCTGCACGCGCATGCGCAGTTCAGTTAAAGTGCTCCAACAGTGGTTGATTGCAGTTGATTCAACAATGAAGTGTTTTGATATGATTTGTGCGAAATGTGAATTCGATATTAGATGTGAATAAAGTGGATACGATTTATTGTGCATATTTGAAATCAATGACGTTCGATGTATATACGTATGATGTCTTTCATTATTTTTAAGCGTACACTGAATATTATCTTGGCTTTATATCTGAATTGCTCCATTTATTTTCAGTAGTTATTTTTATGCATCTTAATGATCGACTCAGCCTTTAAATGAAAACTCGCGTATATTCATACATACATATATATATATATATATATATATATATATATATATATTTGTATCTGTATATGTGTATATATATATATATGTATATGTATATATATATATATATATGAATATATATATATATATATATATATATATATATATATATATAATATATGAATATATATATATATATATATATATATATGAATATATATATATATATATGAAAATATATATATATATGTATATATATATATATATATGTATATATATATATATATATATATGTATATGTATATATATATATGTATATGTATATGTATAGATATATATGTATATGTATATATATATATATATATATATATATATATGTACATATATATATGTATGTATATGTATGTATATATATATATATATATATATATATATATATATATAGATAGATAGATATAGATACATGTATGTGTATATATATATGTAAATATATTATATATATATATATATATATATATAAATTTACAGATATATATATATATATATATATATATATATATGTATAGTTTTGGTGAAATGACTTTTTCAACTGCTTTTAATCATTTATTAAATCATTTACCTGTAATTATTAAAGTATTTTTTTAACAGCAACTACAAATTAAAATTTAATGTGTATGAAGAATTTGTAATAATTGTCAACAATATTATTATTTTAAATTGTTATATACTTTCTTGTTCACAGTTTTTAATATATATATATATATATATAATATATATATATATATATATTGTTTTTAATATAACACAGTTTTTAATATATATATATATATATATATATATATATATATATATATATATATATATATATATATATATATATATATATATATATATATATATATTGCATCTGCTTAGTATAAATCAGCCTGAAAGCAAGAGTTTTCGAAACAAAACTATCACCTGTCACAAATTCCACTTTGGTTATTATAAAAGCAGGTAAAAAAGAAGGAAGAAGTTGTTCAAGATTGCACTGTTTCACTTTATTTCAAGCTTTTACACTTCTATTACGAGTATGATATTTACCAATATGTTTTATACAATTTATTTTGTCTATTTTTTTTATTGTAATTGTTATCACCGATTTATGATAGTCACTAATGTTTGATAGAACTTCTCCAATGCTAAATTAAATGATTTAAAACGATAAGTGAGTGTTGTAAACAGAGTCAGATTACATTAGGTACCGCCCTTGGGCTAACAATCAAATGCCACCTCTTCCCCCGAACTGTTGGCCAAGTCAATTAATAGAAATCCATGACTGTTGGTCATTTTTAGAACATTTAAACAGAAAGAATTCTAATGATCATTGAAAAATTTGTAAAATTTTCTATTCGTTTGATTTATTTAAAAATGCAAATTATGAAGTTCTACATAAATTTCAGAAACAAAATTTGAACTACAAGATTTTTTTACAATTAAGTATTTACATGTTGATATCACATTTCAGCTACCTGTAAATCGAAATTATAATTGAAAATAAAATTTCCAACTTTTCAAAAAATGTATATATGTATATATATATATATATAGAACAAATGAAAAGTAAACTTTTAGTAATAAAATTGATTTAAGAGTAAAATAAGTTTTTGTATAGTAATGCTATTTCAACAAGGACCGAAATTTGTCCTGAAATTGCATTTTGATTGTCTATTTGTATCATTATCGAAGATATATTTTTGAAAAAGTTTTTGCTTTTTGGATAAAATGTAATTAATGGTCATTGTTAACATATTTTTTTCGTTTGTTGATAATAATCATTTAGAAATGTTTCGACAATAAATTGTTTCCTACAATCTCTTTTTTAAATACATTTTTTTTCTGTTGTTAGCCGGTAAATATCAAACGAAAGGTAATAATGTTATTTTTTTTGAAATGTGATTGAATTTTTTGACAAGAAATTTACTTTTATTTAAAAACTTTTTTTACTTAAAATTATTTTAAATAAGTAGATACTTTTTTTTAATAAACCTCAAACAGATTTTAATCAATGTCGAATGTATTTTTCCACTATTATTGTTTACAAATGAATGTAATTATCTATTTCGTGATCAATTAATCCAAGTAAACATTAAAAATCGAAGCCGTACATCCATTAAAATGTGTTAATATTATAATTAAGGTGTAATAAAAAAGGGTATAAAATGTAGCAGTACTTGATAATATTATTTATTCATTGATAGTAAAAAGGATCTAGAAAATTTTAAATATATGAGAAAGAGTTTCCAATAATGTACTTTTTAAAATATTCGTTCTTTTTTATTGTCAGTCGGTGAATATCAAAGGAATATTAACAATAATGTTTCTAATTTAATTTTCCACTAAATATTGAATACATTTTAAACACTACAAATAAAATGATTTCATTTAAAGATATTTTATTTAAACGTATTTTTTACTTCAAGGTACGTTTAAGTAAATAAATAGTTATGAATATGCTTATAAAAATGTCATAAAAGTTTTTAACAACTTAAAATTAATGTCAGAAGTATTGTTATTACTTACATTATGTCTAATCTACTAGTAAGTCCTTTACTAGTTAAAATTTTAACAAAAGTCAATATTAAAAAAATATTCTATTGACGTTTTTCAGTTAAGTTCTTATTATTAGAATTCAAAAGTTCAATAAATACTTGCAAGGATGAAATAGATAAAATGAACTTCTTTTAAGATTATTTGGTAAAATAAATATTTGTATGCGATACTTCTTTGTTTTAATAATAACTGTTAAATAGGAGTAATTTCTTTATTTCTGTCTGATCAGGGTATGATTTTATCAAACTTCTGGTAGTTACGTTAACAAGAATTCTTGGTAGTAATATCTTCAATATAATTATTCGGGTTGAAATAAATAATAATGTAGCATTTGAGCAAATCTACCTAGAATTGCAAATTAGATATAGTGGGGGTTAATAACAAAAAAAAAATGATTTAATTATTATTAATCACTGTTGTTAAAAGTTTTTATTGAATAAATTATTGATCTCAACATGTAGGAACTCAGTCTTTCCAAGCCTAAATACGTCTATGAAAGATAAACACATTCATCCATCCACTTGGATGCTGGATATTTCATAAAACTGTTTTAAATATCAAATTTAAAGTGTTTTCTAATTTTCGTAACAGTTTTCATCTACGTTATACTATTTTATTTGCAATTTCCAGCTTGAAACAGTGCCGCACTCAGAATTTAATCTTGGTCGGGTCCGAGCTGAATGGATCATTTTTTTTTAATGTGCATTCAATAAAATTCATTAGGTGATTATAGGAATTCATTTAAAGAATTAAATTCAGTTTTCTTCAGTCGTGATTATATATAGGGGGATAGTGGTTTTTTCCTTTTCCTTCGGGGGATGATAGGGCCCCTTGTATCTTCCCTCGGGTGCGCCACAGATCTCAAGTATCGTTTTTTGGTGAAAAATATATTTTTCGAAATCGTTCAATATAGCACTTCTTTATAATAAAAGAAATCCCATACAAATTTACAATAATTGGTAAAGTTCTTATTAAAGACAGATAAGCTCGACATCTTACTATGGAATTAAAATCCTTAATTGATTTTCTTTACAAATATTCAACTCTTATAAACTGTATTACTACAATTGGCAATATTCTTTTTTACGATTAATATGAATGTCATATGATACTCAAGTGTTTATATTAATTAGTGGCTATTATTTTTATTCCACCAACAAAGAGGACTGAAAAAGTAAAATTGCGGTTATTAATATAAAAAGAAGAAAAAAATAATACAGATAATAATTTTGTATTAAAAGTACATAACTTAAAATTGAAAACATCACTCATAATTAATTACTCTATTTTGTTACAAAATTACATTGCAAATAAAAAAATGAAATGTAAAATAAAAAAAAAACAGTTCAATGTATGATAGGATTCTATAAAACCGTTTTAAATATTGTGAAGTATGAATTTTCTTGCTTTTTATTTTCTTATTAATATATAAATTAATAATTACAAATAAATAATAAAATGTGTGTGTTATTCACAAAAGCCAGCAAAATACATATTCATTTTGTCATTTATACATGTGTTTAAAAATTGAAAACATTTTTTTAATATGAACAGTTAAAAAACACATTTTATGAAATTGCCTTTTTTCGAAGTCGATAAAAGTATAATAATTGATAGTATAATTATAGATGAATATGAGACACTAATTTATATATATATATATATATATATATTTATACATATATGTATAAACATATATATATATATATATATATATATATATATATATATATATATATATATATATATATATATTATATATAAATGTGTGTGCATGTAAATATAATTGATTTGTTTTACTACATGACATTTATAAAAACTGTAAAAACAACACATCCACTTCTAAGAAATTGTAGTCAGCGCTAGGTTGAAAAGTAAATGATATCATCACAATGTATTAAAAATCATTTATTTTAAGTAATATTTAATCATTACTGATCTATTTTAGTCTATGATACCTATAAGTGATTTGATGAATATGTTCAATTTTCTTCTACATACATATATGCATATGCACATGCGTGTGCAAGTGCTTAAAATATATTTTTCGGAACATGTCAGAAAATATACAGATATAGAACAATACGTTCTTAAAGAATTTCTAAAAGTATGATACAAAAACACATTGTCAGAGCATTAACGTTATAATAAATCATC
>CM068319.1:12682424-12702321 GCA_034766995.1 Acanthacorydalis orientalis | reverse complement strand
TGTTCATTAATAATTTTCATATCGCTTGTGTTTTCTTAAACACACACACGTAACGACAAAACGACGAATTTTCAGTGGACTAACATTGTAACAAAGTTGCCAAATATTAATAATGCTTAAATAGATGAAAGAAGAAATCGTACTAACCTATATACTTCATTTCAAATGTGTGACATGTGTGTTACGTGTGTTGTTAGTTTTGTTGTGTTTTTATTTCACATTTAGCGTTACTGAATATATCTTCATATATTTTTGTTACGTTGTTTATTTATTTTCTCATCCATTTTTTTTTCTTTGCAAGTTCTCTATATCAACATTGCACTCATTAATGTATATATATATATATATATATATATATATATATATATATATATATATATAATATGTCTTATACTAAAATATATTTTCAATCTATTTATTTAATCACTTTTATTTCGATTTATTTTATTCAATAAGAGTATGCGTGTACATCTTTATTTATATCTCATTGCAGCATCTTGTAGAAAATAAATTATATTGGTAATACGCGTCATGAATCATACGTGTATTTTTCAATAGACAATAACCTTTATGAATCGAACAATTGGTTGTTTTTATAACGTTCATAAATAAATGTTATCCACATTGAACAAACACAAACATTTAGTACATGTGTATATATATATATATATATAAACATATGTATATATATATATATATGTACATATATACATATATATATATATATATATATATATATATATATATAAACATATGTATATATATATATATATGTACATATATACATATATATATATATATATATATATATATGTGTGTGTGTGTATGTATATATATATAAACATTTTTAATGTGAATAAATCTCTCATGTTACGGTATTTTAGAAGCAATGCAAAAGAATTTAAGATGTGGTCTATCTATTTTTTACTTCATGTCTCCATTTCATTATAAATTATTATGTAGTATTATCAATTTGACTGAAAAATTGATTGAAGTCGTATTAACCATTCGAACCTGACCATTGATCTAGGACTCCATTAATGTTTTCCAAAGAAACTATGGTCTCAGAGCGCTATCTTTTGGATTATATACTTAAAGGTCACTAATCTTTTTCTAAAGATATTAAATTGATAAATCTTTCCTTTATTAGAAAAAATACGGTTGTCCAAAAATCAGAAAAATCACGTTTTTTTCATTTGAAAACTTATTAAAATTGTGAACTAGAGAATTGAGTTGAATAACATTTTTTTTCCAAAAGTTCTTCATTGGAAGAAAGCGTATAAAAATTTCTAGACTACATCCAGGTACAAGATGTGACCGATGTGAAATCGTTTTGTGCACACTTGATTGTTTAAAATTTTGCACTCAACATTAATCTTATTTCTGCAAATTTTTAATTGTAATCATTCTTCCGCGTCTAATTATATGTTTCTAGTCCAGAGATTTATGTTTTTTCCGAATATTAACAACGATTTGCCACGATATATCAGATAGATGTGACATTTCTAATGGCGAATTTGAATTCACTTATTTTTTTCTTGTAATCAACAAATTTGCAACTTTTATTTTGTTTACGATAGAAGAATGTACAATTAATCGAAAAAGATTTGTTAAAAAATGGTAGCATATATATATATATATATATATATATATATATATATATATATATATATATATATGTACGTATTTTTCGCTAATACATTATATATATATAATGTATTTTTCGCATCATATAAAAAACAAAAGTTCCTTTTTGCTCAAATAAATATGTTCAATAATTGACTTTGATATTACTGCTTATGAACAATTCGATGTCGATGCCGTCATTTTCAATGTGCGAAGGTACTTTCTTTGTAGTTTAGTGCTTTGAGGATTATGACATTGTTATCTAAATGCATACAATTCATAATAAAAATGATCAGAAATCAGTTGTTGAATATATATTTGGCTAGAAAAAGTTTGTGGGCGAGTGAAAAATATATTTGTGAAAGTGAATTTATAGCCACAGTGCCAAAAATTATTATTGTGACATTGTTTTAAGCTGTCTATTCTTCAAATTAAGGAATTAGTATATATATATATATATATATATATATATATATATATATATATATATATATATATATATACACTCAGAGAGAGCACAAATGTCACAATTTCGAATACAAATCCTCCAAATTTAATGATAAGACACAAATTTATAGCTCTCAACAGTAAGTTAATGCGTTTGTCTCACTGAACTACTTGTATCTACTACAGTTTTATGATTCAGTTGTAAGAATCCAACATTTTTGTTAGACGAATTTCTATAAACAACAATTTTCTAATATGGTATTAATGGCATGTACTTACACATCTTCAGTAAGTGCTCGTTAGTTGAATGTGCAATTACAATGTACTTTTATACATTTCCTGCAGACGTGAAAGTAAAAAGATTTCAATGATTAAAAAATAGTTGTTAAATAAGTTTTATAGAAAAATTGCTATTTCAAATGATGCATTTTTAGTTAATTCTCAATTAAAACAAGGTGGACTAATTATTTGCACACGAAGTATTAGGTTGGTAGAAAATAATTGCGGTTTATGACCTTTAAATTCATATACATTTACGGCATTTTTGATTTTCCTGGTCGTTTTAAGTGGTCTAGAACTGTTGGATGACGAATGCCTAGCTTTTGTGCAAGCACTCGAATTGTTGTTCGTGGTTTTGATTTAACTAACGTCTTCAGTTGGTCGTTATGAGATGAAGATGGACGCCTATAACCCTATTCATCTTCAAGGCTCTCGTCCCCAGCAGGAAATTTTTGGAACCACCATTACAGCGTACGTTCCTTAACAGTACCCATACTGAAAGCATCGTTTAGTTTACGAGCAGTTTCTACTGCTTTACCACCCATTTTGAACCAAAAAATTGCTGTTATTTGTTTCTTTTCCATCTTTAATTCAATGGCCTAATTTGAAGCAAAATTTATAATAAAACCTAAGTCGATGCTTCCCAAAATACTTACCAAAAAATGCACTTTAAAATGACATTAACATGAAAACAATCAAGTGACAGTGAAAAAATTAAGGTTAGAATTAAGAAAACAAAAACCGGAATTATTTTCCTACCAAATATAATGTATGATTAAGCAACATACAGGAAATATATGTATATATCTTATTTAACAATTTGGTAAGAATGGTATATTTAATTATTTATATATTTTCTTTTAAATTTGTGTAAGCAAATGAATCGTTTTAATTTTTTATACAATCATTAAAGACAATTATATCTGTATACAAGATTGTCAATCCGTATAATACAATAAAGAACTTGAAAATAAACCTGTATTTGTTTCGAATGATTTCGATAACGTAATGAAGTAATATGATATATTTTGTTCAAGTACTTTTTTTATATGATGATATTGAGTAAAAGCCGTTCATAGAAATAGCAGTGATTTACAACCAACGAGACAATAACAAAAAAGTTCAACATCATGCTTCTCGGAATACCACCGTCGATTAAATTATTACATAAGTTGTAACTAATAATCATATGTCTATATCTTTAAATATAGAGATGATTTGATTAAAAGTATACATGCAAATCAACATGTTTTGTTATAATTGATTGAGAAACTATTATTGAATCAATAGAAAGTTATATAGTTTGTCAACTAAAAATGAAGACTAAACTGCTTTTTTTAAAAAAAAACTTCTGTATTAATCTTTTACAAAATTTTGAATCACAAATAAAGCTGTTTTTCATCTTTTGTAATTTATCATTGAATGCGTTAGTGTTTGAGAGGTAAATACAATTGAACATAGACAAAAAAACGACAGAAGTTTCCCACATACGGAATGATTTTAATTAAATAAATAAATTATTAAGTTTCGGCTGCTATCTATAATCAAACTACGGGTTATTACTACTGGTAAGAAACCGTTATAAATTACTTGTAATAACTGTAAATAGTTATTGTTAGTATATGTAAATTTCTTTAAGAATATATTTTTGTATTGAATCTTTATTTGTTATATCGTTCTAATCGTAATATCGTTATGCAAACGAGTTCGATTGCATAATGACTTGTGTATATTTTTTAAAACCTTATCTTACTTTTTCTCTTTATTTATGCTTTTTAATTTTTTTTCAGATTGAATAAAATAGTGATTACTAAACTCACAATAGTATCATCTATCTCACTTTGCCTCTTTTTAGTGTTTAATTTAAAGTCTACCACATTTTTCAGTGAAGATAATTTTGGTATACGAGTTGAATTAAAAAATAACTTACAAAACATTTACTTACTAAGCTTAGAATAACATAAAATAAAAATCACAGCAATATTGTCAACTTTTATTTCATTTGGAAAATAAATTTGATTTCTAAGTTTTTTTTTCTTTACAGTCTTTTATTTCTTTTTATATATGTAACAAATATAACTGAGGTAATATCTCGATACATGTTTAAATTTTTTTATAAATTTCATCGTTACTCAGAAGATGATTCAAATTTTTAGTTTCTTATCTATTGATTTGATCGACATTACGTAAAGAAAAGTTATTTATGTTTTTAATACGTTTAGTTCATATTAATCGCTTATAATTAAATTATCTGCTTAAAACTTTGAAGTAAACTCATAAAAATGTCTATTTTGTACGGAATGAATCATATCTTAATATCTGTTTGTACGTGTACGGCTTGAAATTAACATTGATCCAATTACACAAGCACGTATTTTATATTCGAATCGTGAAATTCAGTTCAGATATTTGTGTTAATGCGAACACTATTTCTACATTTCAGCTGACTACGTTCGTTTCACACGTGACCGTTCTAACAAAATAATTCACATAAATAACAATTGTATTCATTCGTGAAATATGTACAATTTTTAGTCATGTGTTCCTACCTACATCTACTTACCGCATAAAATAAAAATACGTATTTACGGTTTGCAATAAAACTGAAAAAAACATTTTAGGCAACGATTGAGAAGTTATTATACACACACATGCACATATATATATATATACACACACACTCATACATACATACATACAGTAGGGACCTTCGTTCGCCAACCCTCGAGTTCGCTTCACTCGCCCACTATCGATAATTTTGATTTTATATATTTATATATATATAGAAATATGTTGGTATGTCTATATAATCATTCTCGCAGGTATATTGCAACGTAGCATATATATATATATATATATATATATATATATATATATATATATATATATATATATATGTTAGTATGTCTATATATTCATTCTTGCACATAGATTGGAACGTATTGGTTTTATATATGAGATAAACATATTTGGGTACCATAGCAGCTTCGTCCAAAATAAATAAATCGACGCCATTGATTTTTAATTTTTAGTGCATAATTTATATATATATATATATATATATATATATATATATATATATATATATATATATATATATCGTAAAATCTGTTTATAATAAACTCTTTTATAACAAAAATCTATTGAATGAAAGAAATTTGTTGTTAACTAGATTCATCTGAGCATAATGTTTGAAATCTAATGAACAATTTAGGTGATAAAGAATTGAATGTGTTATAGAGAGGTTTTACTGGATATGTATATATATATATATATATATATATATGTATGTATGTATGTATATATATATATGTATGTATGTATATGTGTATATATATATATATAATGTATGATATATATATATATATATATATATATATATATATATATATATATCATGTCTGTCTATATATATATATATACACACACACACATAATGGGTCAAAAAAGTCTCCATCCAGCTATCTTGAAATGTAATGTACAAAGATTTTCTATTATTTTATTCTGAATTGTTTAAATTTTGTATACTTATTATGGTTGATTGTAACTTAAGTAGTAACATTAATGAGCCACTATGAAATTACCCATATTTATATGTTATTTAAAAATTAATATTATGTTAAATAACGCTACCTTACTAACATGCGTTAAAAAACTTCCCATACACCCAGCATTATATATGAGATTTACTTATTTGTCGTCGGTTAAGTCCCCATTTACTGGTACTTGTTCGGTTGTTAGTGTGCTAAAGGGTATCGGTTTACAATTTAGTTTCACGTAGGGTGGTTATAATATAAAGCTCTTTAAATTGAAATACCTTTTTCAATTGGTGAATTAATTATTGATTAAGATCTGAAGGACAATCTTTGAGACAGATAGCAAAAACTGTCAAAGTCACATGCACCAGTGCAATATATAGTAAATAAACATTAAAAACTAAAAACAATTGAATATAGACCTCGTTCTGGTCGATTAAGAAAATTAGAATATATACACAGATGAGCTATTCTTAGAACTATACATGAAAATCCAAAAAAAGTGCACCTGGGCTCACAAACTTTATAAAAAATAAATACAAAATAGAAATTGTATTCGAAACAGTAAGAAATGTATTACGCAAAGCGGGATTTAAAGGACGTGTACCCAGAAAAAAGACCAGAGATTAGTAAGAAAAATAAAATACGTAGATTAGAATTTGCAAAAGTATATGTTAATAAGCGTTCTGTTCACTGATGAGTCGAAATTTAATGTTTCTGGCTCTGATGGAAGGATTATGGTATGAAAGAAAAAAAGAAGAGTTAAAAAATAAAATTTTGGTGTTCTATTGTTAAACATGGTGGAAGTAATGTTCTAGTCTGAGGGTCTATGAATGCTTCAAAAGTTGGTGATTTAAATTTTATTGAAGGTAGAATAAACCAATACGTATATTTGTATACGTATTGAAGGAAAATTTAATATCTAGTGCCCGAAAACTCGAACTTAGAGGATCATTTATCTTCCAACAAGACAACGATCCCAAGCATACAGCCTGGCTGGTCAAGGAATGGCTTTTATATAATGTACCAAAACAACTTCATACATCTCTACAATCACTAGATATGAATCCAATAGAGCATTTCTAGGACGAAATAGAAAGAAGAATTAGAAAACATGCCATTCGAAACAAAGAACAGTTAAAAATTACCATATAAGAAGAACATAATTCCTTCGATTCGGATGTAACAAAAAAATTTATAGACGGAATGAAAAAATGCATGTTGGAGGTGATAAAAGCAAAGGGTAGTTCAACAAGTTTCTAACATTTCAAAAAGACTAATGCAATTAATGTATTTTAATAAATAATTACTGTGTCTATTAAGTATATGGAGACTTTTTGGGTTTCAAATAACGACTTTTGTTATTGTAACTTGTTTATTGGTTTTAATGTTTAATATAATATTTTCTTTGTGTCATTCTCTTTGTATGATTACAAAATATATGTGATCTGCATATTTTCATAATAAATACATTATTATGGTTATTACAAACAAAAAACTAAAATTATCTGTATATATACACATGCTTCGTATTGCATATACTTTCTAATTTAGTTGAATTAATATAATGTTAAATACAAAAACCTTCAGTACGTTGGGTCAAAGGTGATGAACTTCTATAGTGCAAGTGTAAGTAAATAAATCTATTACTAGAACAGTGCGAAATTCCTATAGTGATTGTACTGTACTGTTTTATTTTGAATATTTTAGATGATTATTGACTTATAGATCGTAGTATTGGCATTTAAAAGTGATGATTGTACAAATTATTAAAAAACTTTATATATATATATATAATTGAATCCTCGCTAATCGGGATTAATAGGGAAGAAAGGTTATCCGGATTAATTAATTATTCGGATTAGTGAAGCATAATAAATTCCTAAATAGCGAAAAATCTTAAAACTTAAATAAATAGAATCTTTTTGACAGAGTGAATATTGATATAAGTAAAAATATAAAGTAAAAAAGATCTTCGCTAAACGACCGTAATTGGTGCAGGACTAATGGCTGTTCTTTGAAACGGTCGTTGTGTAAGACACAATATCTAAATCTTCTAATTGATGCAAAGCCGCCAAAATCATAACCGTACATTAGATCAAATTTAATTTTAAAATTACATATAAGAAGTGAAAATAAACTATTTTTCTTTACTTTTTGTTGCTAATAATTAACCAGCTATTTACCAAAGCTGGTCTTTAAAGACAATATAATCCTCCATGGAGATTTCTAGTAATTTACTACTGGAAGGAGAATCAATTCTTCACTTTTTGTGGCAATGGCACTAGATTGGGAGGAAATTGAAGCTTTGGTGAAAAATATTTCCAGAGTGGACTGCCTCTATCCATTTTTTTTCCATTTTGTAAAAGTAGGTAATCATATTGTCCTCAAACTGGCACATAGGAACTTTCCGGTCTTTTCAATTTCCTGATGAAATTTCATAGTAATAGTATTGGATAGGTCCTCGAGTAAGTCACATCCCAGTATATGAAAATTAGATTCAAGGTTGTACCAGCGCTGTCTTATTTTCATTGTTGTATTTCTCATAACAGATTTGGTCTGTTGCGGTTTTTCTGAAAAATTTTTCTTGACAAAATATTAAAAGTAATAGTAAACAACCACCATGACAACAGTTAATAGTATTATTATTTTATTAATAATTGACTGAGACTATAATATTGTTATCCTATAATTTTTAAATAATTAAAAAGTTGTCAATAACAAATACCTTGCAAAAAATACTATTTACTGTATACGACTTTTTATACTTTCTATACGTTAAAAAAAGGAAAATCTAAGTCAGTATGTTAGATGAAGTTACATATATACATGTATATATATATACATATATATATATATATATATATATATATATATATATATATATATAACTATGCACCCACTTAAGCGTGTGTCATTTCTTTGGAAAAATAAAATTAGTTCTCGATGAGAAGACATCCCGTTGAGCTATTTGTTCGTTGAGTAATTTCATTTGATGAATAAAACCGGTATTATTTACAGTGTTTCTACGCATGCTGAAAATATTATGTTAGTAACAGCTAAACTATATTTTTATACACATAAAAGCCAACATTTATACTGTTTGTTTTATATGTGTACATGTGTGTAATGTACACTTTATCTTCTTTTATACACGTGATACACAGTGTTGCTGATTATAGTTCGTATTAGATACGTGGTAAATACGTCGATTAGATATGTACTTACATATAATTTTTACAATGATTATCTCAAGGTAATTAAAGAACGAATGTTCAATTTAATTGATGGTGTTCGTTTTTTTTCTGGCAAATGAAATAAGAGAATCGTACCGATTAATTGAAATTGTGCAATCGAAATAATACTGGCTTCGTTTTGAATGAAATTTCAAGTTGTTATGGTATTGATTAGATCTTTCATAAAAATGTAAATATATTGTGCTAAGAATTCTTAGAACATTATGCGTTTGTTTTATTGAAAAATATTTAAAATTTTTATGATCTAAGTAAGGTTTTGAAAAAATAAATTACAAGAAGTCTAAAAAGAATTGTTCTCATATATGAATATTTCTTTCTACAAATGTAACTGATTTCAGATTATATGGTTAAAATTTTAAATTTTTGTATAACATTGTTGACCTAAATGTTATGATAAATCTTATGCAGTAAAAATCATGGATGTAATATACAATGTCAAAAAAGTTTTAGTACACTTTGTACTTGTGAAAAAAATCTTTGATAGTTTCTTTTTTTTATTATTATTCGAACAAAACATGTTATGCATCGTTTATTTAATATTTGTAAAACACAATTTCCTGTTTTTTTTTTAAAGTTTTTTTTCATGGAAACAGGGTATTTTATTCCCCGAATTAAGTGACACAATACGAAATTTTTTGGAAAAAAAGTTTTTGGACAATATAATTTTGTAGTGCGTTACAAGATCTGCGATCGAACTTTTAAAAATTTTTTTTATAATTTTTTTATACAAGTACTTTAAAAGGTAAAATTTGAAAATAATAGTATTTTTATTCAATTAGTTAACTTTTTAAAATTAATGAACAAATGGATCGAAGTTAGGAAATTTGAGTAAATACAAAAAAATAATTTTCAGTTATATTTAAAAAAAAGTCGCTTCGGGAAATAGGTTCTATTGTAGGGAGAACACATTTAAGTGTAAAATCTATTATTGAAAGCTTTGATACAACCGGCACAATAAAAACTAAAGCACGTTCCGACCGGCCACGGAAATTTTCTTCCAAAGAAGAACGAAGTGTGTTTAATACAATAAAACGAGATTTCAAGACTTCAGCTTCAAATGGACAAATGTGGTAACTTACTCATTTTACAAGAAAATTTAATAAGCACTGTTGAAAAAATGAGTCTAGAAGGAAATAAATTTATACTTCATTAAGATGATGACCCAAGACACTGCTCTTTAATAGTTAAAAAATGGTGTTTTTAGGCGCCAGCAATTCATACACCCCCACAGTCACCCGAATTAAATCCTATAAAACATTTATGAGATTTACTTAATCGACGCGTCCGAAAACATCAAATAAACTTTAAGGAACCACTGAAAACTGCATTATTAACTGAATGGGAAAAAATAACTGGAAAAGATGCAAAAAAAACTGGTTCTTAGTAAGAAAAGTCGTTTGGAAGCAGTGGTGAAGTTAAAAGGCTACCAAACAAGATATTGAAAATTAGAAAAAAAGTATAAATTAGCTTTATATTTTAATGTTTTTAAATTTAAGGCAACTTTTTTGTTTCTATTTTTTTCTGTGTTTTTAATGTATTTGAATTTAATTTTGTTATGGGTATATTCTTTAATATATATATATATATATATATATATATATATATATATATATATATATATATATATATATATATATTACACACATATGTATGTATATAATTATATGGTGGTAGTGGTTACAAAATTCCATTCATGGATATTCTATTTCTAAATTAAAATATAAAAATATTAAGTGTATGAAAACTTTCCCAATAGAAGATTGACTAAATGGAAAATATACTTTATATTTCTTCTATTCCATTTAGAATGTAAATGTTTGTTTATATATATATATATATATATATATATATATATATATATATATATGTAAGTAATTAATTGTAAATGATAGTTTTATATTTATTGTATATTAAGTAGTTTCATCTTTTCTTAATGTTATACTCTTGTTAATATCTTTAACAGGAATGCAACATGAATAAATGCAGTGCTGTGTATGTATTTTTGAATCGGTGTAATGTATTAGGTTGGTAGAAAAAATATTTCGGTTTATGACCTTCAAATTCGTATACATTTTTTAATTTAAGTGGTTTTAAATGGTCCAGAAGTGTTGGATGACCGAATGGTTGGATGTATATCAATTTGAAGGTCATTAACCGCAATTATTTTTCTACCAACCTTAATACAAAATAATGGGAGATATTTGGAGGATTAAAATGTAATCCATTTTTTCGTGAACACTTCTTTTCTATAAAAATTTACGGAATTAATTTGCACACCTGATGTTTTTAAATGAATTATAAAGTATCTACGATTTCAATAAAATATTTTCGATTGTATTTAAAAGATTTTGTTAATGACTTCATCGTGATTATTAAAAAAAGTCGTATAATTAATTTATAATCTCTGTTTAAATTTAAGTTCATTTAAACACGCATGTTAATTAATAATTTGAAATTTAATATTCTTTTAATATTAACAAACGTACAAAAAATAATTTAATTTACTAAATACTTAAGACACACATTCGTTATTAAAACCTGACAATATTGTTCTTGAACAACATACCTTGACCAACCAGAAGGTCATAATGTAGCATTAGCAATACAATAAAACATTCTCTAGTAACGTACAAATATGACTTGGCAGTTTTAACGGGTATTACGATAATTATTCAATGTTATCGCGACTTTTTAAAAATGTTTATCGATGTAAATCGTCTGCAGTTGAATAATTCTTGTTTCCAAACAAAAACTAGTTACGTTTTTTTTTCAGTATGGCTGCAATGAATCAGGAAGCTTCTATATAGTTATTTTCACTGTTGAAGAGATCTTATTAAATTCTGTTTATTTATATGAGTGTAAAATATTTTTTAAATAATTAATAGGTCATTGCGATAATATATTTCTTCATGAAGGTTAGTGTTTTCATCAGATGATAAATTTATCATATAAATTATGTCATATATATATATATATATATATATATATATATATATATATATATATATGCATATATATATACAAATGTGTATATAAAATGTTATCTTAGTTTGTCTAAAAAGCAATAACAACACGTTTTTTATGTAGTAAATCTTTTTTTTAAATAGTAAACTTACACAGTGATTATTTTATACAATATGTTTGTAAAATTATCACTTTTTTGTCTTATTTTTTTTATTTATTAGATCTCATTTGTTACTATTACAGTAGAAAATGTATTGTATTTGTTTTAAATGCGTAAATTAGTTTATTTTAAATGATTTATACTGTCACTGATTTGTGTGTCACAAAAATTATTCACATTTTTTTTTTGATAACTTTTACGTTTATTTTTTTAAATTTTCAAGTGCAAAAGATAAGATATTACAAAATTATGGGCCTATGATGTGTGTATGCAATCTTAGACACCTTGTATATATATATATATATATATATATATATATATATATCTACATATATATATATATCTACATATATATATATATATATACATATATATATATATATATATACATATATATATATATATATATATATATATATATATATATATATATACATATACATATATATATATATATATATATATATATATATACATATATATATATATACATATATATATATATATATATATATATATATACATATACATATATATATATATCTACATATATCTATCTATATTTTTGTAAAATCAATTCGTAGTCATTTGGTGGTGTTCTGATTCAGTTTCTTTTTATATTATACATAATATTTGCCTATTGATATTTTCAATATTTCTTTTTCTTTTTATCGATTTTTCTACTCTAAATGTTGACATTAGTTTTATTATTTTATTTTTATTCAGTATTATATATCTAAGATGTTACATTTTCGTAATAGTTGATCAGAAAATGACTATTTAATATATTTATTTTAATTTTTATACATAATATCATCGAGTAGAATCCATCGATTGGTTTTCATAAGATAGAATCATATATTTGATTATTATAAAATAGTTAGATGTTGACAAACTAACTCAAACAAAAGGATTAAATATTATGTCTATCAATTAATTCTATGCCTTTTGTGTTAATTAATTTACAACTTAATTCGATGCATGTGTGAAAATTAATGTTGACGAAAAAATAAAACACATTTCAATCTTCAGAAAACCTTCTATTATTTTTTGCAACGTTTCTCGTTTTGTCGGCTAACTGGCGAATCTCTTGCTGAAAAAAAGATGGCCGCTTTGAGTCGATGAAGTTGTAATACATTTTTGGACCTCTTCCATCGTTTTAGCATTTTTTGTATATTTTAAGCGTCACAACAGTTTCTTCCAAAGCTGAAAAAAGTTATTCCCGCGACTTCGGAAACATTTTTTCCCAACAGAAATGCGAAAAGTATGTAATACCTAATATGCTGCTGCTTTTCGAACTCCATTGTGTTCACTACTGTTTTGTGAGGTTATTCTAACTACTTGGCCAAGATATAAAATGTTTTTAAATTTTAAGATTGACACTTCAAGATCCGAAAACAACGAGAAAATATTTTAATTTAATATAAAACAGAGTTATGACCGATTCAATTTAAAAACACCGAATTCATTTTGACACCTAACATATATATTTTGATATAAAATATTTGAAAATCATTTTTTTTTGTAAACTTAATAAGTATAAAGGACAAAAGAAAAAGTAACATAACGATTCATATTTCTTATTTTCATAAAAATTTATAATTTTCATTTGACAAATTCTTCTCAAGTTTTCTTTCATCTTTATGTTTTTCTTTTCTTTAAAATATTCGTTTTAATATTTTTTCCCGGTAGATAATCATCTATATTTGTCAGAAATCGTAAATGTAAATTATATTCATTAATGACTTTATTTTGACTTAACGTTTACAATGATTGTGGATATTTTCATTCTGATTTGTTTTTAACTTTTGTTGAAAAAGATAAATCATCGTTACTTCGCAAGTCACGATGGAAACAAGAAAAGTATAATTTTGGCTCAGACAGAAATTATTTTTTAAACAATGACGTAGTGAAAAACTATATAAATTATCTGACACTGAGACAAAGAATTATTGTCACTGGAATGATAAATTAAATAAAAAAATGAGTCGTTTCTGAATAAAAATTAATGAATATTGTTTAGAAAGAAGCTGTGTTTTAGATGGTGCAGTTTTATATATTTATTTATTCAGAGTATCTTAATTTTCCGCTTGTATTTTAAGTAATAGTTTATCGATTTCTTAAAGATTTATAATTATATTTCTAATAGGTTTGCAATGAGTTGTTTTTTTTAAAAAAATATTACCATTTGATAGACGTTTTCATATCTAAATTTTATTTGCATTTCTGTGTATTTAAATTCCTCTCTTCTGTCATTATATTTTTGTGAGGGGGTGTTTTCTGTATTAGTGTACATAGAAATTAGATCCTTGCAACATATCAATAGTAGAAGATTTTTTCTGTGCTGTTGTAAAAATAGAGTTAAATTTGAAAACTGAACCTGAATTTATTGTGACAAAAAAGTGTCACCATTATTTTTCTGTTAAACTGGGTAAATACTTCTGTAAATCATTTAATTGATTTATTATTTAGAAAAGATCACATTTTTAATCAGAATTTTGATATATCTTAATGAAGTATAATGCCTAAAAATGAACAATTGATTTAACTTTTGATTACGTTGAGTACAACATATTTTTAATATAAAAAGGAAAGGGGCATTTATAAAAGGAAAGAGTATTGTTAAACTAAAAATAATCATTAATGATATTATTTTAAATTATACCTTTGAATAAAATAATTCTTTTAGTGTGGATACAAATTGATTTTTTTAAGTCATGATTTTAAAACAATTGACTAATACTGTTAATTTTATTTTCTCCATCTGTCACCCACCTGAGACATTAAGAATGTCATAAACCTCGGCACCCACATGTATCTGACACATCCGTGGTCTGTTTCATTGAAGAATTATCTTGTGATTCAGTTAAGTTGTTTTTAAATACGTTACAGGGTTTAGTTCTTTGCTGATGAATGCAAAATTGTGAGAGTATTTTTGTATCTTCGATTCTGTAAAGTGGGTTAAACGAATTTCTTTCCTATGCAAGATGCGACCATGATCGCTCTGCTCGAAGTGTTTATAGAAGTGTGTATGTGTGTATAAAGACCAGTGTATACTATTTATAAATACGTGATTACTAAATGAGCTAGCCGTATGCTCCAAGGTCATTTATTTCAGAGCGCGTCTTTGGACAGCTGATGACTTTCGACGAGCATAATTAGTGAATTGTTGTAAATAAATAAATGTCTGCGTTTGAACTGTAATCTAAAATGTCAAATGTGTACATATATTCATTAACGTGGATATGAGTCATCGTCATCAAGTTTCGCCGTCTATCTAAACTCGAAATCGATGCTAAAGACAACACAAGAATACATAACCTCCGTTTTTAACATTATTTATTATTTTTTGTTGTCGTACGAGCAGTGATTATCTAATACCTCAGGTTATAAACCGTGAGGGTCATTATTCAATAATTTCATTAAAATCGTTTCATCGAAACGATTTTGTAGGTATGCGTATATAATTTCTATAATTTTAAATGTTCAACATTTTTTTACATCACGTGACATTGAAGAGTCTTGTAATAAAGTGTATGTTTTCTGATTTTTTTTTATTCTTCATTTGTTGACATTTCAGAATATAATCCTTGAGCTTATAATCAGAGATGCATCTTAAATATTTAAAAACTGTGACAAACACTTTTTTTCCACTTCATTAATATCTCAAAATTTAAAAGGAAAGGAAAATAAATGCAAATAGATTTTTAAATAATGCAATATTGTTTTGACCAAATTGGAAAGTAGAAAAATGTAGGGAATTACAAATTCAGTCCGAGTCTATTATTTAAAGATGTGTAGAAAGAATTCGTGTCTATGGTGTCGACTCTTAATTTCTGCAGATCATTTCTATTTGATGAAGAAGGTCGTGGGCGTCCTTCTTTAGTTCATAACGACAAACTGAAGGCCTTAGTCGAATCAGAACCACGCACAACAATTCGAGAGCTTGCATATAAGTTGGGTATTAGTCATCCAACAATTCTGGATCAGTTAAAACCACTTAAATTAAAAAATGTATATGAATTTGAAAGTCATAAACCGCAATTCGTTTCCTATCAACCTAATACAATGTTATTAAAGTTCCTTCTCATTTCTTATTTATTTTTAATCGAAAGTAAAACCAGATTTATTTTCTCTGACTCATGAAGAAGTGAAAATATCTTTTTATTAACTTTAGTTTCACAAAATGTTAATGTAAAACAATAGAAAAGTTAGCTAGTCAGGAAAAACACTCAAACACGGCGATCATCTTGGAAGAAATTTATAAAAATCTCATTTTATAATAAACTTTACTTTGTCTATTTCTTTATTAGTTGAATTTGGGAACTTTTTAAATTCCTCTAGTCGTTCGATTTTCCTACTTTCTAATCTAAGAGTTAATCAAAAATCTGAATCG
This sequence comes from Acanthacorydalis orientalis, assembly GCA_034766995.1. NCBI lineage: Eukaryota > Metazoa > Arthropoda > Insecta > Megaloptera > Corydalidae > Acanthacorydalis > Acanthacorydalis orientalis. Next base: position 12,685,656 of record CM068319.1, on the reverse strand, counting down.
AATTTTGAATAGACTTATGAACTTATTCATCTTTTCTAACAGTATTTTCATAGTTAGAACATTTTTTCCTTCGTTCCACAGAAATGTTCGTTATTTTCTTAGTTTCTATGTAAGAAAATGCTTAAGTATACTTTTTTTGCATGATTGATAGTTTTTTTTTATTTTTTAAAATGTGTTATAAAGATGTAGTTAAATCTGGAGAGTATGGATCACATACACTAATTCATTTAGTTAAATTGTTGCATCATAATCGTTAAGACATGCGATTATTCATTATTATTCTAAGATGAGATGGTTCTTATTATCGAGACTATTATACTTTCTAATCTCATCAGTTACTAGCATAAAACTGATAGTTATTTTTTCTGTTTCGATAAAAGCTAATATAGGTATGGTTTGAGGAATTTCTCCAAACAGGAACACACTTTTTTGTTAAGATTTTGCTTAAATTAGTTCAATGTGTATTTCTCAGAATGTTTGGATAAAAAGTATTCAGTTATTTTTAATCGGAAGGTTAAAAATACTTTTTTGTGGCAGAGTAACACTAAAATTGATAAAAAACATATTAAAAGTCAAAGAATCGAAATCATCTGTCATGAAAAATACATTCTTTTTAATAGAAAAAATATATTTATATATTTTTGAACATATGATCCTGTTGATACGCTGTTTTGATGATCTTTCTTTTGGATCATTTGAGTTTCTGTTTTCTACTAGTCGTGTGTCATCTTCAGATAGATTTAAGATTAGTATAGTTTCAAGTAAATTTATATGTAATATAGATCTAAAGATGATAGGCGTATTGAAATTAGTAGTGGAGAAGAGAAACTTAAGTGATACGAAAGAGGAAGAGCATCAGGACAATGCACTTTTAATTTTCCTAATACACTAGAGTCGCGATATAGTGAAATCTACATGTAGTAAACTACTCCGTAGAGTGGACACACAACTTTACATTGAGTACCTTGTATAGTCAACAAATATTAATTCGATATAATGAACAATATTCCACATAATTAGGGAATTTTTCTATTATTCGTTATTTGCTTCTTTATGCAATAAATGAGTCATTTTCATTCAAGTGTCTTAAGTGATAACATGTTTGTAGCATGTATAAATTTGTGAATTCAATTAATATACTGATGAGGTTTGGAATTTAAAGTGAATACATCATGTTCACTACAAAAATAAAATATTTACAATTAAGTGAAATACTGGAAATGTTAAATAAAAGAACAGGGATTACATTTTCAGCAAAAAATGGAGTCGCTAAGTCAACTATTTGTGCAATAAGACATAGGGAACAAAGAATTTTAAAAAAAGTTGACCGTACCTTTATCGGACTAGGTAAAATGAGTTTCCACAAGGGATATGCTAAGATCTATTATCAATGTTTTGCATTGAGTTGAAGAAAATGAGAATGCAATTGATTACTCCAGCGTGGTTGTGTTACATAATTTAAGGAATAAGTTAGTACAATTAGGAGTAAATATAAAAACATAACAACCGAAAATAACTTTATTTTTCTACAAAAATCTAAATAAGCAGCAATTTTATTCAATTTATATTATCTTTTGAAAACTTTAATTCATTTCAATAAACTTTTAAAAATAATCAAATGCTTTTAGTAAGTAAATATATCTTGCAAGTGCACAACCTTGTTAGAGTGAATGGACTGTGCATTAATTGATTCACTAAATCGTGACTCTACTGTATATTAAACAATAAATGTAAAATATAATGAACGACAAATATCGATTTTCAATTCCAATGCTTGAATCATAAACAATAACATATACTATTAAATAATTTATCAAATTATAAAAATATGTATCATGAAATTCTTATTTTCATTATTATTATTTTCTCTATATTCTCAGTAAACATACAAATGTTTTACTTAGATAAAAAAATTGCGATTGTTTAAAAAATGAATATCTTAAAATGAAATACAATTTCTAAGCATCTTTGTAAATAAAAAATATTTTTCAAGTATTAAATTGTATTTTTATACATTTTATTAAAAATTATCTTAACACTTAAGTACATCATTAGATAAATCTATAAAATTAAAATATTATTAAAATATATTAAATGTTCTTTGTTTGGAGCAAATGTTCATTATTTCATATATCTGAAAAATATTTTAAATTAAAAACGTATAGTTTATAGATCGTTTTAGCGCTATGTTTGCTCTAGAATTATAAAAAATATCAATATGTATAGAATAGATAACAACTACATATGTAGTTAAATCCCAATCTGTAATACTAACATTATTAATTTGATAAAACACACTGGCAACACATGTTTTTGTCTGATTGATATAAAATCCACTCTAATGTTTACATTTAGCATCTCGTAAGATAATTTTATAGGCGTCTTTGTTTTTAGTTTCTTCTAAAACCATGTGAAATCAAAATATACTGAAGTTCTTATGATTATTAAAATAATGTTTCAAATGCTTTGGCTGAGCAGAAAAGAAAAATAAAGTTTTTCTATATAAGTACTTGATTTATTGGAAAATTATGATTGCTCATCTTTAACATTTATTATTTCCAATAACTGTTTTAATATAACTTTTATGAAACAGTAAAGGTATTCAGTAATGACACCAAACAAGAGTGTTGTATCAATTGTGTTCTATATTTTCTCATATTTATTTTAAATTATTTTTTAATCGAAAAAAATATTTTGTAAACAAAATTAATCGTATTTTTAGTATTTTTTTCTGCCTAATTTCTAATCGACGGCCTTAACTTTCTAAATCTGCCTTTACTATTCCTAATTTATTTATTTATCACATCTTGTAAAGTGGATAAACATTTGCATTTTCTAAATCGTAAAAAATCCACATACTGAAAGTTAAAAAATCACAGATCTAAGAAATTATTTTTAATTCCAAATTAATTTGTTTACACTTTTTATTTGTACCCATGGTTAAATTTTGAATTAAACACACTTTATTAAATACCAAAATACTAGAAAAGAAATAATTAGATTGATTTACACTATTAATTTTAATGAACTGATGTATTGTGCATAATAAAGACGAAAATAAAAATTAAATGGTGAATTATCAAAAAAAATGAAAAAAGTAAATGGAGAGTTACCGAAAAAATAAAAAAATTCCATAACGACGCAAACCGAGGTTTTGGTATATATATATATATATATATATATATATATATATATATATATATGTGTATATATATATATATATATGTGTGTA
>CM068319.1:12654924-12677424 GCA_034766995.1 Acanthacorydalis orientalis | reverse complement strand
AAACAATAAAGGAAGACTTAGTAGTATCAAGTCTTGATAAAGACAATTGTGATTGTATAATTAATGATAATGAGTCCAGCACTGATAGTAATAGAAATGCGTTAGAATTTAATAAAGAAAACTGTAGTGATAATAATGAAAATTTCCATTTGGTACCAGAGTGTAGTGCAAATATCAACACAGCGATTGATGAAGAATTATCATTATGCGATCTTCAAAGAACGGATTCAAATATTGATACAGAGGTAACGGTATCGAACGAATCTATATTCTTTGAATGTAATAATAATTCCGATATAATACTTGAGTGCGATTCAGCGACCGATACAATTGAAAAAGAGACGGTCGATTCAAATATTCAAATGAATTTTGATTCAAGTTCCGTTCGTTCTAGTGAATCAGAATTCTTACAGTGTAATGACAGTTTTAGTTCAGTGCCTGAATGCAAACCATCAATCAGTGCTACTGAAGAAGAAACAGAAGTATTTAATATTACAAGTAATACAGAAGTGGATTTAAATGAACTTAAGTTAGAGTTTAATAATAATTTGTTATCGGATTGTGATTCATCTGTAAATTCTTCAGTTGACAAAATAATACAATCTAATCTGGAAATTAATAAAAATGATGTGAGTGATAGTTGCATTCCAGCTGACTCAATTGGACAGATGTCAGAGTGCATTAACAATTTTTATGTAGAGTTGGAATGTAATCCGTTTATTAAAGGATTTAATGATGTCACAATGAAGTGCAATATTCCAATTAATGATAAAAATGAAACTGATAGTGATTTAAATATACTCGAAACAAACTTATCACACGACAGTTGTTCTAATATAACACCTAAAACGGATTTATTGATTAAAGAGAATAACGAAGAAAAAACAGAAGTCAGTAGTGAATTTAATAATAAAATTTGTGTAGATGTTGATTTAAATCAAATTGTGTTAGATGTAAATAAAGACATGGAATCTAATAAAAATTTGCATTTAGTATCTGAAAGTGATTCGTTAAGTGGTGCGATTAATACAGAGACGACAGAATCTTGTTCTGAAAGTGTAAATGGAAGTGGTGTGGAAATTGATTTAAAACCAGTTGTGTTGAACGAATCAGACTGTTTAGAGTTTAATAATAATTCCAATTTAATTCCAAATTGTACTTATTCGAACAATAATCAAATTGATTCTGTTAATGAGAATAATGTGAGTGTTGATATAAATCCTGTTGAGGATAATGAATCACAAATAAATAATTTAGGTTCATTTGAAATACCAAGTCCATTAATTAATATAATTAGTGAAGAACCGATTCAGTCTGATGTGACTGTCGAGTCGAAAGAATTCCAATTTCCAAATTATACAACAAATATAAGTAAACAGTTCTTATCAGATCCATATACGACAACTTTAGATGAGATAGAATTTGTATCAAATCCGAAACAGAAAGAAAAGAAATCGTCCACTGCGAATAATATTAAAAAAGTACTTATGAGTCCTTTTGTGAAACGAAAAAATAAAAAAGATGATTTGGAGAAGCCCGATAAAAATTTAGAACGATCTAATTCAAGAGTATCATTAGGTAGTTTATCCGAAGAAGAAACTGGCTGTAAAAAGGACATCAGCTGTAGAAAAAGTCCATTTCATCTGAGTTCAATTATTAAGAAAAAAAACAATAAACAACAATCAGTAGATAATCCAGATACGAACTTAAAACGATCTGATTCGAAAGTATCTGTTAAAAGCAACGTTTCAGATTCTAAAAAATCAAACGAGATGGATAGGAAGATCGTTTCGTTCGGTTCAGAACAGTCGTTGTCTCGAAAACCGTCGTTTATGAAGAAAGTGTCGAAGTTTCTTGGAAGTACACCGAATTTGCATAGAGCGTCTAGTTTTCGGGATGTGTCTAGTGATAAGAAGTATACAGAGAAGTTGTTCGATGCTAGGGCTTCGGGTTGGTCGAGCTCTTTGCAAAGTTTGGACGAAGATAATGTGTTGATTGATAATCCTGGACATTGTAGTGTGGTGTCGGACTCAATGAGAGACACTCGGTCTGTGTCTGAGGTGCCTAATGATGAATATGATGAATTCGGACAAAGGAAATTGATAAGGACACAGAGTTTGTCAATGCCAAATGTAAGTAATGCAATAAATACACTATATTATAGATAATAACGTTATTGAAAAACACAGTCAGTCACAAAAGTATCCGACCACCTTTAATACTCAGTATGTTTTATGTAATAAATTAAGTTTATGGCAGAAAAGACATTGTTTAAAATATGTTTGATATCGTTTATTAATGTACTTTAAAATATAATATTTACAAATAATATATATATATATATATATATATATATATATATATATACAATATGTTGCAAAAAGGTATGTTTTCAATTCAATATGTCATGTACACACAAAAGTATCCGGTCATGCTCAATAATTAAAACTCATAGAAATCGGTAAATCCTCGAATATTTTAGCTTTAAAATTAACGTGAAACCACACCATTGTCTTAAAATTTCTCGGTAGTATTGGTTGTGCTTCTTTACCGTTCTACAGTATTTTAATATTCGAATGATGTCGAAAATACGTGAAGCAAATTTATTAGAGAGAAAATTCATTATTTCTCTAAATAAAAAAGGATATTCACAGCGCAAAATAGCATAAGAGACTGGTATTCCAAGCAGTACAGTCCAAGATATTGAAAAAATTCAAAACTGATAGTATATTAGCGAATAAAGAACGATCAGGAAGACCCAAAATGTTAAGTGAACGGGAGGAAAAACAAATTTTAAGAATTGTAGGAATTAATCCAATATGCGTGGATATTCAAAAAAGTACAGGAAAGAATTTGAATTCTGGAACAGTGTAGAGTCATCAGAAAAATGGCTATCATGGATGGGTTTCGCGAAAGAAGTAATGGATTTGTAAACAGAATAGAGGAAAAAGGCTTGAATTCGACAAAAAAACATGTGAATCAATCATAAGACTTTTGGGATACTGTTATTTGTAGTGATGGAAGTAAATTTGAAATATTTAGGTCATCGAAAAGAAAAATGGTATGGAGAAAACCTGGAACTAAATTCAGTAAAGAAAATCTCGGATCAACTGTAAAACATGGACATGGTTCCATAATGGTGTGGTGTTACATATCAAGTTAGTTAGTTATTGATGATTTAGGGCGCATCGACAACTGAGGTCATTAGTGCCCGTTACATGTAGACAGCTGGGGTTGGAAACCTTTACTGTTTTGAAGTCAAAATGAATAAGCTAACTTATATCGATATTTTGAAGTATAATTTAAAGACCAGTGCAGAGAAGTAAGGATTGGAAAACAAATTTATATTTCAACAGGGCAATGGTACTAAGCACTGTGCCAGCAAATTGAAAGAATATACTTTATACAATGTACCAAAAAACTGAACACCTCAATTACCGGACATGAATCACATAGAACATTTATGGGGAGTTTTGAAGAAATCTTTGACCAATCATTCCATTACTAGTAAAGAAGCATTGAAAACCTTTCTTTAACAAGAATGGGACCCAATGAGCCCGGACATAACGAAAAAAATAGTACATTCTATGCCCAATCGATTAAAAGCAGTTCTGAAATCTAAACGATATCCTACTAAGTACTATTTTTCATCCTTCTAACTCTTTTTCAAATAATATTGTGAGTGGCCGGATACTTTTGTGTGTATAAATATATGGCATGTTGAATTGAAAACACATCATTTTTCAATATTATGTATATAAATATATATATATATATATATATATATATTATTTCTAAATATTATATTTTGAAGTACAGTAATAAACTATATCAAACATATTTTTAAACAATTTCTTCTCTATCGTAAACTTAATTGATTACATAAAAAACATTGAGTATAAGAATGGCCGGATACTTTTGTGACTGATTGTATAGCATTCCTCCTAGATTAAAAGTACTCGTACACTAAAAACATGTTAAAAACTTATAGAAAATTGAACGAAATCAATAATTTGTAAATATAAATCATACTTATGACTCACTGTTTTGCGTAATGTAATCAGAAAAGAGATAAAACATAAAAATATGATATGAGTCATCTAACTTGATTCAGATATACTGATTATATCAAATTATCTTTTCATTAGTTTATTGTTTACTGTTTACCTGTACATAATATCACTATCAATGATAACAGTTAATTATACAATAATTATCAGACATTTAAAAAAATCCACGAAAAATTTATTAATTAGGTACTTATAAACCATACAACTTAATTATGAAAACTGTTACTTATTAATTGTTTACATAGATTATCAATTATTAACTAAAGAATATACAGGTGGCGTAAAAAGAACGAAGCGATTAAAACATTAATATTTTGTTTATTTTGTAATACTTTCATCTTTTCTTATTTCCCAAAATGTAGTATAAAGATTGACATTTAGCATTCATTTTAGTACGAAGTTTAATTTGTAATGAATTTCATTTTCATATAAAATTAATTTAAAAAAATCTACACATTTTATATCGATTGTAGACTCTCTATTGCCATTTCTTATAAAACATTAAACATAAATCTATTATAGCTTATATTCTTGAAATCATCCACAATTCGAATATTAACATACATGCAAGAACAGCATAAAATGTATTCGAATTCTGACATCTTGATAGATTGGAAGATTGGTTGTGTGGGCTCGAACCTATATTATCTGAATACATAATAAAATATGTATGTGCGATGATAAAAAAGCACGGAAATCATTTTATCGTTTTGAGCTGACACAGGATCAGTTCGAACTATTTCATCGCCAATCGTTCAAAAACATACTGATAGTTTTTTTTACACTACATGTATTATTATCTCAACGTTTTTCTACATCATTTACTTTCTATTTGGATAATATGCTTACAGTATGAATAGGTATAAAAATATTGACTAGAAACATATTCAGTTTATCTTTTTTGTGTTATATGTATATATATATAGAGAGAGAGAGAGAGTGAGAGAGAGATACAAAAATACATACACATATATATATATATATATATATATATATATATATATATAGTATCTGACACCCGTATTCGTACAGTAGTATTATCAATCGATGAAATTGTAAAAAAAAACAAATTGTGATAATGTATTTAATTCTTTTTATTAATAAATTATTATATTTATTTGTAAATTTGATTTCTTATAAAAGAATCCATTTAATTCACTAATAAAAAAACTAACAAATAAAATTAAAAACTTTTTCAAAAAACATAGGACAGTCGTATTCGTACAGAAAAGTATTTTGTAGGAAAATTAATTAAAAATACTATATCTAATATCGGGTAGCGTGGCCTTTCTGTTTTATTACTTATCTCAATCTATTTGGGACAGATTGAACTAATTTTTTTGTAATATCCGGTGTATTTTTTTCTTATTCGGATATCAGAGCAGACCTCAGATCCCCCATGTTACATATTTTATGTTTTCGAATATTTTTCTGCAAAATTGACCATAAATACTCAATGGTATTGAAGTCGGGCGATTGTGAAGATATATCCTAGAACTTGCGGATAATTATAGAGGAGTCACAATTGAGAATCCAACGACTTGTGTTTTGAGTCATTATCTTGATAAAACACAAACCTGTCTGTCAGCCCTAAATTTTCAGCATTATTTCTTAAATTGTTCTTTAAAAGGTCAATATGTTTTGCTGTATTCATGTTTCCGTTAATAAAGTGTAGTTTTCCAACTCCAAAACCCGAAAAACATCCCCACGCCATAAATGATTCTACCCCGTGTTTGATTGTCGGAATCAATTTTTCTTTGTCCAGGTTTTTATTTGGTTTTCGACATACTTTTTACCTTTTATCCCAATCGAAAAGACAAAATTTACTCTTATCGATGAAAATGGTTTCATTCCAAAACTGCATATTGTTGTTTATATCCCTTTTAGCAAATTCTAGATGCATCTTTTTATTAATGCTACTAATGAAGGTTTTTTTTTCTAGCTAGTCTATTTTTATAGTCATATCTACTTAAGGCTCTACTAATTGTACGTACACTGCTTTTCCAGCTGTATTCCTAATAGTGGATGAAAGTTTAGGAGTACTAATGAATGGGTTCATTCTTACTTCTTTCCAAATTTCACGCTCATCCCGATCACTTAGTATTTTTCTCCCTATATTTCTAGGTTTATTTTCGACATTGCTTTCGCTTTGACACTTTTTTATAACACACTGCAATGACTTCTTTGAACCAAATGTATTATTTTCCCTTAGAGATTTACCGCTTTTATATAAGGAAATTATTAATTTTCTTGTTTCTATGATTGTTTCCAATCATTTTCTTCTCATTATTGCTGATATCTACTTCACGTACCACAAACCAATCAAAAACGTTACTATTCTAGAGATATCAATTTTATGAATTCTCATAATATGAAATTCTAAGTTTTAATGTGTTCTCTTTCACAATTTTCAAACAAACACTTAAATGTATGAATACGAGTGTCGCAAAACTTGCACGTAATTTTACCTTATTGCACCAATTTTATTGTTAATACAAAAATGGTTAAATTTTTTTTAAAAAAAATACGATGCATCATCAACCTACACTATAGACTGTAAAACCATTTATATTATTCAATCAATAATTACCAACTTTTTCTTGTCTTGTAGTATTAATTCTTGTGTACGAATACGACTGTCCGCAATTGTATGCATATGAAAGAACTTTCTAAATGCTATCTTTTTTAAAAACATTAACTTATAATGTGTTATTATTTATTGTGCTATTAAATTAATTCTATTTTTTTCGTTTTGTGAAGAAGTTTAGATTTTCTAAATTAATTAATATAATAAGCTCTTTAAAATCCTATTTAATCAAAATGTTTAATGATTAATTATTGTCAAAAATATGCTGAATACCTGTTTTATATACAAGGGTGTGATTCATAAAGAATTTGTGCCTGAAAGACAAACAGTTCATATTGTATTCTACATTGAAGTGGTGATGAGATTATTATAACTCATTTCTTAAGAAAAAGGTAGTTAGTTCTTGTTACATGACAATGCACTTACTCATTCAGCACTCACTGTGAAGTCATTTCTAATTAAACATGACATTCAAATCAACCACCCTATTCACTTGACTTAGCATCAACAGACTTTTTTTTCTCTTTCCTAAAGTGAAAACTGTTTACAAAGGGAAACGATTTCAGGACATAGAATGTATATTAAGAAAATGAAACCGTTGAATTAAAAGTACTTTTTTCGAGGCCCTTTATCGATTGTTTTTAAACGGTTTTAGAACATTGTAAAAAGTGTATTAAACTAAATGGAGATTACTTTGGATAAATGTCAAAATTTTTTCTTGTTATTTAAATTGTGTATGGTATAAATGTTCTTTTCATTGTGCCAATCCGGGAACTAAATTCCCAGACCTCATATATATATATATATATATATATATATATATTTATATAAAACCTAAATTATAATTGTTCCTTTTGCGGATTTGTTTTTGGAAACATGATTTTTCCAATGAATGCTACCATTGTCTTTTCTACACAAATTTACTTTCATGGCACGAAATACTCTTTAAATTTCGAAATAAGATATTGAATACAATTTTGAACATGTTGCATCTTGTTCATTCCTAAGACATCTAAACAAGAATAGCAATATTACTTCGGACGTGACATAGACCGCAAAGGGTTAAAATATTTAATATGTTTTCTTCCGACCTGTTTTCATTAACCAATCCACACTTTCTGGTATTTTATAAAGTAATTACAACAAATATACATTTATTTAAAGTTGTACATATAAGTTCTAATCTATTAAAATGAGTTAATTATCTTACAATTTATAGCTAAGCATTGTAATGATTCTTTGTAAACTAATATTTTACAAACTTGAATATTTTGACTACTCATTTGAAAGGAAACAACATCTGGGATCTATATTTTTGAATTATTTTTATTTATCTACATTACTTTTTAAATCTATAGAAACTTAAAGCTCTAATCATGGATAAAATCAAAACAAATATTTGTTTTGGTAGCAACAAAATTTGGCAGCATATTAACCCTTAATGGTCGAAAGGACCCACTACGGGGACATCACACTTGTGCCACACAATAGAAAATAAAAAGCTCTCAAACGTTAAGGGTTAATATCTACAAATATGTTATCAAAATTTCGAAGCCAAAAAATATAGAAGTTTCGATACCTTCACCATTTTTTAATTCAAGATTTAACCAGTACTTTGACAAAAAATTAATCTGATTTTTATTTTTATACTTTTCAACCTCTTTCTAGTTGTTTGTCTTTAGATTGACAATCTGTTTTAATTATCAAATTACCTCATAAATTTGAGTCAAAACATATCTCTTGTACTCAACCGTGTATTTATATTTACAATATTTATTTGAGGAAAGTAAAAGTATCTAAAAATAAGAATGTATGTAATTAAAAATATGTTAATTCTTTCTTTACACGCTCATATTTTTCTTATTTTGACAAGAAATAAGTATTTAAATAAAACTGGATACGTTTTTTTATGTCTTTAGTTTTCATTTTTTTTAATGTATCGATAATTGTACAATTAATTGGTTAAACAATTTCCATTGACATCACCACAAATAACAAATTACAGATTTTGAAGAGTGCGGATACTCATAGTTAAATATTTCTGGTTACATGATTTTATATAATAATCGATTAAGAATCATATTGCAAAACTATAAATGATAATTTATATTTTCTTTATATATATATATATTTGCGTATATTTAAATAGAAATAAATCAAGATATGATTTATAACAGTCTGTTTGTTTTATTGTAGAGTTCTGGTGTCGGTCGCAGGTGTGGGGTTTCGCATGGTGCCGTTTTCGCAAGGCACTACCAGTCAAATTTAGGTGAGTAGAAGAAAATATCTGCATGTTTCATCGTAACGGTATTTTTTTTTGTTCTTTCAATCTTTTTTAGTGTTTCTATTTTAAAGTCAATGTCTATGCATATATACAAATAGTTTATGTACAGGATGTATCTCAAGATTTATGTTTACTTCTAAGAAGTGTTTTTCTTTTGCGTTCATGAGAAATAAATAAAATTACATTGGATCGAAATCCAGTTCTAATGGATATATATATATATATATATATATATATATATATATATATATACATACATATATATATATATATATATATATATATATATATATACATAAATTTATAAAGAAAATATTACAATTTATTATTAAGGAAAACATTTGTTACATATTAAGAGTATAAGTTATGTGAAATGTGTGTATAGTACGTTGTTAATTGATTGTTTGTTGTTTGCTTTTATTCGTTCGAAAATTTGTTATATTCAACTGAAAGTCACATTAATAGCATTAGATTTTTTTTTTAAATCTTAAGATGTTAAAAAACATTTAGAAAGTAGTGAAATAGCGATTAATTCCAATACGTACTCCATTTGACTTGTACTGTTAATTCTTAATACAATAGATACACGCATGGCCAAAAGTATTAGGCAGCCCATAATTATGCACTTCAAACATATGGTTGTGTTGAGTAAAAATAAAATTACATATGTTTAAAGGTAATGAAATTTATTTACTTATTTCATTATTTTATTCCTCCCTCCAGCCTTAATTACGGCAGCAATTTTTTTGCTACTGTTGCGACTAGTCTGTACGACTCATCATTAATAATAATAATTAATCATAATAATTAATCATAATTAATAATATTCTTCCTCAATAACAGTTTTCAATGATTTTTGTGATGTAATTGAGTGTTCTCGTATCCTCCGCTTTAGCTTTCTCCACAAGTGCTCTATCGGATCCAGATCTGGGATACTGTGCTGGCCCATCTAACAGTTCAACGCCATTTTCTTGAATCTATTTAATTGCAGCCCCAGATTTATGACATGGTGCATTGTCCTGTGTAATTTTACATTGTCCAGGTTTGTATCGCCAAAAAATTTACAAAACAATGGGCCTAGTACCGTTTCAAGGACATACATATATTTTGTGCTGTCCATGCGGCCCTCGCAAATGAACATTTCGCTTCCGCCATGCAGCCCCAGATCATAATCGCACTCCGGGATGTATTCCTCACCGAATCGTCTCCCCATATAGGAGATACCGAGGGTACCAAACACCTTAAAATAAATTGAAAATGGACGTTTTTTTGTTGTAAACACTGTTTCTTAAAATGTTCCGCGGCGATCTTTAACAGTATTTATGAACTAATAGAGATGTAATTAAAATGTATCTCAAAGTTACATTCATCAGACCACACTACATTTGACCAATCATCCTCAGTCAAATGCCGAGCTCTATAGGCCACTCAAGGCTTTTTTGTTTGATCTTAGAGCCATGGTTTCTTCCTGGCCTTGCGACCTCTCAGCCCAGCTGAATTGAGTTGATTGTGACCTTTCAGCACTGGTTGAATTTGCTCAGATGTGTCAGCAGCAAACGCAACAAAAGTTTTTTCCTGTCCTTAAGTGAAGATAGGATATATTTGTCCTTGAAACTGGTTGTCCTTGGTACCGAGTCCATCGTTCAGTAAAATTTTTGGCGATACAAATCTGAACAATGTAAAATTTTAACAGGACAATGCATGTCACAAATCTGTGGCTACAATTAAATAGACTCAAGAAAATGGCATTGAACTATTAGATTGGCCAGATCAGAACTCGGTAGAGCATTTGTGGGGAATACTAAAGCGGAGAATACTAGAACACTCAATAACACCAAAAAAATCCTTGAAAATTGTTATTGAGGAAGAATGGAAGAATATTTACTAGTGACGAGTGTCGTAGACTAGTCGCAATAATACCGAAAAGAATTGCTGCCGTAATTGAAGATAAGGAAGAGAAGGGGAGCAAAGAAATATCGAAATAAATAAATAAATTTGATTACCTTTAAACGTATGTAGCTTTATTTTACTCAACACAACCATATTTGAAGATAAGTGCTTAATTATGGGGTGCTTAATATTCTTGCCCAAGCTGTAGATTATCGTTCATAAATATGTTTAAATACTTTCGAATATTTTATGGATTATATATATATATATATATATATGTATATATATACGTACATATATATATATATATATATATATATATATATATATTTATATATATATATATATATATATATATATATATATATATATATATATATATATATATATATATATATATAAAGGAAGAAAAAGAAAAAGGTTAGAAAAAAGATGTAATATTAAACCGTATTTGATCGTCATTGGTCACAGATACGGGCATTTCTGATTTTGATTTATCTTTTAAGTTGAAATCACTGGACTAGAATTTCCCGAATCATCTTTCATAAAATCGTTCTGATTCTAATATTGCAATCTCATCAACCTATTCACGTATTTTTGAATTACTCAGCTTTGTTACTTCTTTAAATTTCATAATGAATTAATGATTTACATGTAGTTTCTGCTTTTCCGTTATTATCGTTTAAAAAACTGTTCGAAAACTAACTTTGAACTTAAATTATAATTACAGATAGAAACAGCTATAAATATAATCAATTTTTGTTAATTGTACTTCATATTTGTTATCTACTCTAACCTAAAACGAGTATATCAAAAAACAATTCCTTTTTTCAGACCTGATATTTAATTTAATATATATATATATATATATATATATATATATATATATATATATATATATATATACGGATTAGCATGAAACGTTTTACAGGAAACGTTTTTCACAAATAAATTTTTCACACAGCACATTTTTTTCCAATGAAAAATGTTTAATAAATAATTATTAATGTTTTTTGATTGTTTCTGAGATTCTTCTTTACTTGAGCACTCTGAAGATAATATCGTCATCGATATAGACATAAGCAATAATTAAAAGTGATCTGTAATTATTATTGATTATTTTTTTGTTGTACTTCTTTTTTGTTTGTGGGCGAGGGTGAAAAATACATTTGTAAAACAAAATTTAACACGAAACCAGATTTGTCTTGTAAGGAGACAACACATTTGTCTATTTGATCTTGTGTTTTATCACTTGAGTAACAAGGATTAAATCATATTCTTAATTTTTATGTATTTCGTACAAGCATTGATACTGAAAAACAGTAGTGATTTTACAAACCGTGTGCTGTATTTTAAATTGAATTTGTTTTAAGCCTATGCTTATAAAATATAAAAACCATTTAAAAATAATGTTCTAATAGACATATTCTGTTTTATTATTTTGCTGTAAAAAATATGTGTGTCAGAAATATTATTGAAAGATAATTATTTCGTCTGTTTGTAATTCTTTATGATTATTCTTCAATATTGGTGTTATCAATTCAATTTATATAACATAGTGAGATTATTTCCAAGAAAAAAAAAGATTAAAATCATCTAACAATTTCTTTCACAATTGTTCCTGTACACGACTTTCACTCTATGCGAATCCGTCGATAAACAACAATCGCAGGAAAACTAAGAACAGTGATTTTTCAGTTTTATCGACAGTTCGCGTACCGTTATTCTTCTGTCGTATCTGAAGAGGTCATTAACTCTCGTAATCGTCACATCAGTCACAACTAGTCGTGTTGCGTGCGGTTAGTTCCAAACAAAGTTCACGACCCTCCCGAGAATGATTTGTATCAATTTAACATTGATGACCATGGTGAACGTGTAATTCACCGCACTATACTGGAACTCTCACGGATTTCACATCGTCTTGTTTCCCATTCCATAAAAAAAATGTAATGATAATGAGTCGTTCTACTGAACTAGACGGATGTCATGTGATTATTATAAAAGAATCTTTTTTTCTTCACGTTAAAACACTGGTTTTCAAACGAGTATTTTTCACACTTTTGGCTCTTTATATATTTTTACAAAAAGATTTCTATCACTTATAAAATAACATGATTTTCTACGAAATAATACTTAATAAATTTATATATATATATATATATATATATATATATATATATATAATAATTAATCTACCAGTATTTAATGTATATATATATATATATAATTAAAAATGTTTGATTGCTTGAATAAGATATATTGTGTATTGAAATCAATATATCAGTGTTTAAAATGTATTATTAAATAAAATGGTCAGAAAATAAATAACTATTTAGTTTGTCTGACCATTTGTAAGTAGTTATATGTAAGAATTTAATACAGGATAAGCAGTATTTGTATATTAAATCTATTTGTATCTGCATATATAAGATCATGTACTATGTAAGTGCCAACATCCTGTAATTGATATTTTATTCGAAATACAGTACATTACTTACTTATTATATGTATATAAATAAATATGTATATATATATAAATATATATATATATATATATATATATATATATATGTATGTATGTTATTGTAAAAGAATCATTAGAAACAAAAGTTCAGGTTTTGAATGGATGATTGACTTTTTTTAAACTGTATGGTATCAACTGCTACACTTTCCCTATAGTCTTTATATAAAGTTAAGTTAATTAGTTTGCTGGTTAATAATAACAAAAGAGATATAACAGAAATGCAAATAAGGTCATATTTATTTATATTTCAATTTATTCATATTAGACTTCTAGTTTTTAACATTGAATTGATGAAATAGTACATTTCATTGATTTTCTGTTTAAAAATGTAAGAAAGGATGTACATATGGAAAGTTATTTTTCCTTTTTAGTCTTTTCAAAGATTGCCGAGAAAAAAAGAAGTGCATGTATATATATATATATATATATATATATATATATATAACATTATTTAAAATGGGCGTACTATTAAAACTTTTATTTTAAAATTTCAGAGATTAACTGTATTAATTCTGA
The DNA here is from genome assembly GCA_034766995.1 of Acanthacorydalis orientalis. Classification (NCBI taxonomy): domain Eukaryota; kingdom Metazoa; phylum Arthropoda; class Insecta; order Megaloptera; family Corydalidae; genus Acanthacorydalis; species Acanthacorydalis orientalis. Next base: position 12,663,553 of record CM068319.1, on the reverse strand, counting down.
TGACTGTTTTTTCAATCAGCATCGAAAGCTTATATTAAAAAAAAACATTAAAGTGTTATATGATATTAACATTAACGAACAGAAAATATATTTTTTTTGGTTTAATAACTTGTAATTCACGTAGTGAAAAGAAATTTCCTCGAAAGACAATTTTTCTAAAGACACTTTACAATAAAATGCTTTTAAAACAATTCTTAAAAAGGCATTGTTTTGGAAATTTAGTCTTTAAAAAAACACTTTCTTGAATGTATAATTTTTCGATAAAAGCTTTGTTACATATGAGTATAAATAATGTAGGTCAGATTTCATAAAACCAGATCAGGTTAGGTTCGGTTAAATTCGTTTCATAGAGTTGTACTTTTGAAAAATTTTCATTCCAAGAATTTACCATTAAGTCAGGTACGCAGATAAGTCACTACCTTATAAATGAGTCATCGATCATCATCTTATTAAACGAAATTATATCATAGGAACGTTCATAATTTCCAGTACTAGATTTGTATGGATGACATGATTGTTCTTCATCTACCATTTTTATTAGATCAGTTTTGATTTTTTAGTGTAATCGTAGATCTCCCGCTCAAGTAAAAAATATTTATGTATTTTAGTTACACACAGTAATATATTTCTTCCTTGTACCTCGCACTCAACACCCCTGAAACGTTTAACGCTGGCTCAACAATGAAATGAATATATTTCTGCTTCTTATTAATTTTTAACTTATAAAAAATGAATAAATTAGAACCCAAGTTAAAGAATTTACAGAAACCCTGAGGCTCATTTTAAAGTGTTCTTCACTAAAAACCATGTGACTCCTAATATCAGATCACACTATTTTAAATATTTTATTGTCTTCAAGAGTTTCATCCCTTTTTTATTATATTTATATGTATTGTCCAATCAAGATTAGATATTGTACCAGTCCAGTTCCTTTACATGTGTTTTTTATCTCTCACTGAGAGAAATCTTGTTTTAATGGAATACTTTTAATCGTTTGGCACTCAATTTGTATCGTTCGAATTAAGGGGGTGATTCGAACGGAAGGTGCGTAAATGAAGTGTGGTTTTTAATTATATTTGTGTACGGGCGCTAATGATCTTAGCTGTCGAAGCGCCCTAAAACTCCAATAACCAACCTAAAGAATCAACAACGTATAACGTTCACACGTTGATGCATTACCAATAATGGAGAAAATAAAATAAAATAATAAAAGTATTACAAATACTTATTGATTGATTTTCATATAAGATAAATTTGAAATTTCACAGAAGAGAAAATTTAAATTATTACTTAAAATAAATTGTCGATTTTCACTTAGTAATAAAAGATACAGGAGAAGAGCTAAGACATTTATTTCATCCTGGTATAATTTATTTCAGATAATTAAAAAACAATATTAATTTAAACGAACTTGAAAATCGTAATTAATATGATACCAGTGATTGTGTTTATAAATACATATATATATATATATATATATATATATATATATATATATATATATATCGATTGATTTATTTTTGCATGGAATAAATTAAATTGTATTATTCAGTTTGATGTCGGTATGCATATTCGTAAACGAAACGAAACACATTTTATTATAGATTTTTGTTTTCTTTCAATGGATGTGACTGAAGATATCGTCACATATATCGATCTGTTTATATTCGTCGTTCTATTTTCTTAATGTAATTGAAAAACTGTTTTCATTCTCTGAAGAAAGTGGCGTGTCAGCATATAACAAAACTTAACATCTATAATTTATATCTCATTAGTTAGTGTGTTTCTTACGTGAACGTGTTTTTGTTCTGATCAACTTTTGTGTACAATAAATGTATGTTAAATTTCAAATGGATTTTTAAATATACCATTCCAAGTTATGTACTTTTTTTGCAGTTATTTTGAGAATTTTTTACAGAATTGAAGAAAATATTGATATATTTTTTGATTTATAATATTATACATATAAATATTACAGAAAGTTGACTTATTTTAAAAATTTGATACTAAACATTAATTTTATATATAATGGTGGGTAATTTGTTGAGACTTAAGTTGTTTATTATGTAATTTTTTATTTTGTATATATATATATATATATATATATATATATATGCGAAGGTATCTATAGTACATAATAGTCTGTCAAAAACATAAAAAAATTGAAAAAATTTATATTTTGTACAAATAAAAACCCTTTTTTATCATTATGAGATTTATTTTGTAGTCTTTTATAAATTAATTTTTGTCTATTGTAAAAATGTATGATCGTTCATTGTAATAATAACCTTTTTTCATCTTGTATGATTTTTTTAACAGACATCTTTTAAAAGCAAGTGTACGTTGTTTTCTTATTAATTTTTGATTATTTTATTGTTTGTTTTTAGTGAATTTATCATTAAAAAGATTCGCAATTTAATAATCACCTTTTTTATTTCAGATATATCAGCTCAGACACCATCATCACTTGCTGTATCTCTTCCTGCATTACATTGTCTTCCAGAGAATGTGGATCTCGCAAATTCAACTAGCCCAAACACATCACATCACAGATAGTAAGTCATACTTTTTTGTATATGTCCATGTATTTACTATGGAGACATAAAATAACTAGAAATCAATGCAAATCGAAATTATGATCCTTTCGGATCGGCAGTCTTTGAGTATAATTGATCGACGCGCTCAGTCTACTGAATTCAGACATTCGACACATTTAATTTCACCTGGTGTTTTTTTCAGACGTTTATGTAGTATAATTGTAATTTTTAGGTTAATCATTACATTATTTACCTATATATAAAAAAATATCCGGAAAATTTCATAAAATTAATAAAAAAGTTTTAAAAAAATATGTAGAGATTTTCTATTAAATTATTATTGACGATTACACCCGAAGTTACACGAATTTTTTACGAAGAGTTAAGTTATGGAATGTGCGACTTTATAAAACAACTGGGTTGCAATCTATTTGCGAGAATTATTATATAGAGACATACTAATATGTATGTATGTGTATATATATATATTAAGATATTGAGCGTATATAAACGATACGAGCGAAGCGAATCGGGGGAGCGAGTGTAGCGAGTAGGGGGCAGATCCCCCTGATAGTTTATTAAAATTGTTAGGAAGTAGTAGTCTATCATTATTTATAATTTTATATATCTCATGCTACACAAGCAATGTAAATATCAAAGTTATTTCTCTATAATTAAAAATCGGTCTTGTGCTGTACTTTCATGTTCTGATTGGTTCATGAAATAACATCATCTGCTTTCTGATTGGTCCGTGTTCGCTTTTTCGCTAATCGCTTCGTTTCTTCGTAGATCGTTTCGGTTCTATGACGATGAATGTTTTATACATTCATCATTGTATATACATTATTAGCACTTAGCAATTAACACATTTAGACAATAAGATGTTGTCAATTAACACATTTAGAACTATTAAATTTTGTGAAGAAAAAAAATACGCTTACCTTTATCGGTTTACATATCTGAAGGGGTGAGCGAGTAGGGGATGGAGCTTCCTGGAATGAATAAAAATAAGTTTATTTTAATATTATTGTTATATAAGATCATACTTTTACCACAATACTGGATATATATATATAATATATTCATAATATATATATATATATATATATATATATATATTTATTACAACAAATATTCATAAAATCAAAGTGGAAATTATAAGTTTATTTATGTTTGATATTAAGTTTTTTTTACTTTACTAGAAAATCAATGCTAGATACACGTTTGAAAGTCATCCAAATAGTAAAGCGTGAAAAAGTTTGTCTGGGACAGACTTCTGTCCAGGCCAAAGTAAATAGTCGATTATAATTAATATTGATATAAACCACACACACGCACACACATACACACACACACATATTATATATATATATATATATATATATATATATATATATATATGTACATATATTTACGGTTCAGGCATCAATGATAGCATGTACATTAATAGAAAAACATTAATTCACAAAAAAAAAATTAATCGACATCTCGGAAACTTTAAACGCGATTTTCTCGAAATTATGTTTTCCAAATTGGTACCAGAAATATCTCAGCAAAATACTTGAACGATTTGGATGAAATTTAGCACAAATATTTCTTAGATCATTATCTAGTTTTTGACGTACGATCTTTTTGATATTTGTATTATTCGATTTGTTATTAACAAAATAGATGCTCATTTCAGGGCGGAAATTTCGTGTTGTTTTTCAAACATTTTCATTCAGATGACATTTCCCGGAAATACACCTGGTACAGCAGAACGCTACATCGATAACGTCACCTCAATAATGGGTTACTACTAGTACGTGGCCCAAAATATCGACTTAAAAAAATATTAAAATAATCTACAGTGTATGCCAGTGTGTTATTGTTTGTGGTTCTGATTCAACTAACGCCTTCAGCAGGTTTTTATAAGCTGAAGAAGGATGCCTACGACCTTTTTCTCGTTCCCATCATATAATTTTTGGAACCACCATTGCACCGTATGTTCCTTAACAGTATGCACACTAAAAGCATCATTTAGTTTACGAGCAGTTTCTGCTGCTTTACCACCCGTTTTGAACTCATTCAAAAAATTGCTCTTATTTGCTTCTTTTCCATCTTTAATTTAATAGCCCAAATTGAAAGGTCTATTCCACTTTTCTGCGGTCAATTTAGGCCTTAGAATTAATTTTATTTCTTATGTTTGAATTGCATAGATTTATGAATTTAAAGACAACTTAAAATAATCGAAACTAGCTGTAGAACTAAATAAAAATATCTAAAAAGATTACGCCAACAGATAATAATAATTACTTAAGTAGTATGTACTTAAATAATAATAGAGATACAATTTTTCATCCGAATTTAAATAATTTAATATTGTAATTTGTTAAATTTACATGTTTATTTTTATCTGGCATGAATAAAAATATTGCATAGGTGTTATTGTTGTAAAAATTTCATTTTTTCATACACTGTAATGTAATATAATAGCTTTTAATATAAGTGTGTGACTGAAAAATATAAAAGTTCAGATCTAACGGAATTTAAATTACGTACGCGTGAATGAAGCAATTTGAATATAATTGAAGAAATTTGTGTAAAGAACATAAATCGCTGCTTTAGATAAGAAAAGTTCACGGAGCGAGGAAATGTAACGGCCCGAGAGGATATAAATTCTGTTAAGCTCTTTTATTACTTCTATAATAAACGATGAATTAGTAAACATTTACAAAACATAAAATTCCAAATACAAACTATCCGTCAAATCGTTCAAGATAGATTTTCGTGCGAGAATTTAATGAGAGTGAATTAATTTAATGCATGTAACGATAATAATACATGCCATTTTATTCATATTTTTACATACATTAAATATGTAAAGAATGGAAAGAAAATATAAATAGAAAATAAATGAGTATTACTGAAATGCTAGTCGTAAGTGTTCACGTCATTTTTTAATATGTCCGGTTTTTATGTGTGATCGTTTATTATTCTAAATATTTGAATCGGTCATTTTAAAAAAATACGTAAGTCACAGAATTTAAATTTATGTTGGGTGTTGGAATTAATTAGTAGCATTTTCTTCATGTTTATTTTAAATGAAATTGAAAAAAAACATATCATTCAAAGTATTGTCCATCGTTATCCACTACTTTTTCCCGTCTTTCGGGCAGGAGACGAATACCACGTCGGAAGAACGCCTCGTCTTAGATGCAATCCACGAATCGACCCATTTTTTGCAATCTTCATAAGAAGTGAGCTTCTGCCCAGACAGGCCATGACTCATCGATCGAAACAAGTGCTAATCAGAAGGAGCAATATCTGGAGAATACGGCTGGTGGGATAGGACTTCCCATTTGAGCGTTTCCAAGTATGTTTTGACCAGTTTTACGACGTGCGGACGAGCATTGTCGTGCTGTAAAATCACTTTGTTGAGTCTTTCAAAGTATTCCGGCCGTTTTTCCTTCAATGCACGGCTCAAGGCAATCAATTGTAGTCGGTATCGATCCCCACTGATGGTTTCATTCGGTTTGAGGACCTCATAGTAGATCACACCCTTATGATCCAAAAAATACAGAGCATGAGCTTGGATCCATGGATATTTGGCTTCGCCGCTGGTGTTGATGGTTGGCCGGGCTTAACCTATGACTTTCTGCGTTTGAAATTGTCGTAATCCACTTTTCATCACCCGTGACAATTCGATGCAAAAATCTCTTCTTTTTCTCCCGTTGAAGCAGCAGTTCACAGGTAGAAAAACGCCTTTCAACGTCCCTCGAGTTCAGTTCGTATGGGACCCAATTTCCTTGCTTTTGGATCATTCCCATGGCTTTAAAGCATTTTCCTACCATTGACAAGTCAACTTCCAACGATTCATATAATTCTTGAAGTGTTTGAAATGGGTCTTCATTAAACAATGCCTCCAATTCCTCATCGTCGAACTTTTTCGGCTGTCCAAGTCGTTCTTTGTCTTCCAAGTCGAAATCACCACTTTTAAAACGTGAAAGCCACTTCCGACACGTTTTCTCAGCTAGAGCATGATCACCATAAAGTTCCACTAAAATATGATGACTTTTTTCATGTTAAAGTAATGAAGTAAAACTCCCTGCAAAAACAATTTAGAGATACCAGAAGATCTGACAAGTTTTGCTCTGCATTCATTTGATTCATCGGTTATTCGTTCTCTGTTTCTAGTAGAAATTATTTGTATCTCATTTTATTTTATAAATTTTAGTTGTAGTAAATTTTAAGTTAATTGAATAAAGCACGATTAATGAAAAAGAAGGTTACTTTTTTATACCATCTTGAACTTTTTCGAAAAATATTTCTGTTTTTCTCCAAATACTGGTCTGCTCAATCGACTCCTTTCATATGTTTGTTGTAATCTAGTATGCACGTAGACTTAACTATGTCATCCGTAGAATTCCTCTTTTGTTTTCCTGAGGACTTCATAGAGTTATCATGAATAGTGATACCATACACACTAGGCGTTTATCTTTCCATATGATAAGAACAATGGGTCCTTTCAATAAAAACATCATTTCTCCTCTCCGAAGATTCTTTGATGTTTCTTTTAGTCGTTTTGGAAACCCACAGTTTTGTCTTATAGAACCACAGATCAGTGCTTTGTTTTACAATGAAATTTAAGTAGTAGACACTCAGTTGTAGTAATTATCCTGGTAAATATAATGCCAAGAACCAAGCATCCTCACAAAAATGACACATTTTACTTTCTTTGCCGGATTATATGTTCTACAGATGATATATCCTCACGATGATATCATTTTGTCATCAAGTGATAACTGCTGTTTAGCTATATATAAAAACTGAATTTTTTCAATTAAGTAATCCAAAAGAAGTCTAACTTTGTAAAGTTTGTCTTGATTGGATGAATAACAGCTTGTGAGGTATCGCTAAGATGAAAAAAATGTAAGGATTTGCTCGAACCTTATTCTAATCATACTGTGAGTGTAAACACGAGTAAACTCTTGACCGGTCAACAATGTGTTAGTAGTTATTGTCCTATAAAACCTTAATGTATATAAAAAAATCAACGTAAACTGTTTTGACTTATGTTGTTTTTGCAGGGAATAGTATTAAATGCTTAATAAATTGTTTGAAAAAGATTTTTTTATAATATTTCTCTACTAAAAAATATTATATTGTAGCAGTCAAATATGATCTCGCCCATAATCTAAAATTAAAGCGCATAATCATATTCTCCACCGGATTCAAGCAGAGTTTCTTCTTTCTTCGGTTGGCCAGCTAAATATTTTGTTGTAAAATCACATGTGCTCCTCTAATATGCTATCTTTTACTTATTTTAAATTGCTTATTTTTTATACTTTATCAACATTTTCAATCCATATGCTTTCGCAGACGGAATTGACATCACAGTTCTAGTATGTTTTAATGTGTTTTTTGATGAATCATCTATGAATTCCTCAGTCTCCACCATCCCAGCTTTATTCTCATCGTATTGAAAGCTCATATGTGTTAAAGGAGCAAATGTTTTTTTCCGGTCTTTCGGAACTCTTCTTCCATAATATTTAGTTGATACATTTTTTTTATAAGACAGAGGTCATCATTTTTTAAATTTAAAAATTTCAATTTATACTTCTTTTACTGAAAATTTTATTCTGGATTGAGTAACCGTATTAACATATTTTTTGCAACATATATGCGATCATGTTTTTATACAGTTTTTTTAATAACTGCAAAATCACGGTCATTTGGCAAAAAAAATGACCGGGTTCGACAGCTAGGCACAACGTGACTAATGTATTTTTTTATCTTGAATATGAGGCTACCATCAAAGGTCTGATTCAACCAAAAAAATAATTTTGAAAAAAACATGACATGTAGTTTTTTAAATGACCGATTCATTTAATATTTGTGTGTAAAATTTAATATTTTTTTTAAAAAAATAACAATAAACTTTCACAAATAAATTCTTTTTTTCACTCCACAGATCATGTACAATTTTTCTAAGCAAATATATCCAAATAAAAAAGAAGTAATCCGATACTCTTAGAAAATTGAAAACTGTATAAATACAATTGGCAGGAAACGAAATCTGTTATCATTATATTACGACACACATTCTCATT
>CM068319.1:12622424-12649924 GCA_034766995.1 Acanthacorydalis orientalis | reverse complement strand
ATATATATATATATATATATATATATATATATATATATACATACGAGTATATATATATATATATAAGGTCAACATATTTTGGTGTATTCATGATTTCGTTAATAAAGTGTAGTTTTGTAACTCCAGAAGCCGAAAAACATCCCCACACCATAAGTGATCCTCCACGTTGTTTGACCATCAGAATCAAATTTTCTTTGTCCAGGGTTTTATTTGGTTTTCACCATACTTTTTTAACTTGTATCCCATTCTAAAAGACAAAATTTGCTCTATTTGATGCAAATGGCTTCATTCCAAAACAATATATTTTGCTGTATTAATGATTTCGTTATTGAAGTGTAATTTCCAACTCCAGAAGCTAAAAAACATCCATATGCTATAAATGATTCTATACCATGTTTGATCATCGGAATCAAATTTTCTTTGTCTAAGTTTTTATTTGGGTTTCGTCATACTTTTTGCTTTCCATCTCAACTGAAAGGACAAAATTTGCTCTCATCGTGAAAATGACTTTATTCCAAAACCCCATATCCTTGTTTATATGCGTTTTAGCAAATTTTAGATGCGTCTTTCTATTAATGCTTCTAATGTAGGAGTTTCTTCTAGCTGGTCTGTTCTTGTACACATATCTACTTAAAGCTTGACTAATTGTACATGCACTAACTTTTTTCCCAGTTGTATTCCAAATACTGACAGAAAATTTAAAAGCACTAATGAAACGATTCTTTCATATTTCCTTCAAAATTTCGCACTCATCCCGATCACTTAGTATTTTTTTCACTATGTTTCTGGATGTATTTTCGACATTGCTTTCGCTTTTGTACTTTTTATAATATACTGCACGGTGTAATAACTTCTTTGAACTAATTTATCAATTTACCTTAGAGATTTATCGCTTTCATGCAAGGAAACTACTAATTTTCTTGTTTGTGTGGGTTGTTTCAAATCCTTTTTTACCATCGTTGCTAATATCTACTTCACGTACTACAAAGCAATCGAAATTATTAATATTCTAGAGATATTAATTTTACGATCTCTCGTAATATGAAATTCTCAGTTTTAATATATTCACTTTCACAGTTTTCAAACGAATACTTCAGTGTACGAATACGAGTGTCGTAGAATTTGCACATAATTTTATTTTATTCCACCATTTTTATTGTAAATATAAAAGTGATTAATTTCTTCTTAGAAGAATACAATGGAACATTAGCCTATACTGTAGACTGCAAAACCGTTTATGCTTTTCAATCAGTGTTTACCAACTTTTTCTTGTCTTTTGTAGTGTCAATTCTTGTGTACGAATACGACTATCTGCAACTGTATATATATATATATATATATATATATATATATATATATAATATACACCCATATACATACATACACACACACACACATACACAGTCAACGAGAAATATTTGAAAGATGTACATATTTTAGGAATGATAAAATGCGGAAGAATAGTGAATGTAGTGGCGGATTAACCCAACTATGATCCCCTGGCGGCAATATTTACAGGGCTCCTAAAATTTATCTGGTGACCAAAAAAAAACGGCTCTGTGTAAAAATATATTTTATAAAATTTTTCTTTATACCTATAACTTCATATATATTACATCAAAATAACACATTCTGAATTATTTTTTTAAAAAAATAAAAACAAACTACGAGGTCAGACAATTAAGTAATGCGACCGATTTTTTTTCTCGGCCTGTGGTAACACTGCGAACCTGTAACTCCGCCACCGTAATAGCAGATCCCTACTCTCTCGATTGAGACCTTGACCACCCTCGTAGATCATTTCTTCGCCAGCTGTTTAGTGTTTTGTAACAACGCGCGAGTAGTGCATGTCACGAAAATGGAAAAAGCCCACCGAATGAACATCGCTCAAGATTGTCTCGAGCAGGTTGAAAGTGATCCTACTCTTCTCGATCGAGTTATTACTGGTGATGAAAGTTGGTTCTTTCAATATGACCCCGAAACTAAACGACAAAGCCAACAGTGGCTGTCCCCTGGAGCACCAAGGCCAAAGAAGGCGAGAATGAGCAAGTCCAAAGTGAAAACCATGTTGATTTGCTTCTTCGACAGCAAAGGGGTGGTTCACAAAGAGTTCGTACCACCTGGACAAACCGTAAATCAAGTATTCTATCGCAGTGTGCTCGAAAAATTACGAAAAAGGGTGCTCAGAGTGCGTCCAGAGATCGCGAAGACTTCGGTTCTGCACCACGACAATGCTCCCTGTCACAGTGCGTTCAGTGTCTCTCAGTTTTTGGCGTCTAAAGGCATCGCAACGTTACCACAACCGCCCTTTTCACCTGACATGTCACCCTATGACTTTTTCCTATTCCCCCATATGAAAAAATTCGTCAAAGGTCGACATTTTGACTCCGTTTAAGATATCCAAGAATCTGTGACGAGGGTACTCGGAGAGGTCCCACAAGAAGTGTTCCAGAATTGTTACGAAAACTGGAAAACTCGCTGGAATAAGTGTATAGATGCGGGAGGGGACTACTTTGAAGGGGATCGCAGTGATGTACCTTAATTTTTAAAAGATACTCGATTTTTGAATTTTGTCGCATTACTTTATTGTCTGACCTCGTATAATTATGTCAACGATGGACAGTGATATTGTTATGCAGGTATGCTGCAAGAATAAAAATACAACTTATATTTCATGTTGCCACTACAAATGTTATTACAAGCAAACCCTTTTTTCTCTTGTTCCTTTCTCTTACCCCATCAACCATTTTCCTAGATATGTTTACATTTCTCCACGACAATTTATAATTATCAGCTAAGACGTTGAAGTGTAAACTTCATTTCTTTATGTAATGAATAATTTTTTTTCCGAGTTCGGGGTCCCTTTGAACCGAGGCCCCTGGCGGTCGTCAGGTTCAACACCCGCTTGATCCGCCACTGATAACGTTTTTTAAATGATATTTTAAATTTTCTTGTTATTTTTGAGATCTTCAACAGGGCCTCTTACTATGAGGTCCCGGGAAACCGTCAAGTCCGACCTTCCCTTAATCTAACACTGAGTGTATGCATGAAAACAAATAAAAATTAAATATATAATGATAAATGTAATGAATTTGAATTGAAAATTGGCGTGATTTATTACAAGGAATGAATACATATGATGGAAAATAGAAATTGTCTGGAAATTAAAAAATGTTAAGGTTCAGAAAGAGATTGTACTTTTTTCTCTTTTCGCTCTCCATTTTATGTATATTTTATTATTTGTAAAAAAATAGATAAATAAGAAGAAAATACATAAACTAAAATAATCTTGCAATTTTTTAAATATCCGCACACACAAGCACTTTATCTTTGAATAAAGTATTTACTTCTGTCAGCAGTACCGAATAATACATTTTTAAACGCATATGTTTTACGTTTGTACCATTGTGTGATGCAACTTAAGCTGGAAATAGTTTTTGAATAGAAATATTTGTTTGGTAAAAGATGCATTTTAATTTATTTGAATATAAAAAAACGAGAGTCGTTCAATTACTACAAAATACAAATGACAAATTTTCGTTATTTGGCCGTTGGTGATTGTTTGTGAAATGATGAATTTTCGTCATCCGGCCGGATATGTGTTAAGCTACGAAGATTATAGATATAAATGTAATTGTAAATTAATCTTTGAGTAAACCCTGAACACATTTTTTTTTCTTCAAGTTAAATTATTTCTGCAATTAATGTTATTAGGAAATTCCTTATTTCACTTGAGAGTCATCAATCTTGAGAACATATAAAAATCTATTATATATATATATATATATATATATATATATATATATATCAGGTAACCAAGAAAGTTCTATCGTTTTTGAATTGAGGAAAAAACACTTGTGTATTTTGCATAAAATAATTTTATTCATCAAAATATCCACCTTCGCATTGAACAACCCTTTCCCAGCGAGAAGATAATTTATAAATTCAATTTTTATAAAAGTGATTATTTTCATTTTCAAAAAATGTAAACACCTCCATTTTTAATTCTTCTTCATTGTTAAACTGTTTACCACGCATACGATTGTCCAAAGATAAAAATAGGCGATAATCTGATGGAGATATGTCTTGGGAATACGGGGAATGGGGGAGGATCTTCCACCCTAAATTCAAAATTTGTTTCCTGATCTCTACTGTAAAGTACGGTCGTGCGTTATCTTGCAAAAATAAAACTGTTTTACGATTTGCAAGTGCTGGCCGTTTTTGTTTTAATGCATCGTGTACTCGTTGGAGTTGTTCACTATAAATGTTTTCCGTGGGGGTTCGACCCACTTGTAGATATTCATGGCGAATAATTCCTTTTGAAGCCCACTAAACACAGAGAGAAGTTTTCGTGGTGTTAAATTTCCTTTAGGACTTTGTGGGACAGGATCGCTTAATGAAAGCCAGTGGTGAGTTCGTTTGTAGTTTGAATAAATAATCCATTTTTCATCAGTGATCACAATTTGATTCAAAAAGTTCTCTGATTTTAGTCGTGAAATAAGAGATGTGCAGGTTGTAACGCTGTAATTTGGGAGTTCATTCGTTTGATACCCATTTATTTAATTTCCACCTGTTTCCTATTTTGTGTAAATGCTTCCGTATTGTTTCGTCACTTACTTTGAACAATTCTGCAAGCTGTTGACACGTTCAACTGGAATTTATTTCAATCATTGTCTCCGATTCGTCGATATTTAAATATGATTGTCTGTCTGATCTGGTCTCGTTTTTAATGTATTCATCCCAGGCAGAAAAATTTTTAAACCATCTCTGGACCGTTGTTGATGTAACTGTATTTTCTCCAAACGCAGTTCAAATTTTTTTGCTGTTTCTGTAGCGTAAGTCCCAAGCTTAAATTCATAAAGCAAACACGTACATACTACACTGTTTCTCACAGACATTTTTAAGGGTTAGAATTATTTTTTAAGTGAAAGTGAACTATTTGAGTGAACTATGAAAGTGAAGTATTTTTTAAATGAGAGTTCAAATTCATTTTAAAACACATGCTAATATTACTGTTAAAAAAATCTTGGAATTTCTTCCGGTAACAAGTGTAAACAAATCTTGTAATTTACGTTATGACAGCGACAGGACTTTCTTGGTTACCTTATATATATATATATATATATATATATACTTTTATTGTGTTCATTTTTTCGAGTTGTCTTCTTACATTGTATTGAATTGAATAAATTTTTCAAATAAGTTAATTATATTTAAAATATTTGAGATAGATTAAATATCTCACTAAATACTGCAACTAAGTGTTTTATTTGTTATTAATATTTTGTGTACCACTTTGGTTATGAAGACATTCTCTGATCTTTGTTAGTTTGAAGTTATTTTGAATCGGTGTTAGTTTAGTCATATACATATACATACATACATATATATATATATATATATATATATATATATATATATATATATATATAAATATATGATATTATTAATAAGTAATTTAATGGAAAAAGTGAATTTGAAGCAGTAACGTTGACATTATTACACGATTAAACTCGCTGCATAATCAATGTTGATTGATTTAATTAAGGTTATTTTTAATGAGATCATAAAACTCGTTTTAATTATCAATCCTGATGAGCTTTTAAAAGTTGACATCGAGTTTCCAATCTTTTACAATGTGGTCGTACTGGGCCGTTAACGGAATTTTATTACGACATCGACATTAATTCCGTCACGGGTCGTTCATTCGTATCGAATTGGGAAAAGAAAGAGGAACAAAACAATAATAACTGGACGTCGTATACCGTACATCATCCGTAAAAGATATAAATTATTCACAATCTTTCATTCACGAGAATCGCGTTCCGTCGAACCATTAACTGGAAACGATTCGTCGAAGACGAATACAGGAAATTAAAATTAATAAGTCGAACTCGATCGTTTTAATGCGATCAAAGAAGACGAAGGTGCATCGTCGTCATATAATTTGAATGGGCATCGAGGAAATCTATAAATAGAACATGGGTGGGGACTGACGGTGGAATTTATACATCGTCTCTAATGGGGTGTGAATGAAAATGAAAATTGAATTTTTAACGAGTGAACTCACGATGTTTGTACGTTTTAGTGTATGAATAAATATATATATATATATATATATATATATATATATATATACACATTTATATTTATATATATATATATACCCTGAAGTGATAGGACCCCATCTCAAAGTTTCACTAAAAGTCACATTTTTACATGGTGTTCAATGAATCGAATTTTACATGGTGTTCAATTCAAATAAATCGAAATACTAACTTATATAGCAAAGAAATGGATGAAATGACAAAGAAAAAAATGTAAATAATCAAAAAAACAATGTAAGAGAGTCTTCTCCTGGCTGTCCTCAAAAAAGATTATTTTGTGAGATGGTGTTCTATATCTCCGGTGTACAGATATATATATATATATATATATATATATATATATATATATATATATATATATATATATATATATGTATACATATGTATGTGTGTATATATATATATATATAGGTGATTCAATTTAAGGTTCCGCATGAAAGAATGAAGAGAATTGCAAAAAGTAAAAAATAACATGATTTTTTTGATTTTCATGTTATTTTTTAATTTTTGTGATTTTTTAATACTTTCATGTGCAAGCCTAAATTAAATCCATATATATATATATATAGAGAGAGAGAGAGAGAGAGAGAAAATATAGAGACAAAATTACTCAAAATTATTCAGTTAAAGATAAAATTCATGTTGAACTGGTACAAAAATACAAATAAACAATAATTTTTAAATAACTATATTTACAGTTTATAAAGTCTACTTTTAGATGCATAATAGAAAGTTTATAAATTTTAACAAATTATTTTCAAAAAATATTAAATATGGAAAGCAACACAAATTAAGTCCAGTAAAGTATTTAGAAAACAATGGTTGCCACCAAATGCTAATAATTCAAAAGTATAATTTTAACATTTCGCTGGATAACATTTTCAATTAATAACAGACTAATATATTTAACATTAAAATCATAAATTTTCTTGATATATTTGTATAAATATTACTCTAGTCAGCCGTGATGACTAGAGTAATATTTGAGTTGATAACTAGTTAAATAACATATATATATATATATATATATATATATATATATATATAAATATGGATGTATGTATATATAACTTATTTGAATTGTTTTTTTTTTTTATTCGAGATTTCAATTCACTATAAAAGTGTATCCAATTGAATTTAAGTCTAATGATTGCGGAGGTGTATTTATTAGGTTGGTATAAAAACAATTGCGATTTATGACCTTTAAATTCATGTATGTATGTATGTGTATATAAATATATATATATATATATATATATATATATATATATATATCAGCTAATAATTAACATTATTAATCAAATAAGTAAGATAATATTGATTAGTATATTTTATCAGTTAATAGAAAAAAAAGGGTTTTTTTAACATTAGAGAATCAGTATGAATATTTTTTCCTTGAGTATAATTATAAATTAATTTTTATTTTGTTTATCATTCTGTTAGTGACAGTGATAAAGTTATTTTGCAAGAAAATTATCGACCAAATCTTATATGAGTAAAAAAAATATTTCGAATAAGAAATATTCCTTGCGAACACTTCTTCAAACCAAGATATATTTGATAATTAATAAATACAACACGGCAGTTATCCAATCTATTAATAAAATCTTCACAATAAAGAACTCATCATGTTCGAATAACATTAAACACTAGTCTTTTCATCACCGGTTATTAAATATACAATTCGCATTCTGCACTGAAATATATTCATCGAAATTGTATCACTTTGAATGTCAATCTATAATCAAGACGAAATATCACTTTAAATTTTCTATTCTGAACCACTCACCGTGATTCCTTTGACGCGTATTTATACGAACGTTTGAAGTGTATTCGAGATATAATAATGGCCAGAGGTGCCGTACTGTACAATGTACGTGCCAATTAATTCATACACCGTGCTGTAGTGTTACTCCTTATCAATCTATTTATTCGTGGACTCGTCTTTTAGTAAATTATACGGTCTACATGCATTTGAAGCGATAGTGAAATGTATGTCTTACTATCATTACAATAATCGGCATGTGGATGTTTACTTTGATAAAACATCATAATAATAGATACGGTCGAGTTTCAAGATTTAGTTTAGGACACGTGTGGAAGTGTGAATATGTATTAGGTTGGTGCAAAAATAATTGCGGTTTTTACATATCGAGTAAAAACACGCATATATCAGTTAAAAGCTATACTTATTAATCGAAATAAAGACCACTGGCCCGCACACATTTCTTTCAACGGGATACAAGTTTGTTTATTCCAACAAGATAAAATTCTTAAGTCCTGGAATTGAAAAATTCATCGAAAGCGTTTTGAGCTGGTGCTTGATTTTTGAAAATCCTCTCTTGTAGGAAATTACTCAAATGTTTAAAAAAATGATAATCTGTCGGAGACAGATCCGGAGAATAAAGTGGGTGAAGTAAGGTTGTATAACCCAGTTCATTTAATTTTTTTAGTCATTTGTGAGACGTGTGATCGGGTGTTGTCATGAAGAAGAATTAGTCATTTTCGATTGACTAATGCTGGCCGTAAATGATGCAACTTATCATGGATTTTTTCAAATTCCTGACAATATTATTTTGCTGTTATTGTTTCGCCAGAATTTAAGAAGTTGTAGTAAATGATGCCACTTGCCGCCCACCAAACAGTGATCATAATATTTTTTTCATGAAGCTCTGGTTTAGGACTGTTTCGGTGCTTTTCCTCGGTCTAGCCAGTGTGATAAACGTGTCCGGTTGTTGCAGAGAATCCACTTTTCATCAAATGTGACAATGCTATCATTTCAATGTGATCATTATCATCAATAGGATTATTTTTGTTACGTCAAAGAAGCGCAAAGCATAGTTCATACTGCTCGTCATGCAGCTCATAATGCTCGTCCGCACGTCGCAAATCCGGTCAAAACGTACTTGGAAACGCTCAAATGGGAAGTCCAACCCCACCCGCCGTATTCTTCAGATATGGCTCCTTCTGATTACCACTTGTTTCGATCAATGAGTCATGCCCTGTCTGGGCAGAAGCTCACTTCTTATGAAGATTGCAAAAAATGGGACGATTCGTGGATTGCATCTAAAGACGAGGCTTTCTCCCAAGTGGTATTCATCTCTTGCCCGAAAGATGGGAAAAAGTAGTGGCTAACGATGGACAATACTTTGAATGCTATGTTTTTTCAATTTCATTTAACATAAACGATCTTTTTTCATGAAGAAAGCGCTACGAACTAATTCCAACACCCAATATATATATATATATATATATATATATATATATATATATATATATATATATATATAATTATATGGCGAAAGTGTTTACAAAATTGCATTCATGGATTATTCTTAAACAAAAATGTATTAAAATACAAAGTGTACGAAAACTTTTGACTCACTGTATATGTAGATATATATATATATATATATATATACTCGTTAAAAATATTTGTAAAAAAATAATAAATCCAAAATATTGATTTTATCGTACTTGCTTGTTTATGAACAAGACCCTTTCTCTGACTGTGTAACCTTTCTCTTCACTCTACGTCAATTTTCACACAAACTGAGTATCCTCAAATAACATATAAAATTGTTGACAACTGGATATATGAAAGGCTGGAGAGTAGAAAGCCAACGAGATACGCGACACGAACAGTCACTTACATCCAGTCAACGTGCGTGTGCGTGCTACTAAAATGAACAGAGAGATATTACATTGGACGAATGCCACCACGAATAATCTGGACATACAGTACAATGATTGAAAAAAATGAGAAGTGTCTTTTAAATTTTGAACAACTCACATATTATTGTACATCATTAAAATAAAAGTAACGTGCCGTTAAACAAAACAATATATGTGAATGACTGTTTTGCTGGCCGTGTTCACGTTTGTTGCTTTTACGGTCATATTTAAAATATAGAACGAATTTATGCGGATACCATCTATTCTTCTCTTAGTCCCGTGCCATATTATTATTCTACATCTGTTTCAACTTACTGTGTACGAGTAACATTGTTTGCTTGACAATCCGTATTTATTAGTTTTGTATGTAAATATGTATCTTTCATTGCTCGTAAATCATCAAATAAACACGTTTTTTTCCCGTACTATCAAAAATACATTTACAAACATTTGTATACACACACATACACATTACATATATATATATATATATATATATAATATTTATGTACATGCTTTATGTAAAAAAAGATCTAATAACTGACAAACGTGTTACAGGGCTCGTGCGAGCAGTAAATTTTCGTTGTGTACACTGTCTTTGTAAACACATGATCTGCGTGAAAACCAAAATGAGAGATTTGATTTATTAACGAAAATAGCCAACGATTTATTACACCGACTGGGCGATAAAATCAACACAATTCTAAGTAAAATTGAATTGTGTATCATCGGTTACACGATTCTAGAACTTGTGTATGTATGTATATATATATATATATATATATATATATATATATAAATATTTATTGAACAAAATTGGTTTGAAGGTATCAGTTCTATATTTTCGAACAAAACCGTTTTGTTTTAAAAATATGAGTTCGGAGAAGTCGTTCATCATTCGCTATGAATTTATATAAAATTCGCTTGATTTTATTATACTTTGGTTTAAAACATTCGCGACGGGTCATTTGCGACTGAACCCCACACACATAACGGGGCAAGTTCGCCGAATGTGGTAAAAAAAATTATTATAAAAAAGAACTGTAACTTTTTAACCAACATGTATTTTTTTAACTAATTTGAACAAAAGTTGTAGATTACTTGGCTGTATAATATTTGATACTATTTTACTTGCGATTATCAGTGGTAAAAAATACTATATATGTATGGTGTGATCCAGATGTTTCTCAAAATTCTTACATTATACTTTTTGAATTTTATTAAAGAAGCAAATTCGCGTCGATGACATTTTCGAAAACAATTCTACGAAAATAGTGAAATAAAAAAATTAATTGTAACGATATTAAAATATATTATTAAAGTGAAACTTCTTCTTAAATCGTTATGCTTCACGAAACGCGAGCTGTAATTTTATTCGTGACGAACGTGCAACGGAAGTCCCGTACAACGAGGAAGGGGAAACGGCGCATGCGCGAAGTGTCGGGAGGGGAATGCTGTTAGTAGCGCAATGAACAGCCACTAATACAGTGTATTGAATAAGAAAACTAAAAAGTAATCTATATTATTATAGAGAAAAAATATAATTACATTTTTATTATTTAAATAAAGATTTGTCTCTGATTTTTCGGTATATATATATATATATATATATATATATATATATATATATATATATACATATATGTATATATACATATACATATATATATATATATACACATATATATATATATATACACACATATATACACACATATATGTATATATATATATATATATATATATATATATATATATATATATATTGCCGGCAAAGTCCGACTTTGCCTAGCCAGAAAAACTGCGATTTTCCCGGCCACCGTCAGTCAAAGTCCGACTTTGCCGGCAACATGTTGTAGGCAAAGACCGACAACCAGGCAAAGTTCTACTTTGATTAGTCAGTATATATCCTGATTTATAAAATGAAAATTAGATCACCTTCACCCACACCTTTACCTTTACCCTCACACTCATCTTCATCCTCATCCTCACCCTTTTTTAACCCGGCTTAGCGCAGGTATACAGCCCTGAGAAGAGGTTCTACTTCGGACTTTGACTAGTCAATTTATATTCAGATTTATAAAATTAAAATTGAATTACCTTCACGTTCACCTTCACTTTCACCCTCGTTGTTTTTGACCCGGCTAAGCGCAGGTATACAGCTCAGAGTAAAAGTGTGAGGGTGAGGATGAAGCTGAGTGTAAAGGTGTGGGTGAAGGTGATCTAATTTTAATTTTATAAATCAGAATGTATATTGACTACTCAAAGTCGGTTTTTAATTGACAGCGGCTGAGTAAATCGCAGTTTACCTAGGCAAAGTCGGACTTTGCCGTCAACATATGTATATGTGTATTATATATATATATATATATATATATATATACATATATATAGGTAGATAGATAGATAACATTACAATTAGTGTATGTATACGTTTAACTGTTGCATGGCAACCGCTTCAATGTTGAAAAATAAAATAAGAAATAATTATGAAAATAGAATTAATTTCATTTAAAGGCTTTTTCGATAAATGGTTCGAATTTCACGATTTATATAAAATTCAACTTTATGATTCATAGTAATTCAAATCTATCTGATATTCAAAAAGCTCTTCACATCATAAAATTGTACCGCCACTAGTAATTTAAGTCATACTACTACACAAAAGAAGTTTCACTTCGAACGTGCGGATTCTTTGAAGTACCACACTTATATTTTTTTTAAATACTCTATCAAACATATTTAGTGACATATTTGAAGATAACTCAAAACATTTATCGCGATGGCTTATTTTTTTAAGGTCAAAGTGTGAAGTGTAGAAAGACTCACGTACGAGTCATCCGTTGTTGACAGGGAAGTC
Source organism: Acanthacorydalis orientalis (assembly GCA_034766995.1). Classification (NCBI taxonomy): domain Eukaryota; kingdom Metazoa; phylum Arthropoda; class Insecta; order Megaloptera; family Corydalidae; genus Acanthacorydalis; species Acanthacorydalis orientalis. The sequence goes on along the minus strand of CM068319.1, from coordinate 12,637,282 downwards.
AAAAGACTTGCATGTGGGTCATCTGTGGCGAATGTGTTAATATTGTTGAATTAAAAAAAAAATTTAATACCGTCACACGATAACATCATATTGTGTTAATCTGTTTTCTCACAATACAATTCCGACACCAGTTAAATTCACTTTTACAAACAAATTTTATTTTGAATTGATTCAATCAATTTTATCATTTTTGATTGTTACTTATGGCAATACCATCATCTTCAGAGTGCCAAGGTATAAAAAAATCTGACGAGGTATGATGACATAAGCTTCCTCTGTACCTTTGTGCTCTAAGGATGATGGTATCGATATCGAAATGTGCATAATCAACAATAAAAAAGTACGAGGTCAGACAATTAAGTAATGCGACCGATTTTTTTCTCGGCCTGTGGTAACACTGCGAACCTGTAACTCCGCCACCGTAATAGCAGATCCCTACTCTCGATTGAGACCTTGACCACCCTCGTACGATCATTTCTTCGCCAGCTGTTTAGTGTTTTGTAACAACGCGCGAGTAGTGCATGTCACGAAGCCCACCGAATGAACATCGCTCAAGATTGTCTCGAGCAGGTTGAAAGTGATCCTACTCTTCTCGATCGAGCTATTACTGGTGATGAAAGTTGGTTCTTTCAATATGACCCCGAAACTAAACGACAAAGCCAACAGTGGCTGTCCCCTGGAGCACCAAGGCCAAAGAAGGCGAGAATGAGCAAGTCCAAAGTGAAAACCATGTTGATTTGCTTCTTCGACAGCAAAGGGGTGGTTCACAAAGAGTTCGTACCACCTGGACAAACCGTAAATCAAGTATTCTATCGCAGTGTGCTCGAAAAATTACGAAAAAGGGTGCTCAGAGTGCGTCCAGAGATCGCGAAGACTTGGGTTCTGCATCACGACAATGCTCCCTGTCACAGTGCGTTCAGTGTCTCTCAGTTTTTGGCGTCTAAAGGCATCGCAACGTTACCACAACCGCGCTATTCACCGGACATGTCACCCTGCGACTTTTTCCTATTCCCCCATATGAAAAAATTCGTCAAAGGTCGACATTTTGACTCCGTTGAAGATATCCAAGAATCTGTGACGAGGGTACTCGGAGAGGTCCCACAAGAAGTGTTCCAGAATTGTTACGAAAACTGGAAAACTCGCTAGAATAAGTGTATAGATGCGGAAGGGGACTACTTTGAAGGGGATCGTAGCGATGTACCTTAATTTTTAAATATACTCGATTTTTGAATTTTGTCGCATTACTTAATTGTATGACCTCGTATATCCATTGATTGAAAACTTGATCAGAAAATTTCTTTGTCGTTTGTGAAGCAAAAATTGAATTCTATTGCGAAAAATGTTTTATTTTTGAATATCATTTCTATTTTAAACAGAAATTATGACTGTCTACATCATCTATCATTTTTATCTTATGTTATTCTTTTTATTTTATTTTATGGATATACTATGAACTTATCTCAGTTTATAATAGAAATTCAGGACTGACTGAGAAATAATGTGTTATTTATTAGCTTGTTTGGTTCGGTGTGTAAAATATATTGCACAAGTAATAATAAAATTACATTTACAATATAAGTCAACAATTATTAGAAAAAAAAAATACAAAATGATAGTTTTTAGACTATATACTCATTAAAACATATAGTTCTTAATAACATTTTTAAAAAAATTATTAAGAATATCATTTAAAACAAATTATTAAGAATATCATTTAAAAATATTACCATGTAAATATAACAGCCTCAAATGATTTAAAAAAATCTAATAATATACTTTAAAAAATATTCAAATCAATTGAAACTCTATTGAGATGACTATTTAGAAAAGCTCGACCTATATTTTGAATTTTGGTAAGAATGTTCTTTTTTACCACATATATTTTATTCTGTTCGTATACCAAATGACACAGCTTATTTTTTAAGAAATGCGTTTACTCAAACTATCAAGAGATTTGAAACTTGACTGTTGTTGACCTCACGAAGTATAAATTGATGACTAGACACAAAAAGAGAACATTTCATTTGAATCAAATAATATATATTGTCTTGGGTATTTGTATATATTTTTTTATAAATTTATCTGTTCGCACGGTTATGATTAATACTAACACTTAGATATGAAAATATAAAAGAAATATGAATTTTGTTCAAAATGTGAAAAATTACTGTTCACTATTCTTGAAACAGCATATTCAACATAATGTATAAGAAATGTACCGTCGTGCGATGTAAATTTTTTCGAAATAAATATAAAACAAGCTCTTATATTTTTCACCGTGCACGGAAGAATGATTTATAATAAAATATTCCGTAAAGTATCTTTGTGTACATCACTTTTGATATCAATTTTCATATAAATACACACATACACATATGTACATATATATATATATATATATATATATATATATATATATATATATATATATATATGTATATATATGTATATTGAAGAAGTAAACAGGAGAATAAAAATGGGATGGAGCTCTTTTGGACGAAACGTCTCGATATTTAAATCAACAATCCCACTCTGTTTAAAGAAAAAAGTATTCGATCAGTGTGTACTACCGGTCCTTACCTATGGCAGCGAAACATGGGTGCTTAACGCCAAAATAGTTCAAAGACTCCAAACAACACAACGAAGTATGGAACGATGCATGTTGTGAATAACAAGAAGAGATAGAAAGAGAATAGAATGGATACGAAAACAAACAGGAGTCACAGATATAATAAGAAGAGTAAAGAGTCTGAAATGGCAATGGGCGGGACATTTCGCAAGAAGAGAGGACAACCGATGGACAAGAGAAATTATTGATTGGGAACCAAGGAATATGAAAAGATCCAGAAAGAGACCAATGAACAGATGGGATAAGGATATTAATAACTTTCTTGGAAAACTGTGGAAAAGAGAGGCACTGAATCGAACAAAATGGAAAATCATGGAAGAGGCCTTTATCCAGCAGTGGATTAACAGGGGCTGATGATATATATATATATATAATTTTTTATAAGGTCATTAAATATGAAATGTCCGATTTCGAATCAAAAGTTGAATTTATTATATCTCAAACAAGAAGCAGTTCAATTAATCAAAGTAGCGCCTAAACTATCGACACAGTGTTGCCATCTTAAAGGTAACTTGTTTATATTAGCATAGAAGAAGCTTTGGAAGCAAGTGGCCATGAAATCAAGAAAGGCGTTTTCCATGGCTTATTGAGAATTAAATACTTTTTCCTTCCAAGAAGTGGTCCAAAGTCTGGAAGAAATGGTAGTCAGTTGATGCAAGGTCTGGTGAATTCGGTAAATAACAGAGAGTTTCCAAATCCAGCTTCTGTAGTTTGGATTGTGTTGTTTTTTCGCAATGTGTTCGAGCATTGCCTTGCAAGAGGGAAGGCCTGTCTCTATTGACCAATTTCGGCTGCTTAATCGTAAGCATCCGCATCATTTCGTCTAATTCGTTGCAGTAGACATTCGTTGTAATCGATTGACCAGGTTTCATGAAGCTCTAGTGTATAATACCAGCGCGAAACTACCAAGCAGACATTATTAGATTTTTTTTATGAATACTTATATATATATATATATATTTATATATATATATATATATATATATATATATATATATATATATATATATATATATATATATTAAATACTGGTAGATTAAGATATATTGAAACTAGAGCACTTTAACTCAATCAAGAAGCTCTCCTATTTATTTACAATTAATATGAAGGAAAATCAAAAAATAAAAAGAAAGTTAAAAAACATATTCTATATATAGGGTTTTTAATAAAGTATTTTTATACAAAATCTCTGAAACTTTTGTATACTTAATCCAATATCATTAGCATCTCTACTCCATCCTGGACGAAACTTTTTTGTTTCATAAGCATTTTATCTTAACCTTCTATATTAATGAGCTTCCTCGTCACAAACAAAACTTTTATTTCATAGCTTTTCTTTTAATTTTTCTTTTAATTACTCAAATAGACGGAAATCATTTGATCCTAAATTGGTACTATATGATTGTAAACCAGCAGCTGAAAACTTATACCTTAAATACGTTGATCTGTTTATATAAGGAATACGGGACAAGAATGGCTTCGAATGAGATCAATAAGTTTGTTCAAGGACGAAATCCAGAAGAACATTTATCGTTGGACTAACTGCATATTAGATAAGGGAGATTATATAGAAAAATGATCTTAATAAAAACCCTGTATGTAGAATAAGAGTTATATACTTCAGAAAGGTCCCGTTCTTTTTTGATTTGCTCTGGTAAAAACTGTTTCGCACAAAAAAAATTATCATTATTGAAAAAAATGATAATATAGTCACCGTTATCATGAGTATGCCTTGTCGGTAAACCCCAAAAATGTATTGTACAAGACTGTAATATAAATATTCAAGAGGTTATATTCATTTCTTTCCCAAACTATTAATTTATTTATTAAAATGTTTATGGTGTATATATTTATATAATTTTCTTCTTACTATTCCTTACTACATATGTGTATATATATATCTACACTTGGGTTTGTTTTTACATGATTCAGTTACAAAAATTTTGCGAAAATTTTTTTAAAAATATTTTCATAAATATATGAGCACACAAACGTAATTTTCAAAACGAGAAATCTGAAAATTTTATGTGTTTATATATATATATATATATATATATATTTGTTTATAATAGCTGTATGAATAAGTTTATAATAAAATAAACCCGATAATACCTTCTTATTTGAAATTATAGTGATTCATTTTAGATCGGGTCAAACGTCCCGTAACTCAGAAGATTTTGTACTATTTTTTCCTACTTCGGAAAACATTAAATAGTTTTGTTTCATTTGAACTAAAAATTATTTAAAAAATTGTACAAATTTCACATGCTAGTCAATTGATATTCCACTTGTAATTCTTGGAAAAAAATATTTTATTGATTTTACATTGATTTTTTTGAAAATAGGGTCAGACCTCCCCATATTCCCCTACTCTGGACATTCAGTCGATGAAATGTAAGATACGACCCTATTGTGTGGATAAGAAAAATTCTTCACCACTCAATGAAAATTCTGATCTATAATATCACCAATAAATTCGAATTACGCGAACCGTAAGCTTTAGTGCTCTAACTTGTTCTGTACGAGAGGAGGAGGTTTCAATGTTCTCCTGTTACACAATGTAAACAATGTGTTTCTCATTGTGGAGTCACATTTTATGGCGTCACAAATGCTTATGTCAAATTTCTCTTAAAGCAGTTTCATATTAACATTTCTAAGCCGCTCTAAAAACGATTTGACACGAGTTTGTGACACAACAAAATGTAACTCTGCAACAGGAAACATATTGTTGATAGCAGACCCGTATACATAGATGATATAAACATATGTATTGGTATATAAACAATTTGTTTCTAATTGTAAAACCACAATTTATGATGACAGAAACGGTGGTTTCAAACCGATCTTAATTAATTATTAACGATAAAAAATTATAGTTTAATAATAACTGAGATAAAAACACAATAGAATCTAATTGAGATTTAGAAAATTCAAGAAAAAAGCAAAATAAATGTTTCTAAAAGCAGAAAAGCTTTACAACTGTTGTATATTTATCGGAGAAAATTATTTTGAAAACGATTATATTCAAGAAAAATATATATTTTGTTGTATGGAACCTTTTTGAATAGAATTTACGAGGGTGGTCCTAGAAGTACCCGGCCTGACCTAGAGATGGCGGTAGTTGTTTGAAAAATATCACTGTATTATAAAGTACACAATCTATAAAGCATATGTTTCAAGTTTGAGGACGCCACGTTGTTTAGTATTTGTTTGGCAGCCATCAATAGTGAACGTTTTCAGTGAATTTGTGAAAATGGAGAAAATTGGTCATCGTTACGTGATACAATACTTTTATTTGAAAGGCCTCAGCCCAACCAATATAAAAGCTGAACTGGATTCTACTCTGGGTGAGTCTGCTCCTTTGTTTGCAACAGTGAAATGTTGGGTAGCAGAGTTTAAACGAGGCCGTACGAGCTGCCAAGACGAGCATCGCAGTGGTCAACCAAATGAGGTGACGACTCCAGAAATGGTGAAGAAAATCCACAAAGCGGTACTAGATGATCGTCGACTGAAAGTGCGCGAGCTAGCAGACATAGTAGGCATTTGAAAAAGTACGGTACATCGCATATTATCTGAAAATTTGGACATGAGAAAGATGTGTGCAAGATGGGTGCCGCGTTTGCTCACACTCGAGCAAAAACAGTGTCGTGAAGATGTTTCAATTGAGTGTTTAGCGAAGTTTAACAGCAACAAAGCAGAATTTTTGCTCCGTTTCATAACCATGGATGAAACATCACTTCACACCCGAGACAAAAGAACAATCAAAACAATGGACTGAAAAGGGAGAACCGGCTTCAAAGAAGGCGAAGACCGTTTCATCTGCAGGCAAGGTCCATGGCGTCGGTTTTTTGGGATGCGCGTGGGATAATTTTCATTGACTATCTTGAAAAAGGAAAAACTATCAACGGCGAGTTTTATGCGAACTTATTGCAACGTTTGAGCGAAGAAATGAAGCAAAAACGGCCGCATTTGGCTAAGAAGAAAGTGTTGTTTCATCAAGACAATGCACTAACTCACAAATCCGTTATTGCAATGGCCAAAATTAATGAATTAAAGTTTGAATTGCTACCTCATGCACCCTATTCGTCAGATTTAGCCCCCTCGGATTATTTTCTGTTCCCAAACTTGAAAAAATGGCTCAGTAGTCAAAGATTTCCCAACGATGAAGAAGTATGTCGGCAGTTAATGGGTATTTTGAGGAGCAAGACAGTTCTTATTATAAAAAGGGTATCGAACTTATTGAACATCGCTGGGAAAAGTGTATAGAGCTGAAAGGAGATTATGTTGAAAAATAAATATATTTTTTCCAAAATGTTTGTGTTTTCTTTGTTGGGTCGGGTACTTCTGAGACCACTCTCGTATATTATAAAAAAGCATTTAAAATCCTAGTAAATAGTATAGTACCTTTCATACAAAACAAATCAAACTTAATCTTCTGTAATACATAAAACGTCAAAAGTTCGACCAAATAAATTATCAATAAAGTACAAAAAAAAATCGACCGTCTACATGCAAGCACATCTAACACCGTACCAAGCTTTTCGTGAATGCAAAGAATTGTTCTAACGGATCATCGAAAGTCGTCGGAATGACAATTCGACGATTATCGAACGTACGAAAGAAACCTGACAAGATTTTCATGACAAGCATAACGAGGCACTGGCGGTTTTCAATCATTTGTGTCGTTCGATCAATCAGTTTATTGTCTCTCAATTACTTTCATGACGTCAACGACGCTCGCGATGTCTGGCGTCACTTCGCATTACTCAAATGGCATCGTAGTTCAACGTTTCTTAACACGTGTATTCAAATTGACATTTCGAGATTTTATCGATCAAAAATGTGGATTGGAATATATATATATACATATTATATATATAAATATATATATATATATATAACGCATGTATACATATATATATATATATATATATATATATATATATATATATATATATATATATATATGTATATATATCAGGTGACCAAGAAAGTTTTGTCGCTGTTATAACGTACAATAATTCCAAGAATTGTTTACACTTGTTATCGGGCAAAATTCCAAGAATTGTTTATCAGTAATATTAGCATGTGTTTTAAATGAATCTCCAACTGTTCACTTTAATTTAAAAAATAATTCTAACCCTTAAAAATGTCTGAAAAATAGTGTAATACGTGCGTGTTTGCTTTATGAATTGCTTTTTGCTTTATGTTTTTGAAAAATAAATAAATAGATATTTAAAAAGCCTAACATGAAAAATCTCATTGATCCTTTGTAAAAAAAATCCGGAAAAGTCTAACAATAACATGCGGAAAAGTGGAATACCGCCTTAATGTATACGCTTGATATTATTGATATTTTTTATTATATTGATACGTTTGATCAATTATTGATAATTTATTACGTTTGATCAATTATTAGGACATTAATTTATTATATTATTCAATACTTTAGTGAATAATAAGTTAAAATTTTCGTTTATGCATAAGGATATGAGGTCTATACCAGCTCATATATATTTCAAGGAAAATCTGTTGTATTAATAAAATTTAAATTTGAATGATTATTGCTAAACAAAAAGAATACTCTTGTGGACATTTCTAATGTAACAAATGTTCGAAAAGGTACATGTTTTTCAGAATATTAGTTGGTGAAAATACGTGCTTTTTTGAATGGATTTTTCAATTAAAAATAAAAAGTGTTAAAGGTTGCAAAGGTGTTAAAAGACACTGAAATAAACTCCTAACTTTAAAAAGAATACAAACTGATGATTTTTAAGTATAAAAAAATAATTTTCTCTAGACGAATCACAACAAGATTAAAGTTTTAATCCACGTCCTTCTTATTACTTTCTCGTCGTGACCTTCAGTCTCATAACTTGTAAATAAATATTGTCAACCTTTAATAATTAATACTGTAACATGCAAGTTATTTTTCAAGTTGAACATCATTGTAAATATTTTTTTAATACAGCATAGAATATTAAACCTCTGATTATACAGATAACTCCAATTTATTCGTACATACGAACACAATTTGCTGACTCTTTGTAAATAATTTATTATCGTATATGCCATCTATCACTGTACTCGCGTTTTACCCCTTTTGGGCGTTACTCAACGTCTAATTTGATGGATTGATGTTACTAGGCTGTATGTGGAACATAACAGAAAAATCAAGATTGAATTCTATGATATCGGATTTGTGTTAATGTGTCGAAATTTGTAAAAGAAAATCATATGTTATTCGTTATTTAGGTAAACTGTCAATATGAAAATTAATATTTATGTATGCGATTTTGATTGCATATCTAATAATAAAAAAATTCTTTTATTTATTATTCTTTGTAAATGAATTCGTGATTACTTTCTGTGCTTATTACATGTTTTTTAATGACTAGTCTGCTTTTTAAAATCTTTGTGTCGATTGTAACATTTTGAATTAAAAACGACTAATTATTCATTTTCTTAAGGTAAATCAATCTGGTCACAGGGCTTTCTTTGAAACAAAACAAAATTACATATTGTTATTTCCCATTTTAGTTTCCTGCTGAAAGCAAATATAGAAATACTATTTCAAAATAGAAGATTATAATTTATTTTTAACATTTGGAACTCTATTGAAAATGGAATCTATAGAAAATTATTAGAGAGCAATTGATGATACTTTTTTAAAAAAATTACAAGTTTCTTTTTTAATGTTCCATTTTATTAATTTCATTTAAGGGCTTCCCAACTGATTCTTAAGTTGATATACTTTTGCTTCCGTATTAAGCTATTGAGTTGGCTCAAAAGAAAATTGCGTTTTTTTCTATGTAAATAGAAGGTGATTTTTTCATGGAGAATAACCACTCTATTAAAGAATGTATTGTCTATTTAGTTCGATTACCTTTTGCCATCTTTCAGGAAACTTTATGATTCCGCGTTCAAAAAAGTTCTTATCTTTTTTTTTGACAAAAAACAGTTCCAAGAACGATTTGATTTCTTCATTAGCAGTGAAGGTTTCGCCACTCAAAGCGTTTTGCAGAGAAAGAAACAAATGGTAGTCTGATGGTGCCAGGTCTGGCGAATATTGTGGATGTGGTGACATCCCATCCAAGATAAAACAATTTTTGACGAGTGACCAAACTGTATGTGGTCTAGTATTATATGGAGGAACACAACACCTTTGAGATTTATCAAATCTGGACGTTTCTGTTTGATGTTATCATTTAATTTATCCAATTGACAACGGTACACGTCTGAATGAATGGTTTGGTTCCTTAGAAGCAGTTCAAAATAAACAATATCTTTGAAATCTCTCTAAACTGTCAGCATAATCTTCCTTTAGTTAATATCTGCCTTCGAAGTGCCTTGAGTAGATTCATCATGTTTTTTACTTGCGGCGATGTTGCAGACGATCCATTTTTCATCGCCTGTTATCATACGTTTCAAAAAATGGATCGTTTTCTTCACGTTTCAACAGAGAATCGCAGATGTCAGTGTGCTTAGTGTGATGCATTTTTTTGAGCTCATATAATACCCAAGGATCGACCTTACTAACGTATTCAAGTTGTTTTAAATGCGTTTCAACGCTCGATTTCAATATATTAAGATTATCAGCAACCTATCGTGTCGTTAAACGTTGATTGGATTCAATCAACGCCTTTATTTTGTCATCATCAACTTCGATTGGGCTTCTTGAGCGTTCTGCATCTTTAATTTCAAAATTTTCAGACCGAAATTTAGCAAACCAATTCTTACACTCCCGTAGTTTGAAGGCATCTCTTCACCATACACAGGGCATAATTTTTTATGAACTTGCACAGCGTTCTTTTTTTTCAGAAATGATACAGCAAAATATGACGAAAATGTTCCTTGTGATTTTCCATTTTGAAATCGATGGCAAACAAGCACTTGTTGAGAAAATAGTATACTTTCTTTTTCTAAAACAAGCTTGAACTGTCAGTTGTCAAGTTACATAATGAATTTGCTGTTTAGAATGAAGTTAGTTATATTTGAAGACATGTATGTCTATCTATTAGAAAAAAACACAATTACTTTTTGGCCAGTCCAATATTTATAGCCGTAAGAAAATAATTATTTTTATTTTTATACAAAATGAATTTTTCTTGTATCTTAAATGAAGTTAGTTATATTTCAAGACAAGTATGCCTATCTATTAGAAGGAAACAATAGATTTTTGGCCATCCCAATAAATTAAAAGTTTACTAAACGTATTGCAAAATTGCTTGAGTGCCAATGAAAGTATCTTCTGTCAACTGTGACATAGATTATGAAGCTTATATTTTTGTAGATTGCCAATTCTGCTAAGAGAACAAAAAAAATCCATCTAAATCAAAGAATATGCCATATAAAATTGAAGTCCATTGATTAGACATATTGATCATTTGAAAACAGTTGTCATTCTTGAATGAATGTACATGTGTAACTAACGAGATTGTTTTTAATTATTACAGTCGTCGTAGAGTTCCGAGTTCGATATGCGGTGACGAAGATGGCTCGACGACCGGAAGTTTTCAAGGAACATCAACCGGTAGTGGTTGTGCCAAGTTGAAACACCACTACCGTTACGACGCACAGAAGCGGGACGCGGCGGATACGTTCAGTTCCGGTGCGTCTTCCGGCACGGTAAGTGACCTACATGTTGTTCTAATTCACACTGAATATATTATAAGATGTCTTTATGAACATGTGGTCGGGTAAAACAGTTTAACTATTCTCGTTTTCATTGCTTCTCGTTATTCTTTCATTCACTCGGAATGCAATATTAGCATTGCTTGTGTTTGTAGTACACTGTGGATACAGTGCTTGTAATTTTATATAAAATTTGTTAATATGCGTTTTTAGGATCAATTCAATTCATTATTTCTCCAATTATCGATCAAATAATACTAAACAGAACATTAATTTCTTATTGGAATTCATGAAAGTGTAAGAAGATTGACGAAGTCTTTCTAATTTAGAAGTAAGGTGTTAACATGCTATTAGAAATTGTATATAAGAGAAAAGTAATGTAGGTGTCTCAACAAAAATGTTTTTTTTTTTAAAAAAAAAATTGAAAGACTAGTTAAAAATATAGTTTCTATCCTGGGATGTGACTGGCTCATTGATTTTTTAATCTATAAATATCATTATTATAGAATATCTCGTATTTAAAAGCTAGAACTCCTATAAGATTTTAACTTCATGAAAGTTTAGGTTAAGTTTTGTTACTCTTTTCCATTTAAGAAGATTCATAAAGAACAGAAAAGGTAATAGTGTGACATGGCTGAGGGTCGTGATCATTATGATCATCGACCGTTGTCAAATATCTTTATCTTTGCTGTTATTTTATTTTAAATTTCAGTTCTTGTATACGGAATTAAACGAATAAAAATATATTATGTACAAATATCTATATAAACATTAAAAAACCGTGTAACATACAGAAAATCATATCATTTAATAGAAAAGGTTTGATTCGCGGAAATTTTTGCATATAAAACCGAGTCACTGACCAATAAAGGTTGACCATACCTGCCTTTATATTTATTACTATTGATATTAATCTGTCAGATACATTTTAAAATTTGTGTTGATATAAATATGAATTTTGCATTTTTATGCGAATTCTTGATGTCTGTGAAGTTGACATACAAAGTGTTTAAAAAAATAAGATATAAATTGTTCCATGTACCATTTAATAGTTCTAGAGTTCCGGAAAAGGAGAAAAAAAAGTTTGTCATTAAAGGTCTAAAATATGCAAATAAAATTTCGAGGTGACAGCTTCACGTAGCATAGAAAAAATTAAAAATGCACATTTCGATGACTGTTCTGAGCTCATCTAAAATAGTTCTGGCCTTTAATGATTGGAACTTTTTTTCTACTTTTCAGGATCTCTAGAACTATATGAATTCTACTTGGAACAATTTTTATTTTGTTTTTTTAACATTGTATAATTTTTTTAACACTATGCCAAGTTCACAGGTATCCGAAACTTTATTTTCATTTCTTTATTTTGGTCTTTAATGATTAGAACTGTTTTCCTTCTTTTCAGAAACTCTAAAAATATATGAATGCTACTTGGATCAATTTTTATGTTATTTTTTTTAACACTCTATGCCAAGTTCACATTGGACATCCGAAACTTTATTTTTATTTTTTTGGTTTTTAAAGATTGGAACTTTTTTTATCCTTTTCAGGCACTCTAGAATTATTCTAGATGAGCTCAGAACAGTCGTCAAAATGTGTATTTTTAATTGTTTGTTTGATGAATGAAGTTGGCACTCCGAAACTTTGCATATTTTAGTCCTTTAATGATTTGACCTTTTTTCCCTTTTCATGAACTTTAAAACTGTATGAATGATACTTGAAACAATTTTTATTTTATTTTTTTTTAAAAAATTTATATTCCAACTTTACAGACATGAATTCCGGTTTTCAAGTACGTTTTTACATATATTTCTATTTTGAAGATTGATTAGATACCCATATAACATTCTGGTAGATAATTAAAGTTAAACAAAAATTTAAATTCTCAAATAAATATTATTAAATCCACACAAGTTTACACAATTTTCAGACAATTGCGAGTATTTCTTCTTAATACTCATATGATCCTCAGAAAAAATAAGATATGAAGTCCTCGTGGGTGATATATCACCCATATGCTTTGTCAAAGATAAATTATTAAAATACTTTAGATTTTCATTAGTTATTTAATGCTATTACATTTATATGTTCTTTATAATAATCGTAAAAATATACGGCATTTTTATGCTCACCACATATTTTTTACAATTTTCACATACGGATTTTTTTTACGGTTTTTTCCGACACATATTCCTCATCGAGCTCGTGATAATATTTTTATCTATTTTACAATAGATTTTCCTGTTGAAGTGGATGGTTGTGAAAAGTTTGCAGGTACATTAGCATCTTACTGGAGGCTGTTGATAAGATGAAGTGATGCACTACCGAGTTGTTTCTTCGTTCGTCACAGTATTTCTTCATGCACTAACTGAAATCCAAGTTCTTCCAGAAACAGAGATCTTCGAAATAGTTTATATTTATTCCAAGTCGGTCCTGTTTCTAACCACAGAAGTTGAGCGTTGACCCCAGATATGTCAATTATATTGAAAAATAAACATAATGGCCAGTTGTTGGTTTTCTTCTTTACCGTGTAAGTACTAACCAGCTGATGCAGTGTATTAAAACCTGTTTGTGCCTTTTTATAAAATTCAATAATTTCTGATAGTTTTTTTTTATTAGCAGAACTTGTACTGATGAAGAGTACTCATTACTGTAACAATCTTTGGGAACATATTTTTTTGGAATATATTCCACCAAAGTTACCTTATCCATGAAATAAAAATTGCTCGAATACTGGTCATCTGCGAATATCTTCTTTGTGGAAACTGGCAAAAATGTTTTGTTGGATCTTACCGTACTAACGATCGTATTTTTCTTACTCAATAATTCTATAGCAAGATTGTAGGTGATAAAAAAATTATCGAATGAGATATTTCGACTTTTCAGGTCTTTTACTAAATCAAATACTACTTTCTGTTTTTGATTTAGTTCTAGTACCTCGTCTGGTCCTTTTCCTGTATACATTTCCATGTTCCAGGCAAAATTTGTTCTACTATCACATAGAGCACAACTTTATATTCCATACTTTGCAGACTTCACTAGCATATTCTGCCTAAATGGACATCTGCCTCGAAAAGCGACCGGCTGCTTATCCACAATGATATTTTCATATGAAATGTACAAGTAAGGAAGGTTATTTACCCACTTATTCCAGAAATCATGAATAGCGGCCAATTTGTCATGAGCTCAGCGTTCCTGTCGATCTCTTTTATCACCAAAACGAATAACTAGTGAGTTATTCCAAACATTTCTTTGGCATAGTGGCTTGAAGAATTGGTCGACCCTTATTTTCATCCCATAAGTTATCAGTAGATTCTCCATGAAACTTACAGACACCGGCTATAATGACTATTCCTATATAAGCTTGAATTGTAATATGATCCACGTCTTTACACTTTTCATCAAATACTCGCCGACTCTCTACATCTGTATTGTCTTAATAACAATATTTTGTATAAATTAGGTGAAGCATAATTCAAAAGCATCTTTGATACTTTCGATTCGAGAGGTAGTGTGACATGTTATCCCAACTTTATCTTTTATATTTTCAGCTCGTGTCTTTCCTTGTAGATTTCTCAATAAATTTGTCCATGTGACT
>CM068319.1:12582424-12617424 GCA_034766995.1 Acanthacorydalis orientalis | reverse complement strand
CCAGACTGTTGATTTTGGGCTCTACTGTCAACAACTGGATGTCAGGATGAAATGAAAATCTTCAAGAGAAATATTGATATTTAATCATTCGCAGAGAAAGTGATACTGAATCATGACTGGATAATAAACAGAATAATGAGCTGAGATGAAGAGTGAATTCTTTTTAATAATACGGGAAGGAAAAAAACATTAGTTAAATCCAAGGGCGCGTCTCTACGCAACACCAGAGTCTTCGTCGTAAAAAAGTAGTGGTTTATATGGTAGAATACAAAAAGTATAGTCCACTATAAGAATTTAAGCGAAAATGACTGTTGATTCGGGGCATTATTGTCAACAACTGGAAAGATTAAATACAAACTTCAGGAGAGCGTGGATATTTAATCAATCATAAAGGAGTAATACTGCATCATCACAGCGTCAGGCCAGATACAATAATGGCAACGTAGCACAAACTAACGAAAATGAATTGGAAAATTCTACCACATCCTTCATTTAGTCTAGACATTCCACTATTTGATTACCATTTATTTCGTTCACTTCAACATACTCCGAAAGGAAAAAATGTTAGCTGAAAAGTAGATATGAAAACTGCATGGGTGATTATTTTGCATCGAAGACGACATCTTTTTCAAAAACAATTAGAAATGTAGTTAGTTGATGTAGATAGGTCGTTGGGTTTATAAACGTAAATACATTATTTAATATTTTTTGTGAATTATATGTTTCGGACTATAACTGCTGAAAAACGCACGAACTTAAGATTTAACTTATGATATATATATATTATATATATATATATATATATATATATATATATATATATATATATATATACGATTTTTGCGGAAATATCAAAAACTACAATTTCATTTTCAAATTCTGACATTTTACTTTGAGCATAATTTTATTTTTTTGTTGTTTTACTTCTTGCTCTCCTATAATCACTTTTTTAATATTATTTATATAACATTTATATTAATGTTAAATTTATTTCCGATCCGTTCGTAAGAATAAGTAAATACAAGTACATTAACCAGAAAGTCTATTATATATATATATATATATATGAGGTTCATGTGATAAGTATGGTAAAACAGCAAATTAAATACTGTTTTTTGGAAAAAAATCTTTTTAATTACTTAATATATTCTTCGTTGCGGGCTATACACTTGGTCCAGCGAGTTTACAAATTTTTCATCTCGTCGGAAAAGTAGTTTTTTTTTCAAAGTCTGCAAAATATGCATTGACGGCGGCGATGACATCCTCATTCGACTAGAATTTCTTCTCACCGAGGCACATTTTCAAGTTTCGGAAGAGGAAGAAGTCGTACGGGACCCAGTCCGAAACATAGGGTGGATGAGGAATCAACTCGAAGCCTAATTTGTGCAATTTTGCCATTGTGACGATTGATTTGTGGGACGGCACGTTGTTTTGGTGAATGAATACTTTCTTGTGTGCCAATCTTGGTCGTTTTTGTTTCAGATCTTCTTTCAAACGGTCCAATAATGTTGTTAAATAAGGCTCCTGTTATCGTTATTTCCTTCGTTAAGTAGTTGATCAAAATGATTCCTTGAAAATCACAAAGAACGGTCATCACCTTCCCAGCCAAAAAAAAACGGCATTCGTCTTCTTCGCCGCACTTTCATCAGTTACTTCTATTCATGTGTATAGTAGTGGATTCATGTTTCATCTACGGTGACAAATCGAGTCAAATTTTCAAGTTTCGAAAGAGGAAGAAGTCACAAGGGACCAAGTCCGGAGAGTAGGGTGGATGAAGAAACAATTCAAAACCTAATTCGTACAATTTTGCAATTGCAAAGGTACAATTGTGGCAAGGCGTGTTATCCAGGCGAAAGGCACTCTTTTATGCACCAATCTAAGCCATTTTCGTTTCAGCTGTTTTTTCAAACAGTCCAATAATGTCACATAATAGGCTCTTGTTAATGTTTTTCCCTTGTTAAGTAGTCGATCAGGATGTTTCCTTGGAAATCACAAAATACAGTGGCCATCATCTTCTCAGCCGACAAAACGGTCTTCGCCTTCTTCGTCGCACTTTCACAAGTCGTTATCCACTGCTTTGACTGCTGCTTCAACTCAACAGTGTAGTAGTGGATCCATGTATCATCCATGGTGACAAATCGACATTTTTTACATATTTGCGGTAATTGCTAAAATGATCTCTTCAAACATCTACAGAACGTGAACAACGCGTCGCTTTTGGCTGAAATTTCGCTTATGCTATTTTAAAAAGTGACACTTGATGCCCGTGATGTTACCAAATGAATAGTGGCACTTTATAGAAATTTACAAACTTATCGAATGACCCTCATATATATATATATATATATATATATATATATATATATATGTATACACATACATATGTGTGTATGTATATAAAACTACAGTAGAACTCCAAATAACTATTAAATAATTTTAAAATAGCACTAAAAGTGAAAATCTGTCCACAGAAATTATTCTCATTAATTAAGTTATTATACCTTTTATACCTTCATTACGAATATTAAAATCAGTTCATGATTTTTTTAAACGAATATTCATAATAAAATTTTCATAAAAAGAATAATTGTGTTATAAAGAACATTTGTATTAAAAAAAATACAAAAATGTATTTATATCTACTTCTATAAAATTCCACATACGAAAATCATACAATCTGAAAATAACTATTACAGTTCAAACAAGAGAAAAAACATATCTGTAAACGCACATGCCAATAAAAGAATCTATTTATTTTTATTCACTCAACTTTGAGTAACCTATAACTATAACGTTAAAATATTTTGGTAGCTACTTTCATGTTTTCGTAAGGGCATTAAAATCGGCGGCGAAAAATGTTACGCTTATAAAGATGGAAGCTGAAAAAATTGTGTTAAAAAGCAGAAAAAAAAGCGTAGAAGCGAATCTCTGTGCGATACAAGCGATAAATTTAAAAGTTTTGTGAACCATTAAGCACGCATAAAAAATTTGTTACCATCATTTAAGTGGAATGCATATTTCAGGATTATGTATAATTTATGGTTGTTAATTCATTATGAAATTAGGATACTTTTATTTTATTGTACTAGATGCTTATATGCAGTGTGTATTTAATAATAAAAAATATACATATTTATAAAAATAAAACAATCCAAACAATGATAATCAGTAGGTTCTTGGAAATTTTTGTGAACAACATCTGATGCAGGTTTATATTATTCATTTCAAAATGTAGATTCATAACTTGATTATATAAAAATGGTGATGTTAAATATAAAAAAAATGGTTCGTACAGGAATGTATATATAAGTAAGTGTTTCGTTTATCATGTTAAATCATGTATTTTTTAATAGAAAATCTTTATTTGAATTACATATGGAACTGATAATACAATTTAATACCATTTTAATTAAATCAATTATATATATATATATATATATATATATACACATACACACATACATACATACATACATACATACATACGAGGATCGTTTGATAAGTTTGGTAAATTTCTATGATGTAGTGCCGCCATCCATTTGGTAATGTTACGGCTATCAAGTTTCACTTTTCAAATTAGAGTAAGCGAAATCTTATCCAAAAGCGATGCATTGTTCACATTCTACAGATGTTTGAAGCGAGCATTGTAGCACTTGGAAAAATGGAAAAAAACGAGCAAGCCTTTTTGCGTTGATTCGTTAGCATGAATGAAACATGGATCCACCACTACACACCTGAGTCAAAGCAGTGCACAACCACTGGTAACAGTGCAATGAAGAAGGCGAATATCGTTTTATTGGCAGGAAAGGTGATGTCCACTGTTTTTTGTGATTCCTAAAGAATCATCAATACCGGCTTCTTAACGAAGGGAAAAACGATAATAAGAGACTATTATACAACATTATTGGACCTATTTAAAGAACTGAAAAAGAATTGAAACAAAAACGACCAAAATTGATGCACAATAAAGTGTTCTTTAACCAACACAACGCGCCGTTCCACAAGTCTATCGTCGCATTGGCAAACTTGCACGAATTAGGCTTCGAATTGCGTCCTCATCCACCCTGTTCTCCGAACTTGGCCTCATGCGACATCTTCCTCTTCCTAAACTTGAATATTTGGCTCGGTGGAATGCTCGTCAAATGAGAAGGTCATCGCCGTCGTCAATGCGTATTTTGCAGACTCGCTGGACCAAGTGTATAACCCTTAATGGAGATTATGTTGAGAAATAAGAACATTCACAGCGAAAATTGAAGTATTAACATCTTGAACTATGTTATGATTTTTTTTGAATCTTTCCTTTTTTGGTCTTCGATCAGTTCTCTGATCTGAGTTCATATTGGATCATTCAGGATTCTATTAAATCCAGTAATATTTTAGGATAATAATATATTAATGAAATTAAGTATACTTCCGCATCACCTCATACAGAAACAGCGACTGTTTGGTACACACTTCGGTTCAGTGGAGCCATTAGTTCTCATATTTTTTGAGAATGAGACTGGTAAAGCGATTACTGTGAATGTAGAAAGATGCCGAAACAAGTTAACCACTTTTTTGTGGATAGAATTGGATGATATTAATCTATAGGACATGTGGTTCGAGCAGGACGATGCAACAAGCCGCACAGCTGATGAAACAATTGATTTATTGAGGACGAAATTTCCTGGTCGCGTTTTTTTCCAGAAATGGTACATTAATTGGCCACCGAGATCCTGAGACACCGTTGGACTACTTTCTGTCGGGTTGCGTTAAAGGACAGAGATATGTACGTCAATAATCATAAAAAAATTTTCGACCTAAAAGATGAAATTCTAAGAGTAATTGGTGAGATGGAGGCCCAGTTGTGTGGAGTTGGTATTGAAAATGTGAATAAAAGAATGGTTACTTGTAAAAAAGTACCCAATAATCATTCACACAATATTATTTTTCATCTATAAATGGCATACCTCCAACTATTTTTCACAATAAAAAAACTTCAAATTTCAGCGCAAATTCTGTATTTTATTTATAATTAAAAAATTGCGTCTTTATTGGAAAATCTATCTATATATATATATATATATATATATATATATATATATATATATATATATATATAAGTGGTGCCGGAAAGTTTTTTCGTTTAGATGATACAGTGTTGCTGGAAATCGAAGCAAATCTATAATTAACAATTCAAGAATTGTCTAATAGATTTCAGTGCTCCTGGTCAACAGTACAAGAACATATGAAAAAAATTAGAAAGGTCTGGAGAGAAGGTGTTTGGGGACGATTTTACTGAAGAAAACAAAATGGTCCATATAAATACGTGTACGTCACTCAAGACAAGCGCCTCCGTTGAACCTTTTTTAAAACGTTTTATAATAGGTGACGAATGGATCCTTTATGACAACATAAAACGTAATAAACAATGGTTGTCACCAAATCGGAAAGCTAAAACCTCTTCCAAGCCAAGTTTGTCCATTCGAAAGATATTGCTGTGTGTTTGGTGTGATTATAAAGGAATCATTTATTATGAGACGTTAAACCGGGGAGAAACTGTTTATTCTGATCTCTGTTGTGAACAACGGTATCGCTCGAATCAGAATTTGATGAGAAAACGGCATGAAACTCAAATAGATGTGGTATTATTCTTCAACACGACAACACACCACCTCATGCAGCTAAGAAGACACGTGAAAAAATTTCCGAGCTTAGTTGGGAGGTTTTCCCGCACTCTTCTTATTCACCAGATATTGCACTCTCTGAATATCAGTTATTTCTGTCACTGGAACATTTTTTTTAAGAACTAAGACACATAGAGATGTGAATCATGTTAAAATGACCTTTGAACAACTAAAAAGAGCGAGGAATTGTATACAACAGCATTATTTTCTCTTCTTGATAGATGGAAGAATGTGATAGATAATGATGGAAATTATATTATTCAATAAAGTATAAATTTTTCTTCATAATTGGTTTTTATTTTAATATAAAAAAAACGAAAAACTTTGTGGTACCCCTAATATACATATATATATATAATATAAAAATTACATTTCTCGTCACTTTGTCCGCAGAACAAAGTCCATAGTGACGAGAAATATTTGTTTTCCAGCTCATGGCTTTCAAGTTGAATTCACTAAGTTTCATTCTTAGATATTATTTTTTGTTTAAGAATATTATGTTGTAAAAAACAATAAACACTTTTTTCTTTCTATTTTCCCGACAATTTTGACAGGTTATATACCAGTATGTATGTATATATATATATATATATATATATATATATATATATATATATATATATTTATATATATATATATATATGCACACATTCACATATTCACATACACTCCATTTCTACATATATTCTTAAAGAACAATTGAAATTTTTCGAAAGAAAAGATACAAATGTTCGAAAGTAAAAAAGTATCTTTATTGGACTAAACGCTTTTACTTTTTTTCTGTTTTTACCCAATATGTCGTTCATAACAAATGTACCGAATCGAATCACATCTATTGAACCAAATCCACTCAACAGATCGGAAGTTCAACATCGTCAATTTGCACTTTTATCGAACCATAATATTGTAAAATACACGTTTTATATGAAACGTGTCGTTCTTAATAAATTAAATGACGCACATGTCAACGGAACTGCATTCTGCAACGGCATTTCATTGATTTTTTTATTGACACGGAGGAATTTTATGGTATCCTCGAAACGACGTCAAGATTCTATCGCAGCGGGATGTATACACATCAATGTTTAAAACATTATCTTTGAATTTCTATTTATAGAATTTTCTTGTGAAGGTGTATTTTTTATCGCATATAATACATACATACATATATATATATATATATATATATATATATATATATATATATATATTAAAAGCGACTATATATATATATATATATATATATATATATATATATATATATATATATATATATATATTTAAATATAATAATAAGTAAATAATTAATTATTTACTGTGAAAAAATGTAGGCAGATATAATTATAAACATTTATGTATCATTTTTTTATAAAAATTAATATTATTCGGTTGACCAACAAGTGATGTCGGATTTTTTCGGATAAGAGGGCGTTTTTGCTATTTTTAAAACAAAAGACAATTCGTAACCTATAAAACGCATGTACAGTCTAAAAGCCGAGACTTGAACTTGTAATTTAAAAAAATCATTATATTCAGTTAATTTTTTTTAGTGTTTCTTTTGATTTAAAGATGAACAATGATAAGGTGTGTTTTCATGTAATTCTGTTTTTTTATTTCCGCAAAAGTAAAAATGTGGTACAAACAGCAAAAAAGATTTGTGATACGCATGATGATGGTGCTGTGAATGAAAGAGTGGTGCAAATATGGTTCATAAAGTTTCTTGATGGAGAATTTAGTCTTATCGATGATAAATGCTCTGGCAAACCTATAGAGATTGATAACGATCAAATCTCTTGTCAAATTGACAGTAATCCACATTATGCCATTCGATGAAATGTTACCATATGATGAATTGATGAAATGTTAGGAATATCGAAATCCAGCATTGAGAGCCATTTGCATCAACTTGGTATGGTTTCCAGGTATGATATTTGGATTCCACACAATTTAAGCGAAGAAATTTAGTCGATCGAATTTCGACTTGCGATTCATTGCTAAAACGCAAAAAGAACGAACCATTTTTGAAGTGGGTTGTTACTGGGGATGAAAAATGTATTATCTACAATAATTTGACATGAAAAAGACATTGGAGTAAACTAGAATCAACCTCATTAGCTTCTCCCAAAGCCGGTGTACATCTCAAGAAAGTCATTTTATTTATATGGTGGGATTGGAAAGAGGTACTGTTTTATGAGTTCCTGCCGCTTAATCAAATCATTAATTCTGATTAATACTGTTCACAATTGGATAGACTGGAGAAGAACATTAAGGAAAAACGACCAGAATTTGCCAATAGGAAAGGAGTAGTTTTCCACCAAGATAACGCTAGGCCACACATATCTTTATAGACTCGATAAAAATTAAGAGAGCTGAATTGGGATGTTTTTATTCATCCGCCATATTTATCGAAACTAGCACCATCAGATTTCTACTTATTTCATTCTTTCAAAGAAACTTATTTCATTCTTTCATTCTTTCTTTTTGCAAAGAAAAAAATTCTATCAAAATTCTTTTGCAAAATTTTTGATTATTTAGAAGCCGGTGAAATGCTTATTTCGAAATTTTTTGCTGAATAACTTAACAAATTCTGGGGAAATGGTTTTATGAAACTGACTACAAGATGCCAGAAAGTCATTGAACATAATGATCAATACATAATTTAAAAAAGTTCTCTATATTAAAAAAAAAAATGATTGAGAAATCCGACATTACTTGACTTGACCAACCCAATAATTTTTTATAATGAAAATATTGCATTGTTCACTCGGATAATACCTGATAATAAATTATAAAAAAAATAAACTTACAGAAAATTAGTTATGTATGATAGATACTTTCTTAATTTTAACATACTGTGTAAAAAGTATATTTTATTTACGGAACAACTTAACAAAACTCTGGATTGATGTTTCAAACAAAAAGTGGATATCAGAACGGATATATTGATTTATTATAAAAGAAAATATTATGTAGAGTTGATGAAATTTAAGAAATTTATAACTCAGATAAATTATGTTGAAAGTCATATGATACTACATTAAAAAATATCTTGTTTTCGAGAAAAACGAGACATTTTTTTACTAAAGAGAAATAACTTGTATGTAAATGTTTAATCATGCAGTTGTGGTGTTTCAGAGTAAATTTTATAATTAATTACAGTATTTCAGTGAAACCTAACATGTTGATTCATTCACTTTAATAAATAAAATAGTTTCTTTTTTAACCAATAGTGTAACATGTGTTTATACGAGTACTGTTTAATTTGAAAAAGTTTCATGTAGTAAAATAAATATATTTTTCACAACTATTGTGCAATTTTTCCATAAAAGTCTACTTTTTTTATGCTTGCAATTGATTTTCTGCAGTGGAAATTTCTGTGGCAACATAAAGGGAGTTGCAGTTGTTTTTGTTGAGCGTGTGTTTGTTTGCAATTTCCTCTATGATTGATTATTACGAAAATGAGAATCGTGACAAACAGAATCTCTTGTCTGATTTACTTTTACTTTGTAATTTTAGAATCGTTGTTAGTGGATGATTAATGATTCAAGTAGATGTTAGTAGATTATTCAGCCCTTTTTATTTTAATAATATTCTTTTAATCATTTTCAAAATTGTATAATTTTTTTTGATACACTACGGGGCTCTGCCCACTGCACGCTACGCTCGATAAATCTCTTTATGAGGAGGGAGCAATTCGCACCCGCTTGATAATGGTCGCTCCTCTTCTAACAAATAATAAAAGATAAAAAATTATACACAAAAATAATTTGCGTGAAATGCAAGTCTTAAAATTTTTATTGGAACAGTTTATAAAAATTAACATAACGAAATACAATGTTAAAATGTGTAACAATTTTTTATTCTGCAGATCCAGTGAATACAATATTTTGAATAAATTTCTTACCAGTTTTACACCGAAATTGTATATCCTCTTTCATTGTACACCGTGAAACAGAATATTGGTCATATACTAATATCAACCAATCAGAAGAGACCACGCGTTCTCCATCAGATAATCAGAACACGAATAAAAATCATTTAATTATAACAACAAAACTGATTTTCGTTAATAGAGAGATGTCAATATGCATATAGTTTGTCATAAAAATTTCAGTACTAGTTTAAGAATTATTTTCAATTAAATTATATTATGTATTATTTGAAATACAACTACCATAAAAATTTCAAACCATTAATGAAGTCTTTAATATAATTCTTCTCTCTCTCTCTCTCTCTATATATATATATGTATATATATATATATATATGTGTGTGTGTGTATGTATGTGTTTGTCTGTGTAAATAAAATGACTTGATTTGCATATGCGTATTAAGTTCAAAATGTTCCGGGCCACTCATGTCACTCTCTTTAGTTACTAATCGCGGAACTTGTTCCATCTTTGTGCATTATTTTAAATTTTACACGAAATTCATAGTCAGTTGTGGAAACTTAAAAAAGATCTTAACGTTACAAATTTAAAAATTGTCATTCAAATTGTATCACTTTTATTATGGAAAAATAAAGCAAACTTTTAAAAATTGTGACATATAATGAAGGATCATTAGATTTTTAAAATAAACTTGAAAAAGACATAAACGAAATAACAAAGTAGGTGATAAACCTCCGAAAAAAAGAAAGAAAAGGGAAAAAAATTGTTTAGAAAGTGTTTGCTGTGATGATAAAAATTTATTATAAAAATGTAAAAGTCGATGGTTGGTTGGTTGTTTGGTGTGTAAGGGCGCGTCGACATATAAGTGCAAAATAAGAAATAATGGAACTCAAACAACATATATTAAGCATATCTTCAAAATTCAGTTTTTATGTGTATTTTTAAAAATGTTTAAAGTCTAGTACCGACACTAATTAAGTTTCTGATAAAAAGACAAAAATCAAAGAAGATAAAAAATCTTATATAAGGTAATTAATATTCCTAACTAATAATGTTAATATTCCTTAATAAATTAAAAAAAATAATATTCCTTACTTAATAATATTATTATTATTAAGTAAGGAATATTATATAAGGTAATTCTTCGTCTTTGCATTCGAAAATAAAAATATGAGCAAAACTATTTCATTTTGGGAGAGAATCCATCAGAGATCCATGTAAATATGGACTGACAGAATCGATCAACTTGTAAGCAATTGATTTAATAAAAGTTTAAGTATTTCAAGAGAAAAAAATAAACACATAAGAGATACGAGAAATGTGTGGACTTCCAAGAACTGACTGTGTTACAGATTCTGTATGGTCATCCTAGAATGAATAAGATGGATGTCGACACTTCTTTCTGTTATTTAAAAAGAAAGATGTTATAAATGTAACACCGAATTTTTATATTCTATAAAGGTGGGCAAAAAGTAATCGAATTCATTATTACGAGAAATAAACAAATTGAACTTTACAGTAATATCTGGTTTTTAGAAGGGAATCAATTGAGTATCGTCACACGTACCCAGCTCAACCAATATATATATATATATATATATATATATATATATATATATATATATATATATATATATATATATATATATATATATATATATCACACTTTTAAAACAAGATTATCGTGCTACTTTTTGTAATTCATGAGGAATGTTGTTAAATGATTTGAATGATTGAAATACTACCGCCATTGGATAATGTTACATGTCTTTACTATAGCGATTAATGGTGGGGATCATCAAAGAAAAACACTAGAAAAAGCTGTTTTAAGATGTTTTGTTGTTGCACGAAAATTCACCAGAGTACATTTTAACCCTTTG
Source organism: Acanthacorydalis orientalis (assembly GCA_034766995.1). NCBI lineage: Eukaryota > Metazoa > Arthropoda > Insecta > Megaloptera > Corydalidae > Acanthacorydalis > Acanthacorydalis orientalis. The sequence goes on along the minus strand of CM068319.1, from coordinate 12,605,988 downwards.
CAGTCCGGAGATTTTTTGAAACTATCGACCAGCTTTTGCAATGAAGCTTTCGAAAAAGGGAAGTTTTGTTTTGAAAGAAAAAAATACAAGTGCTTGTGAATTTATTTATTTTCTAAGTATGCATAAGAGTGCAAAGTGTTAATAGTTAGGAAGTGAGCTATACAGAAATTTAATTTTCAAGAATTAGATTATTTGTCTTACAACCGTAATACTAGATCGTAGCGACTATTATGTATTCTCAAAACTTATATCTGAGTTGCAGGAAATCTTTTTAAGAGCTATGAAGTAACTTCCGTAGGTAGTATTAGATTATTTTAAAGACAGCGTTCTAAATATTCTTCAAGAGTATAGTAAAATACAAGTCGAGTATTGAAAAATAAAAATTGTCTATTATTTTCTCACCACTGTTTCGAATCCTATTATCTATGATTTCTAAGTAGAAATTTTAGAATAACAATTTGCAATGAATATATTTTAAGAATTTCAAAAACAAGTTTTATCAAATTCGTAATAATATTCTTTTTCAAATTTCTACTAGGTTTCTATAATAAAAAGATAGGGTAAATATTTTAACTTACCAACTAACTATGATGCAATGAATGGTGTCTCATATCTGAAAAATAAATCATTGAATCAGTTTTCTTTCTAAAAAAGTCTATTATTAAAATCTTAAAAAAAAATACATAATACAATATATACAATTGTTATTTTTTAAGGGTATAAAAGGATTATGATTAAAATTTAGAAGTTTTTAATTGGAAAATATTTTTTTAACAAAAAGAAAGTTTTTATAATAAACTTTTTAGCACTGTAATTAAATTATTTTTTTTGATAAACATTTTTTTCATTCATCTTGTAATAGTAGAAACATTTTACAACTTGCAAATGTTTGAAATGTTTGATATATATATATATATATATATATATATATATATATATATATATATATATATATATGCTGTTTTGTATATAATTTAAATCTGGTTGACAGCAAGAAGGTTAATGATCCAGAAATAAAAGAGTCTTTATATTTCATTTCAATCGAGTTTAATTTTTAATCGTAATAGAATTCTACATAAACAATAGTTCTTATACATGCCATCATGTATCTTATTAAACTGAGTGTTTTTTTATCATATTTTTTCATAAAAAAGATGCTTGATGAATCTGAAAATTTTCAGATGCTTCTTAACAATCAATTAAAAGAAAACTCCCTATTTAATTAGTGTTTTTAATAGCAGAATTCTATCGCTTTTGAGATTACGCTTTTGAAGTTGTTTCCCTCATCGATACAAATTCTTCAAAAATAATATATACTTGAAAGAAAATAAAAGACTATACAAAAGAAAAAACAAATAAATTTAAAGGAAATATCTAATTCAATTAAAGAATTCGATACGTATTACAATCTGTTGAAATATATCCGGAGGCTAAATACGAATATATATATATATATATATATATATATATATATATATATATATATAGTATCTTTTTCTATAAACGTACTGACGAGTAGTAGTACTTTTTTCGAAAATTCGTTGAAAACTCTAAGATATATCTTTATGAGAACAGCTGCAGGCTGACATAACAAATAAATTAGAGTTGAACAAGATTGAATCTTTCACTACTTAAGGTCAAAAAGCTCTCTCCGCTCACAAACGGTCAATAATAATGTTGCAATGAATCGAGAACACTCGACAATTTTAAAGTGGCATTATGTTCTCTGAGATTTTATTCTTTGCTTGCACAAGTATATTAAATTAAATTATATCCAACGTGAGTGGCTACTTAAGAAAAATATTTTTGTTCTAGAATATATCCGACGATCGATTGTATAAATTATGTGCACGGAAACGAAACGATTTGTATCGAATCGCATTAAATTATTATTAAGTTGAAACTTTCAAATCAAAGTTCTTTTCGTTTCCAATGTCCGGTCTGAATTAACGTTTGAGAATACTGTTCCTTTCATCGAAAATTGATTTAATCATAATCTTGTGTATATACTCTAGAAGTTTATACTTTTTTAAGTATTTTATTTTTACATCATTTAACTTTGAAAGTGTTCATTAGACGTTATTAAAATATTTACTTTAAAAATATTTAAGATTTGCTTTATACAAGGTTACACTTTCTTCAAATTTATTTAATATATAGATAATTAAAGAAATGTAAGGTATATTTAGATATATATATATATATATATATATATATATATATATATATTTAAAAAAATAATTTTCTAACATAAATTATAGTTTAACATTAACATATTGCACGTCGGATAAGTATCGGTAGCTGAATTCCTGAGTGCCTATGATCAGATGGCTTGTCTGCCTGGAAATTGACAGTCGAAAAACCATATAAGAAAACTTTATACATTTTCACAAAATAGTATATATTAGAGTGTAACATATGGAATTGAGGAATTTGTAGGTGAGAATTAAAACGTAATATTTTTAATAAAACAAAATATATCTAATCAAAATAAGCTCCCTCAGCTTAAATATAATCTTTTGCCAGCGGGTAATTAGATTGTTTATTACATTTTTATAAAAATCGACATTTTTAGAGCTTATAAAGTTTTCGAATCCTTGAATCAATAACTCTAACTGTGAAGTTTTATTATTTCAAAATATAGAAAATAATTTCGATATTTCTTAATAAGTACATTTCAGATAAATGTACAAGACTACTTAGTTGTATTGATAATTTGTACAAATTATATCGAATAAATTCACGAATATCTTATCTACATATCTAAGAAAATGGAATTAATGTAATGTTACAGATATATTGTTTACTTAAAACCGAAAACTAGATTTAACTAAATCAAATTTCCAATCTTTATCTTTCTTAAAAACAAATATGTGTTTTTTTAATTATTCTAAGACAATAAAATATATTTTATTTGCTCTTGTTCCATTTTAAATACACCAATTCAAATATTAAAAAAAAATTATAAAGAAAATTAATTCCTAATAAAAATTATAATTTGCATTACCATCTTTATTACACTTGTTTACACTTTAAAGGTTATAGATGTGTTAGGTGTAAAAATTAATTCCGTGCCTTTAAATTGAATCAATCATAAATCTGCTTTAAATTAAAATATTTTCTCGTCGTTTTAGGATTTTGAAGTGCCAACCTTAATTTCAGAAAAAAACTATATGTCTTTGCCAACCAGTTAGCATAAGCTTACAACACAGTAGTGAATACAATGGCGCCCAAAAAGCAGCATATTAGGTATTGCATACTTTTCCCATTTCAATTGAAAAAAATGCTATCGAAGCCACAGGAGTGGTTTGGTTAACTTTGGAGGAATGTTTTGTGATGTATAAAACATACAAACATTGATAAAACAGTAGAAGAGGTGCAAAAATGCATTGTGAGTTCATCAACTTAAAGGAACCGTATTTTTTCGATAAGGAAATCGTCAGTTACCCGACAGACAGATCAATATTACACAAAATAATGAAGAGATATTTTGATGATTAAAATGTATTCCATTTTTCTATAAACATTCATTTTTCATAAAAAAGGAATGAATTTTCTATATATATATAAACTGAATTAATTTGTACACCTACTTAATATATGAAAACATATTTGCATTTCTCTTAATCTTCTGTCTATTCGGAATTTTTAGTATCTAATTATCAGTGAAAAGAAAAAAGAAAGAAAGAAAGAAAGAATTTATTGATATGCATTTTAGAACAGTAGTACCATTAATACTAAAGTGCACAATATTTCAGGTTAAGTCGCGGTGCCTCGCCTGGGCGTTGACTCGCATATGTCTGGATGTTGAATGGTGTAAAAAATGGAAGTTTGTGTATGTTTTGGAAGTGTAGGTGCACTCGGAAAAAATTCAAAACCGAGCTAGATCAGATTTTTGCCTACAACTAACTTAATTAACTTAAAACTAACTATGCTAAACTTAACCTAACTTAACTAGTCGGCTTGCGCCCAGTTGAGGAGTTTTTTGAGAATATGCACTACTATGTGTCCTGTCACTGTCACTGAGACTTGACGCACTTTTGGGCACAGAGGAAGAACACTATCTGTAGCACAGCACTGGTCTGAACGGTTTTGCCTTTTTATCTGCCTGCGTATCAGGAGATTAATTTCCTCTGGAAGTAACTTCCTCTTAGCAGCTTTGCTAAGAGACTTCGCCGATACATCCCATTTTCTGACCGATGGGTTTTGGTGATCAGCCACCGAGTGCCGGTAATTGTCTATTATCGATTTTGCGTGAATTATCAGTGAGTATATATGTATATGTATATATATATATATATATATATATGTATATATATATACACACACACACATATACGAGGGGGCTTTGCCCCCTACTCGCTGCGTTCGCCCGTTTGTCAATTATAAGCATATCATGTAACCGAATGAAACAATAAACATATCAAATAAATCAGTTCACGTCATAGATATATATATATATATATATATATATATATATATATATATATATATATATATATATATATATATATATATATGTCTATATAAACATTCTCGTAGATAGATTTTTTTGCAGCGTTATGTTTTATAGTTTTTGTGCATATTTTTGATTTTATATATATATATATATATATATATATATATATATATGTATGTATATATATATATATATATATATATATTATATCCACGGTTTCCGAGCTTATGTACTAAATAATAAATTTATTCAGTATCCAGGGATAAAATTTTATGTAAAGTATAATAAAAATTATCTAAACGACAATCACAATTTACTTAAATTTATAAAAAATCGTTTAACGAACTAAAACTGAATAGTAAATACAACTTGGAATTTTAATTCATCTTCGATTAACGTCATTACTCTATCATTTGCTTGTTCCGCCGGATATGTTTTAGAAAATATTACTGTGCTTAAAAGCAAATGAAGAGATTACTTGTTCCTTTCGTAGAGGCGGAACTTACTATATGGGACATTAACAACGATATCACTTCTTGTAAGATAAGACGTCAAAACAGTTATTTTCAAAGTTACTCTAGAGCTATTCGTAAAAGATCACTAAGAGCTTCACGCGATATCATATCTCTTAGTGGAATGGATGTAAACAAAATAATTTCAACGCACACATACATTACACACACACACACTACACATAGTATGTGAGTAAAAATGCATTTAAAACTATTGTAACTGGAAAAAAATTAAATTCATATTTTTAAAAGTTTATTATTATATTCTTGTACGATTAAAAATAAGAGATTTGTGCAGTTTCAAAATTATTATTCGCTAATTTTTTGTTTAATATAAACTTTAAAAGTCGAACTTTAATTTTTGAGTTACAGTTTATCTAATTAGAATTATTTTAATCATTTACACTACAATCCTTTTTTCCTATGGACAACCAGCAATTCCGCAATATTTTTAAAGAAAAAAATATCATATATACTAAAAAATTGAAGGTAATTTTTTTATTGAAACATTTCATATATTTTTACATGTTAGAAATATAATATTTAAACCTCAAACCTTATAAATTTCGGTGGGGTGTTTTACAAAACACTCACCAAGGTGCATTCCGGGTTTCTCGGGATAAGTGTCATATAAATATTCTATTTGGTGTTTCTTGCCTTTTTTTGGTTCTGTCAGAGCAAACTTTACAATCTTTAAACTGACCTGCCAGGATCAACTTTTTTTTAGGCAACTTTTTAACTTGGTGCTGAGCTTCTGTCTCTTGGAGTCTTCTTGGTTCTTGAGATTGAGTTTTAAGTTAATTTTTCTTCAACAATTCTTCTTTTCTTCGGGTACTTTTCTTGCTTCGCCATCAATATTTAGCTTAAGAAAAATTTCAAAAGACATAATTATCTACAAACGGTTCGTTTCACTCTTTTCTTTCTCAGGCGCCTATAGTTCATTTCGTTGATAGGCTTGATGTTATTAGCCTGCCTATTTATTTCATTATTATGGACCAGGACTGTTCAATCCTGATCTGATCGATGTCGTTATTTCCTGTACTTGGATCCCGTTGATTGGGCATCTGTCGTCTCTAAAAAATGGTTATGAAGAAGATGTCGCTTGATGTTCTTCTTTCTCAGTCGATTAAACGAATGTATAACCATGACTTTGTCAAGTTTGTTTATCAAGATGTTATCGTGATTCCGATGTCGATAGAATCTTAAACTGGTTCTGTGAATGAACTATTCCAGCAGTTCTATTCTTCCAGCAGTCGATTTCTTCATGTGTCATGTCTGTCGGGTAGCTGGTCTCCCTGCCTAACTCTAATCTCAAACATTTATTCTGCAAACGGCGCAGTTTGAAGATTTTGGTCTTACAAGTGAGGCTCCATATGGGAGCAGCGTAGGTCGTGGCAAGTGGTATGATGGAGATGTACAGTGTAATTATCCATTCTGTTTGATTACCTTTTACTATCTTTCAAGCAACTTCATGATTCCGCGCTCAAAAAAGTTCTTATTTGTTTTTCGGCAAGAAACAGTTCCAAGAACGATTTGATTTCCTCATCAGCAGTGAAGGTTTTACCATTCAAAGCGTTTTACAACGAAATAAATAAATGGTAGTCTGATGGTGCCAGGTCTGGCGAATATGGTGGATGTGGTAACTCATCCCATCCAACCTGCGACAATTTTTGACAAATGACCAAACTTGTATGTGGTCTACTATTATCATGGTGAAACACTAAACTTGTGCGATTCACCAATTCTGGACTCTTCTGTTTGATGGCATCTTTTAATTTATGTAATTGACGACAGTACACGTTAGAATTAATGATTGGGTTCCTTGGAAGCAACTCAAAATACACAACACCTTTGAAATCCCACCAAACTGACAGCATAACCTTCTTTTGATGAATATTTGCTTTTGAAGTGCTTTGAGCAGATTTATCGCGCTTTCTCCACTATTATTTTCGTTCGACGTTGTAAACGATAATTGTCCATAGCCTGTTATCATACGTTTCAAAAATGGATCGTTTTTTTTCAAATTTCGAGAGAGAATCGCAGAGGTCGATGCTCTTAACGAGATGAATTTCTTTGAGCTTGTGTGGTACCCAAATATGGACCTTACTAACGAATCCTAGTTATTTTAAATGGTTTTGAACGCTCGATTTCGATAAATTAAGATTCTCAGCAATTTTTCGCGTCATTAAAAGCTGATTGGATTCGATCACAACTTTATTTTGTCATTTTCCGAGCGTACTGCATCTTTAATATCAAAATTTCTAGACCGAAATTTATCAGACCAATTCCGACACTGCCGTAATCTAAAAGCATCTTCACCATACACATCACATAAGTTTTTAAACACCTTGTAAAGCATTTTTTTCTTTTTCAAGAGTAATACAACTAAATATGACGAAAATGTTCTTTTCAAATTTCCATTTTGAATTCGAGAGCAAACAGAGTTGTTAACGAAATCATGCACTTTCTTTTTCTAAAAAAAGCTTGAACTGACGATTATCAAGTTATAAAATGAATTTGCGGTTTAGAATGAATTTAGTTACATTTCAAGACATGTATGCCCATCTATTAGAAAAAGCACAATACCTTTTGCCCAACACAATATTATAATAGTATAGCAATAACAATAAATGTGAACAATTATTGTCTGCATGGTCTTCGAATTTTATGTATCTTCTACTACTAGTTTCAGCACATTATATATATATATATATATATATATATATATATATATATATAGATAGATAGATAGATAGATAGATAGATAGATAGATAGATAGATAGATAGATAGATATCAGAATTTAATATTCTTATGAAGATGCCATATGTGTCGAAACTAGTAGAAAGACATTCAGATGATCCAAAGAGACGAAAATATTTGAAACAATAATTGTTGATATTTGTCATTATTTCTGTGTTGTTAATTATTACAGCATATATACTTTTGTATGCATACAGGGTAAAACTAACGCGATACTACGGTGCTTTTTTTTAAAAAAAAATATCAAATGCTGATTAATAACTTATACTACCAAACTATCCTAAAGAATAATAATCATACAAATAATATGTATATGTATGTATACGATAGTCATTCTTGAAAACTTTTCAGTGTTATAAAAATTCTTAACAGATATTTTATTGTACTCGTACAAATCTTTTTTCGTCATTCAGATATTCGTTCTGGTTTATTAGAACGAATTACTCTCGAATAAGTAACTTTTACTGGTTGAATTGTTCGAAAATTGATGTAAAAATTAAATTATTCTCCATTGTAGAATCCCCATAATTGTATTACAAGAATCGAAATTATGCTATAGAGATTATTTATATATTCATTACACGTACACCGAGACAATATAATAATCACTTTAAAAAAATAAAATTCATTGTATACACATTTTGAACGAGGAAAAAAAATCAAGTACCATTGAACGGTTTCACAGATTGGATTTTTTACGTGTTATATGTTTGAGTAGACAAAAGAAGTATTCAATTATTCTTATATAATTGAATTCGAGTCTCCTCAGCAGACGTGACTGGATATATCCCGTCGATATTATAAGTAATTAGTCGTTGAACTTGAATACAATTAAAAATCGATAATGGGCGATTACAATCAGTCGAGTGCGGAGTGTCTCGCACAAACTTCGTTGAATCGATGATAATGTCGAGATGGAGATAATCACATAAATTGACTGATCGAAATTTAAACGGAGAGATAATTTTTTTCGCTCAATTCATTAACGCTAATTTTGCTAAAACAACATTAAGATCTCAGAGATACTTGGAAGGAGGTTTTTTTTTGGTGTTAGACAGCGTTACGTACTTTCAACATTCGTATCGATTTACAACAGTTTATCTTTTATTTCGGTTCGTATTTTTATAATTAACGTTAAATAATAATACTTATTTAATTGTATGTATGAGGTTTAGCAATTTAATTTCCGGATTGACATAATGAAAAGAAATAAAATTTAACTAACACGAAAAATATTTAATATCTCTTCAAAGTATTCTCCATTTACTTTCATACAGTTATTATAATGTTTTAAAAAAATTTTGAAAACAGTCCGCAACAGATGTCTGAAAAAAAAAACTGCTTTCATTTGGCGGTTGCATTTTTCTTAATATTTTCTATGTCCTGAAATCGTTTCCCTTTGAGAACAGTTTTCACTTTAGGAAAGAGAAAAAAGTTTTCTGGTGCTAAGTTAAGTGAATAGAGTGGGTGATTGATCTCAATAACGTCGTATTTCATGAGAAATTACTTCACAATCAGTGCAGAATGGGCAGGTGCATTGCCATGTGACAAAAACCAACTACACTTTTCTCGAAATTGCGGTCGTACTCTAGAAATGCGTTGCGATAATCTCTTCATCACTTCAACGCACTACAGTTAATCCTCCTATAACCCGATTAATTCGTACCGCATTATATAGAAACCGCGTTAAATGAAATTTAGGAATAGATTAGATAGATTAGATTATGTTTGAGGGGAAAGGAAGCTATCATGCCTCCCGGCACTTAGTCTTGAGGTCCATTATGCCTTCCCTCGACTTGATCAAAACTACTCGGGAAGTCTCGCTTCCTTCCAGAAGCCTATCAGCCTGCCCGAGTTTATAGACCCTAGTTCTTCCGCGGTGAGGAGAAACTCCCCAAACCATCGTCGCCTTAAATTGACCCATGCCGGACATTCCGCGAGGAAGTGAATGGGAGTCTCGTTGACCCCCCACACCATCTACACTTCCCGTCCGTCCTTCGGCCTTGTATATGTTCGTGGTAGCTTAGTCTCCCGTGTCCTGTGACAATTCACACCAGGAGCCGGAAGAATATAGTAGTATAATTATGTACCAATATTAGAATGTTTTATAGATAAACAGGCAATTCACATTATCTTTTTAAACATCCATAAGCATTACGTGTCCAAACTGCTGTTTAAGGTGGCTCTACGGCAATGGGCCTCCTTAAAAAATATGAAACTAAACAATTTTATTAATTAAGACTTGCTGAATTCAATCAAAACAAATTCGGGACGTATTACTGTGTAAATTTTTGACAAAAATATCATTAAAAATGCAACTTTTAACACCAAAAATGAAGATCAAAGTCTCCAACGAGTAGAAATTAGACAGTCTGCTTTGGTGAATAGGACTACTATACAGTTGTATTTTTTATTATTGATATTATGTCGGTAGGAAAATAGTTGCAGTTTTATGTATAACTGTGAAGGTCATAAACCGCAATTATATTTCTACCAATCTAATAAATACAACTTTAAAATAATATTCTTTGTGGCTCTTGAATATTCAAAAATGTATGAAAAGTATTATATGCGGCTCTTATTATCGAAGAAGTTGCCTACGCCTGCTATAGACTATGTGGAGTATAGATATACTGTTGACTTTTTGTCTGATTGTTTGCCAAAAAGTATTTTTATAAATGTGTGTTTATTTTCTTTTTCAAGATATCTACATATATGTATATACATATGTGTATATATATATATATATATATATATATATATATATATATATATATTGTGAATATGTAAAGATATATCAAACAATTTATGTTACTACTTTTCCGTTTCTGAAATTCGACAAAGATATCAAAGAAGTTCCAATAACACACCGCGGCAGACTTCGTTTATCAGCTCGTTGCAATGGAAACTGAACAATATACGTGATGTGTGTGCTCTTATATAAAAGTTGAACAGTTAGAAAACGTCGATATATTATTTTGTTTTTGTGCTCTTTCATACCTGCGTGTATTTCGTTTTGTTATTTTTCTGCCAGATAACTGGTATTATTGATTCGTGGGAAATGCTCAACTGATATCAAGTTCAAGGATTGAACATTTTATTGGTAAACATTTTTATGTTTCCAATATGTGTGTCGGACGTCGCGATATGTGTGTCGAGTTTTCAATTAAATATGTTAATCGCTTTTTTCCAATATGTATGATGAAAGTAATCTAATAAAAGCATTGTATACATATGTAAATATTTATCTCTACTCATGCGTGTGTATATATATATATATATATATATATATATATATATATATATATATATATATATATATATATATATATATATAATATATATATATATATATATATAAAAACATTTATATATATATATATATATATAAATGTATGTATATATATATATATATATATATATATATATATATATATATATATATATATATATAAATCTATATATATATATATATATATATATATATATATATATATATATATAGTCATGGTTATGAAAACAAATCCATAATCATTCAGTTCAACGTTGTCTTACTTTTGGAAAATAGTTAACTTTATGATATTTTCACTATTACCAATCATTAATAATGCATTAAGTACTCAAAACTGACAAAAACTATAATGGTACGGATGCCGTTTTGTCTCTTAAGGGATTTAAAAATTGTGTCCGTTACTGACGCACTCTAAAATACCTACCGTAAAAGACTATAACCCTAAATACTATAAGTTTTGTTGTCTTTTTGACTGAGTATAGTAACATAATTCGCGTGTGGTGCACATTTATCTTCAATCGAATTTATATATATATATATATATATATGTATGTATGTATATGTAATATATATATATATATATATATATATATGTATGTATGTATATGTAATATATATATATATATATATATATATATATATATACATATAAATACATATAAATATGTATAAATATATATATATATATATATATATATATATGTATATATATAAATACATATAAATACGTATAAATATATATATATATATATATATATATATATATATACATATAAATACGTATAAATATATATATATATATATATATATATATATATGTATGTATATATAAGTATATATGTATGTATCTATATATAGAAATGTAATGTGGCTATTTCAAGTTTGTTGCACGCGAATTTCAAAAGTTTAAACGATTTAACAAAGGTGCTAGCCTTTCGACTATATAGATATGTATTATAACAGTTCAGACCATACAAAACAGTCATTTTAAAATGTTCAGAGGACACGAGTTTAGTATGGAATATAAAGGTATACAATTCTGAAATTGAAATATTTACAAGTTTCCTAATTCATTTAGTTATATTCAAACAATAAGTTCTAACACTGTTTACTACTTTTAACTGTCAGTTTATAGTGTTATGCGATTACAAAAAAGTGAAAATATTCCTTATATATTAGTTGGATGAATAATTGTAATAATAATGTAGTTATAAAAATGTATGTTATGTATTTTATAGTCACTCAATATGTATATATATATATATATATATATGTATAGGACTATTCAACTTAGGCTTCCACACGAAAGTATTAAAAAAACAAAAATTTTAAAATATATGTTATCTCCCATTTAGTATTGAATTGAACTGAAATACTAAATAAAATATAATATGCCATTTCTTAACAATTGCACTCACTTTTAATAGTTCGATGTGGAAAGCTAAATGCAATCTCCCTATATATTAGTTGTACAAATTAATTCGGTATCCTTTTTATAGAAAATTAATGTTTATGGAAAAATGGATTACATTTCAATCCTCAAAATATCCACCATTATTTCGTGTGATTTTGATCTGTCTGTCGGGTTACTGATAAATCCCTTATCGAAAAAAACATGACGACTTTGTGTCTATGAAGTTGTAATATATTTTCAAACCTCTTCTACCGTTTAGTATTGTTTGCATATTATGCGTCACACCTTTCCACAAAGATGAACAAGTCATTGAGATGGCTTTGGTAGCGTTTTTTTTTAACTGGAATGTGGAATGTATGCAATGCCCAATATTATGCTTTTTGGACGCCATCGTGTTCACTACTGTTTTATGAGATTATACCAACTAATTGGTCAAGATATATAGTGTTTTTAATCGTTAAGGTTGGCACTTCAAAATTCTAAAACGACGAGAAAATATTTTAATTTGAAACAGAGTTATGATTGATTCAATTTGAAGGTACAGAATTAATTTTTAAATAATGTATGTATATATATATATATATATATATATATATATATCTAACATGTATACATATATATCTATAATATATATACATACATACATATATATATATATATATGAAGAGTGATTTAAGTTAGTCTTCTACATGGAAGTATTAAAAAGGGGCGCAGGAGTTAAGGAAAGTCATATTATATTTTATTTAGTATTTTAGTTCAATTCAATCCTAAAATACAATAAAAAGGCGTTTTAATTAATACTTTCGTGTGGTAGGTTAAACTGAATCACTCTCTCTCTCTCTCTCTCTACATATATATATATATATATATATATATATATATATATATATATATATATATATATATATATGAAGGGTGATTAAATTTAGTCTTCTACATGGAAGTATTAAAAAGGAGCGCATGGGTTGAGAAAAGTCATGTTATATTTTATTTAGTATTTTAGTTTAATTCAATCCTAAAATAGAATTAAAATGCATTTTTATTAATACTTTCGTGTGGGAGGTTAAACTGAATCACTCTCTCTCTCTCTCTCTCTCTATATATATATATATATATATATATATATATATATACACATATGGATGTATATATGTATGTATAAACCATGTTAGGAACTTGCTATAGTAGTTCAGATGAGATTTTTACAGAGTCAATAAGCCGTCATGACTGTTACCTTCGTTAAATAATTATCTTATATCCGGGCGGCATTTTTTGTATCACCATCACCCAAAGGCCGCCATTTTTTGACACAACTAGTGGATTCGCTGTTTTATATTCAAACAACATAACTTTTAAAGGATCACATATATTTTTAATGAATTTTTGAGAAATGAAATGAATTTACATTTATTTCTATACTTTATACATTTTTTTTAATTTCTTTTTGATGAATCGGTAAATAAAATTTAAAAAGATCATTGCGAATAAATAAATGTGTCACCTCGTCTAGACTTTCGGGCGACTTCGTCGTAATTTTCAGACCAAACAGTTCTTCAGAAGGTTCTAAATTTGGTTCTATATCAATATCACACCATAAATCATCTTCGGAATCACTATAATTTTCAGAGTCACTAAACTGTAAAGGATTTTAACGTGGGCGTTTTTTTTTACATCAACATCACTATCAGCGCTGTCGTCGCTATCAAAATTACATTTTATAAGATATTTAATGTCGTTACCACACCCAGATTCATTATCTGCAAAAAAATTTTCTAACTCTTTTTCGCTTTCCATTTTAGGTATATTTTATTATTTGGAAAAAATGGATAAATAGGAAGAATATAGATGAACTAAAATAATCTTTCAATTTTATTCGAAGAACGTCGCGGGCGTCGTCCTTCAGTTCATAACGACCAACTGAAGGCGTTAATTGAATCAGAACTACGCACAATTAGAGACGCACAATTACACAAACATTAGGCATTAGTCATCGAGTAGTTCTGGACCACTTAAAACAGCTAGCTGAGAAAAATGTATATGATTTTGAAGTTCATAAACCGCAATTATTTTTCTACCAACCTTATACATATTCAATTTAAAACAATTCTCAGTTTTTTAAATACTTTTTAGTTATTGTATTCGACAGTGTGATGTTATTCCCGTAACTGCACATAAAAAATATTGAAAATACAAAAAATCTAAATTTTCTCTTATAAGTCAGAATGCATTTCAAATTTCATGTATTTATAGCTTTCTTGTGAAAAAAACAATACAGATTTTCAACAATTTTTTAGTAGTGTTCTAGATAGATATATGAAGGTTAGAAACGTGTCGATAAATCATTAGTCGTTAAGATCATTAGCGCCTAGTACTGTTCAAACTAGTTCATAGGTCTTTAATTTATATTAATAGTTTAGTAGTTTTTGCATTCATTCTTGCATGCACAGATTCCTAGTTAAGAGTATCTACCTTACAAATGCCCAGAGCTCGTTTATGAAACTATGTTTTATTTAGAAAATCTTTTTTAAAAATGTATAGTTTTAGTGTGATAGTGAAGCCGTCTCTGTCTGTTGAAATAAGGTCAACCAGTTCATACTTTTTTATTTTACGTAGGAGCCAACGATCAATTTAAAAATCAAATTAAAAAAAATGTTCACTCAATGCAGTTGTCGATAATACCATTCTGTCGGTGTCATTTATATAATTGAATTGTCAGCTCTTAAACCAATACATGAAACAATCATAACGTTGGATTTTATAAATAGAATCGACGAATCTTCCTTGAAATACTTGTCTAAAATTTGATCGATTGCATCGGCGATGTTTTATAAGATTAAAAGTTTTCTCATGAAATGGCGCCGTGTTTCATTTCGAATATCGTACATTATTTTCGTACGTTTGTTATAGATTTTTTTATTTAATTTGGCTTTACTTTCTTTTTATTTTTATCAAGTGTTTCATTTTCTCCGTTATACAACAGATACTATTTTTATAATACTAATTTTTATCTATTTATATATCATCTAAATTTAGTTTATATGTATAAGATGACTAAGTCAACGAATGAACATAAATTGGATTTCCTTACAAAATAATTAGAATGTAAGTTATCAGTCATCAACAATGGTGAAGCTAGTTAGAAATAGAAATAAATTCAGAGCATTAAAAATAAAAGTGGCTGAACATAATTAGTGTATATAAATCAGTGTTTGTTTCAGATGAGTAATATTTCAGTGTTTTGTCTCTTTTTTGATTACATAATGCAAAAACAAATAAATCACTGTATATATATATATATATATATATTAGGGTGTAACATATAAAATTGCGGAATTTGTAGATGAGAATTAAAACACAATATTTTTAACAAAACAAAATATATTTAATCCAAATAAGCTCTATCAGCTTAAATGGTCTTTTGCCAACGAGAAGTTAGATTATTTATCCCATTTTTACAGAAATCGAAATTTTTAGAGCTTATAAAGTCTTCGAATCCTTGAATCACTTCTGTTTGGTTTCGGATTTTTTCATTTCTTAAATAATATTCGAAGTGGTGAAAAAGATGATAGTCTGTCGGTGAGAGATTTGGTGAATAAGGGAGATGCGGTAAAATTTCATAATTTAATGAATTTAATTTGGAAATTGTGATTTGAGATGTGTGTGGTCGAGAATTGTCTTGCAATAGTATTGGCCCATATCTATTGATTAGCATTGACTGTTTTGTTTTCAATTTTTTATTCATATTGTCGATTTCGCAACAATATGAATCAGCTGTAATTGCTTCACCTGGTTTTAAAAAAGAATAATGGGTTATTTCTTTATTTGTTTACCACACAGTAACCATAATTTTTTTTACGTAATGACGGCTTGGGTGCGTGTCCTGGAGCTTCATTTGCATTTAACCCCATTATCCAGATCTTTTTCTGTTATCATATACAATCCATTTTTCATCACAGGTAATGATTCGGTTTAAAAATGAGGTTTTATCATTTCGAATCATCAATGAAGAACACACCTCTAAGCATCTCAATTTCTGACCATCTGTCAATTCGTGCGGCACCCACTTATCCACCTTTTTCACCTTTCCTGTTGACAGCGAGGTGACGAGAAACAGTCATAACACTAATACTGAAATCACATACGAGAGCTCGAGCTATTGTATGCGATTAGCTTCCACCATGGCTCTCAAATGTTCTTCGTTAACAATGGTTTTGGGCCTTACTCGAGACTCATTGTCGAGATTCATATTCATATGACCGGAACGAAATTTTTTGAACCATAATTGAATTGTTCTCTAGCTAGCCGACCCTTCTTAGAAAGCTCCAGTGATATTTCTATGTACTACCGTTGAATCATGTCCCAACTTGAACTCATATAAAAAAAGTAGACGCAAATCTTTTGTGGAAACCATCCTGTTAAAGAGTATAAAAAGAATACAAATAACAACAATAACTCCGTATTTAAAAACAATTGAAGTGTACAGTTCATTAGTCAATTCCAAATAGCTGAACCTGTAAAATATTGCACAGAACCTTTCTCAATCGCGGTCGACCTCTGATTGATTGAAATTCGGCAACTTGATTTGTTTTAATCTAATATATATATATATATATATATATATATATATATATATATTTGTAATGTAAAGTTATCTTTAACCCTTTTGACTGTAGTAAATTCGGAATCGAGACACACATTGTATATGACTAGGCTACAGGAGAAGTCATCACTGTGTACTCCGTATTCTTTATACAATTTACTGTTTTGATTTGAAATAATTTGTATTTTGTCAAGCTCGGATTCTAAATTATTTAATACTTTGTTATTTGTGACGTACATATCTAAAATTATCTTTGTATCCAATTTCTCTATTGATTTCCAAATGTTGATAGTTTATACAGTGAACAATTCCGTTAAGCGCTTGTTTAGCCAATAGAAATCGAACGGTTAAACTAGTTCTTTTAAGAATAAATTTCAATAAAAACTCAATTAATTATTTATTTATTTTGTGAGTACACTTGTCTAACTTTAAATAATTTCTTATACATTTCATCATCGATCCTGTAAGACAATATCGTGCTCTTTGTAAATGATTTCTTCTGTCGTTGCAATTTTCGGATATCCACTACCCGGGTTATCTTTTTAGGTTGCATCTTACTGCCACTTATATGTTAGGCTGTAAACTTTTCAAATCACCCTCGTCTTTAAGCATAAACAGAAGTTATATATGTAAATAAAACAAATTTTCAATTTCAATCTTTAAGCTACAATTCAGTTCGTATTAACTATAGCTAATATAAGTAGGCGTCATTTCTAGGCATGTAAAAATCGATTTCAATAAATGAAACACCCAATAATGGCCTAAAAGATGAAATTAAAAAAGAAAAGAATGAAACAATTGTTCATTTTTTATTAGTTTTTTTCTAATTTCTTTTTTAATATCTTTTCTTGATATCAATGGAATAAATTTTATGGAATTTGTTTATTCAGTTGTATAAAAAACCATTAAAAATGAAAAGATAATGTATTATACATTTATTACTATATACTATATTGACATAAATAAAAATTTTTTTAGGTAACCAGTATTTGAATTTTTTCAATTTGTTTAATATTGATATAAAATTCGATCAATTGTCACTTTGGGGTAGTTACTATTAACTTGCTATTACTTTGGCCGTTGCAGTTTTCGGACATCCACTGCGCGGGTTATCTTCTAAGTTTGCACGACCACATTTAAATTCAGCTGCCCACTTATTTACAATTGTGTACGAATATATAATGTCACTCAGTATATTTTTCATCTCATTAATGATTTCTGTTATCATTAAACTTTTTTAACAAAAAAACTGTATCATCGCATAATGTTCAACCTGATCCATTTCAACGATGACACAAAAAGAGCTTTTTAAATTGATGTTTGCAATAAACTACTTAACACATTAATTATAGACTTTGAGGTTATGTATTAGATAGATATCGCTTTGTAATGCACCATAAATATTTAAAATATTACCAACTCTTATATGTTATGCCGCGAACTTTTCAAATCATCCTCAAATTTATATTTTCATGTCTAAATTCTATTTTTTGATGTTTCAATTAATTATTAATCGATAATAATTGATGTCTGATGATGACTTCAACAAAATATTTTTTTTAATTTTCGGTGAATATTTTATTCACTTCTTGAATGAGGCTAAGGTCTGATTAGACTTTACTTTTCCTCAATTAATCTTTTTCATCTTAGAGAAAATAGATTAATATATATGTATATATATATATATATATATATATATATATATATATATATATATATATATAAAATAGTGTGTTTCTTTCATTTAATGTTCTTTGATCATCAATAAATCTATATTCAAGAATGATTGTGTATTATCCATTATGTCAGGCATGTGTAAAGAAATTTTTTTTTATTTCTAATACATTATAATTTCACAATTGAATTGTAATACTGCGGATGAATTCATTTTTTAAAATGATTTTTTTTTCAAAGTACATAGCCTACAGCATCATTTTAAAATAAAAAATGTTCAATATTTCATTGTTAATTGGTCATTTTTGATGGTTTCTATGTACATAGTAATGATAGTATATTTAAATCGTGACATTTCAATCTGAATACATATAAAAAAACAATTAAAATTGAACTATAGTCAATTATTGAATATTTTTGACTTGACATTTGTTTATGCTTTGCGAAACGAGTGAAAAATTGCATGTGTAAAAGTAGACTATAATTTAGAACAAACTAAATATACTGTTAAAAAGTAGATAGATGTGTAAGGATTAATTTGTTTTTTGATCACAACTAATATTAAAAATGTAAAAATATCAGTATTTTAACATTTTAATGATCTTACAATTCCAAGAAATATTTATTTAGTTCCACTCGATATTAAAGTATCGACGTTTCATTTAGTAAAAGTATATTAGGTTAAAAATAATTCTATAATATGTAAATGAATTCCAAAGTATATTGAACTACAAAAACCCATTCCGTGCTCATTGAAAAACTAACAGACTACGTGGTTACAATAAAACTTGAACAAAATCAGTAAATCTACTGTACAAATATGTTTACATAGTTATTAAACACGAATTTTATGAGTAGTTTATGTAGATCGGTTGTGTTTCAGCAACTGAAACATGGCTGTCAGCCTGTTTCCATTTTGCTACTGGACTAATTTATATTTCCACAAATGTACGTTTATTTGAATAATACAACTTGCGAAATTACCTCATTTGTGTTTACACACAACATACACATATTGCATGTTCATATATATATATAAATATATATATATATATATATGTATGCATGTATGTATATATATATATATATATATATATATGCCGGCACTAAAATTTAATTTATATATTATACTAACCTGCAGTGTAGTGTAAATTACAAACGAGTAAACGAATGTACACATACACATGTAATATTGTAGAGATGTTTTCTATTAAATTATCAAACATGTATTGTGTTGTTTTCACAAAACTGTAAATTTTAGTACTTGTTAATATATTCCAGTTAATTGTTTATAATTGAATGTAGACACTTTTGCAGTTAATATAAAAGAATGCACTGGAAACATTTAAAATATTAAAACGTTGTGAATATCGGATTAAAGTTTAGAGTAAAATGTCTAAAAATAAAAAAAAACCTGTAAGAATGTTATCTTTTACTTGTGAGTGTATTTCTTTAAATAAAAATGTAAATAATATTCTTTAAAGTATAGTATTGAAGAATCGTAAAAAGTATGCATTTAATGTATAAATCAACAAATTGTCAATCAGTTGTACACTTATATCGTCAATCGAATGCAACATAAATGTATTCACGTATCTCTTTTCAAGTTGTGAAAGTGTAAAAAGTATTTATTATTGACCAAAGATATGCAAATTATTTTTATAATTTTATATAACTAGCCAGCGTTCGGCACAAGTATGTCGTCGATTTTTGTTATTAATCCCAGTATTTGTATAATTAAAAGTTATTGATATTAAAACTGAACATTTTTATTCAATCAACTACTAATAAATTTCGGCCAATGAACTGTTTTGCATGTCACTTTTATTTTATTACGAATCGTTGTTGCATGCGGTTGAATTTTTTGATAGATGACAACTTGAAAGTATGAGAAATACGAAGGTCGTTTGATAAGTATGGTAAAAAAGCAAGTTAAACATCGTTTTTTTTAGGAAAAATTGACAGTATTTATCAATATAGTCTTCATCGAGGGCTATATACTTGTTCCAGCGAGTTTACAACTTTTTCATCCCGTCGGAAAAGTAGCTTTTCTTAAAGTCTGCAAAATACGCATTGATGGCGGCGATGACATCCTTATTCGACAAGAATTTGTTCCCACCGAGCCAAATTTACAAGTTTGGGAAGAGGAAGAAGGCACACGGGGCCAAGTCCGGAGAATAGAGTGGACAAGGAATCAATTCGAAGCCTAATTCGTGCAATTTTATTATTGTGAAGGTCGATTTATGGGACGGCGTGTTGTCCTGGTGAAAGAGCACTTTTTTGTGTGTCAATTTTGGCCGGTTTTCTTTCAGGTCTTCTTTCAAACGATCCAATAATGTTGCATAATAGGTTCCTGTTATCGCTTTTCTCTTCGTTAAGTAGTCGATCAGGATGATTCCTTGGGAATCACAAAAAACAGTGACCATTACCTTCTCAGTCGACAAAACGGTCTTCGCCTTTTTCAGCGCACTTTCATCAATCGTTGTCTACTGTTTTGACTGCAAAATACGTATTGTTGCTGCACCTTAAGTGTGTAGTGGTGGATCCATGTTTCATTCACGGTCAAAAATCGTCATAAAAAGGCAAGTGGATTGCGATTAAACATTGATACAACCTGGATTAAAATGTCCTTTCGTGTGCGTTTTTGTCCGATAGTCAACAATTGTGCTGCCCATCGCGCATACACCTGTTTCATGTGCAATTTTTTGTGCACTCAATTAGTTATGATGTCTACAGTTTCAGCACTCTCGCGCATTTTCATTCGGGGGCTTCCATAACGATATCATGGATTTTTTTAACAATATGCGTCGTGGTGACCTCAACTAGGTGTCCAGAGCGCGCTTTATATTCAGTGCATATTCGTCTACGTTAAAACTCATTTACCCAGAAATAAACAGTCTTCAACGTTGGTGCAGAGTTCCCATGAACTTCATCCAACTCCTCTTTGATCTGGATGGCTATCTATTTATCAAATAAAAATGTTTTATTACTGCACGGAATTAGTTTTTTTTTTCATTTTTGCAGCAACTGCTGCAATGCTCGCTTCAAACATCTGTAGAACGTGAACAACACACTTTTTCTGGCTAAACTTTCACCTATACTAGTTTGAAAAGTAACACTTGATAGCCATGATGTTACTAAATAAATAGTGGCGCCATATCATAGAAATTCACCAAAATAGTTGGAACATTGAAATAGATTTTAATATAGAAATTAGTTTCGATAATCTTACTCTTTTCTTTTAAAAAAAAAAACTAAACAGAATGAATGTAGTTGAGAGACATCAATTGCGTTTTATGTCAAAGTTGAAATAACATTTCTAGTTGAACTAGTGCACTAAGAGTAAGAGAATAGGCGAGGATAATTTATGGCATATATATGCATATATATATATATATATATATAATGAGAGAGAGAGAGAGATATATGCATACCAAAAAAGTTAAACTGCTCTAATCAATGTTTCAAATTTTTTCTCAAAATTAATGCATTTATATGTTAATATAAAATTATATATATATATATATTCTTAAAATATTTTTAAAAAATTGACCAACTACTCGTATATTAAGAGGTTTTGACAGGTGTCCAATAATCGCACCGGATCTAATAATTGCAAACATATCAGTTGTAATTTGATGCAACTATCGAGTTAGTACACTATACACGTCTCTAAAACTGTGGCTGAATTCATTTTTTAAAGTACTTTTTATCTCATTCCAAAAACCACACAACACAACAATTTTTTGATCAAAAATGTGCAAAGAATGATTATTTATCCATTCATTTCAGCAGCTGGACTTGGAAGTTTTATTGCATCCACCATATTCACCCGATATTGCGCTATCGGATTATCATTTGTTTGGATCTTTGAACATTCCCTCATAAACAAAAAGATTCGAAATGTTAATTTCACCTCGAATCATCTTTTCATCACAGCCAGCATATTTTTATAAGAGAGGAATTGGAAATTTATAAAATTTATTGCAAAAGACCGTGGATAAGGATGGCGAGTATATAATTGATTAGAAGAGAATAAAAAAAATGGACTCATATGTGCGTTTAAATTTGAAATAATTTATTATTTATGGGTACCGCTAGTATGTTTTTTTTTAAAAAAAAAGGAAAATTTATTTTAAAGTTACAATTACTTTTACTTTTTTTAAAACTTTTTTCAATTTATGTTTTTATATAGTTTTTATTCTATTATTAACTATCGATTCAAAAATGTTCAATTTTTAACGATTTTAATAAAATATAAGTTAAAAATCTGGCCATTTCGTTTCTGTTTGAAAATTCAGAAACATGTGTATTTATTTTTGATACCCATTTAATAATAAATGAATGCGTTTTTGTCAATACTACATTGATACGAATTTAAACTTTTTTAAATAGTTTCATAGTATAATAATTGATTTAATTGAAGGTGCAATTTGTATCATACATATTCAATTTGGGCTTCTACATAAAAGTTTTAAAAATCATGATAATTTTTTATTTAGTATTTGTACATATTTAGTGTTAGTTCAATTAAATGCTAAAATACAATTGTACTAAAACACTAAATAAAAATAACACGATTTTTTTTTATTTTTGCGATTTTTTTTAATACTTTCATATAGAAGCCTAAATTGAATCACCCTATACAAGCATATACTTTTTCAATATAACAAATATTTAATGAATTGTATTATTTCCAGGTAAGTCATTTGGCTTGTTACTTCAGATATCATCCATGTCGGTAAGACTACTTTATTAACCAGTTAATAAATTTTAATAATAATATGATTACTTTGCAGAACATAGTATTTGCATTCATTTGTATTCATATACATATATACATGATTATAT
>CM068319.1:12574924-12577424 GCA_034766995.1 Acanthacorydalis orientalis | reverse complement strand
GCGTTCGACACAAACGACCGTTGCGTTCGTAACAGTGAAAAAGCTCATTAAAAGTCTTGACCGATACACGCACACACGCGCGCTCTCTTGTTTGTTTGTACGGTCGTCGCTTTTATTCATTTATTGTGATTTATTAGGTCGTTGATGTGGTGGTAGACCTGTTCGATTTATTTCATGAAAATGTACATACATACAGCTTTATATATATATATATATATATATATATATATATATATATATATATATATATATATATATTTGTTATTGTAGTTGATAAAAATTCTTGTTTGATATCTCAATTAAAATTTTTATTAATTCATATTTTTAGTTTTAGAATGAAAAAAATTGTTAAATTAATTTATAATAAAATATAATTGAGTATGTACGTATATACATATATATATATATATATATCTATATTTATAAATAAATAATCTTAATTATCGAATACAATATAAAAATGTTCAATTGTAAACACATGTTTCTGTACATTTTGGTTGATTCGAGAGTCGATTATATTTTATATTATATTATAATGCATATATATATATATATATATATATAAATGCAAGCATGTGTGCGCGTGTGTTTCTGTATATATGGAAGTGATGTGTGCGAGTTTGTGTTTCTATCATTTTCAAATAAAATAATTTGGAGAATGGGAATTTTTTAAGAAGGGAAAATTAGTTCTATTATTAAATATATCTAATAATTCTATATTTAAATTTCTTATACTTGTTATTTAATAACGCTTATTTGTAACTAATGTTTTGTAAATGGAATTCTATTTTTTGTAATAATTCAAAGTTACAAGGAAAAATCAAAATTTAATAGCCCATTTATTTTACATTTAACAAGATTTTGATTTATGATATAAATTAATGATTCTTCATTTACAAATCGAATTTGTAATTAAATAACAGTGCATGTAATTTTACATTAAACTTTTTATTGTGAGTAGGATCACATCAAAGACTAGGAGAATAATTTCTTTATGTTTATATATGTGTGGGCGTACATACATATATATATATATATATATATATATATATATATATATATATGTATACAATATATAAATATAATGAACAAATAGTTATATATTTATGCCTACTTTTTCAAATTGTCATGAATTCTCTGGAATCGCAAATACTGTAAGAAAAGGATTTTTTTTTTGAAAACAGTTAATTTGAAAAACATTACAAAATTGAAAAAGTAAAAAAAGTCATTTTTGTAAATGATTAGTAATGAGTTTTTACTTTCAGATCTATTAGTAGTAATCAATTTTTAACTCAAAATAGTAAGGTACACGTACTTCCCAAATAAATTTATATTTTAAATTCAAATTAAACACCAATATATTTCCATATATTGTATTTTTGTTTCTCTACTTCTGGTGAACTATTAGTTATAAAAACTGACTGATTATTTAATATACAATTTTAAACGATATAGTTTCATTTATGGTGGTTGGATGGGGGCGGTAGAATACAATTTGTTTATTTTTTTAGTGAGTTGCGGTATCATAAACACTGAAAACCACCTATAAATTCGGTCATAAAGTGCTTATTTACATATTATTGATTTAATAGCAAATTTTTAAAATATTACACATGTATAAGTATATATATGTAGGTGCCTATATATATTTATATATATATATATATATAAGTATATATATATATATATATATATTTATATATATATATATATATATATATATATATATATATATATATATATATATATATTAAGATCTATAAATACATCTATTGAAATATATATTGAAACGATATTGTAATTTTCAATCATAAATATATACCAAAGAAAGTCGAATTCACATATTCCTTTTCTTTTTATTTTGTCCATATTGGTGGCTATTTATAACTTTGTCTAATTGTCCTCTTGCTCTTTCTCTCTCACTGTGTATGTATATATATATATATATATATGTATGTATGTATATAGTGTTTTTTAAATATTAAAAATTAAATATTTTGTGACACATCTAAAAAATGATGTCAATTAATTGTGTATATTTATCTATCTATCTATCTATATATAATATATATATATATATATATATATATATATATATATATATATATATATATATATAAAGGTTTGATAAGAATTTAATAAGCATTAGACAGTTTTCAAGAAAAATTGCATTTTTTTAAACAACAAATAATTTTTTTCAAATGGGAATGCATTTTTACTCCAAAATAATTAAATCGTTACTCAATAAATTTCCCAGTATATAAAACAGGGAAAACTTATATAACATAAACTTATATAATATAAATATATATATACACATGTATATATATACATATATATATATATATACATATATATATATATATATATATATATATATATATATGTATATATTTTTAAGGTTTGTTATGTGTATATATTTATATATATATATATATATATATATATATATATATATATAACATTTACCAAAACCGTTGATATTCGCTCCATTTTTAGT
>CM068319.1:12564924-12567424 GCA_034766995.1 Acanthacorydalis orientalis | reverse complement strand
AAATGTTCAATAAATGATTATTGATCTTTTCTTATGCACATTTCAATGGTGAAGCCATCATCTTCAGAGTGCTAAGGTACAAAAAATCTATTAATAATGGCATCTCCATTGAAATTCGTATAAGTAGCACTCAAATATAATTAACATTTTTGATTATTTATGAAATATTTTAGATAATAAAAAGTTTATGATTTATGAAAAGAGGAGGGGGGAGCGAGATAATAATTAATTTGTGAAATTGTATTTTATCTTATAGAATGGTTAGAGTATTGTAAAAGATAAGTTTTATATGTAATTCATTTTTTTGGAAGCAATAATTGATTCATAGAAATAAAATTATAAGATGTATGGAAATATCGAGAAAGAAAATCGCAGAGGTTAAATTGTACGATAAAATGTGGATTGGGGAGAAACTAATTATTTGCTATCAGTGACATCTTTTGATATTAAATCACTAGCAATTTTATTAATTGAATTTACAAAGAAAAACTGAAAAAGATTTTACATCAAATATATGTTGAATAATTTTGAAAAAAATGAGGGAAATGACAGAAAATGTTAACATACGTGTCAATACAGTTCAGCGCAACATAAAACCTTATATGGAATAGACAGAAATTGTAAATAGATTTTTAGTAACTGATTCTTCGACTCTGATTTAATTAAAAACAACCTGACTCTACAGCCTTGATTTTAATAACAGCCAAATATTAAAATCAAAGTGATTAATATTTTGTAATTTTTGGTTTTACTGGATAAGTTACATTATGTATGGGCGTATTGATTATTTTTTTAAAATGCCGAATTTTGTTCTGTCTTTGTTGACTTTTCGTTTGTGTTTGCTAAAAAATAGTTTTGCATCTCTCAGATGTGTTCGTTATATACTCAAAGTTTCAGCATGAAACCAGTTAAAGAAAGAAAGTTTTAAAATAAGATCAATCTTTTAAAATTGGAACGATTCAATAAAGGTGAGTTTGTAAAATGTCTTGCTACAATATATGGTACAAGAAGAATATTGATTAAAGGATACAAAAGCAAAGACTTAATATGTATCTGGTACAGGAAAACAAAAAGCATCGAAAATTAAAATTTTTTAAAATAAAAAATTCTCTTCGCAGATTTTTTTTTGACAAAAAATAGAAATGGGATCAAAGTCAATATCAGTGAATTGCATGTATGTTTTGAAAAGCAAATTATTCATTTGCTAATGGTGACTGGATGATTGAAGTCAGATTCAGACTTCGATTGATAAAAAGAATTCGATTGAAAGAATTTCATGAGGGCATTAATTTTTTGTATATTATTACTTATAAATGTTTGGAAAAATGACTATCTCTAAAAGACGACAGGACTTAATGTACCATAGCGAACAAATGTTCAAGTGGATTTTCATTCATGAATATTTCTATATAAACATTCATTTTTATAACGAGGCTCTTTCACGGATATGTTGAGAAAATGTGGTTTCATCTAAGAACTTTATTCTTCACATAATTAACTATAAACTTCATTTTTACAATAGAGAGAAAAAAACTCTTTTATTCATTCTTAATTACAAAATTGTCTGCCTGTTTGAATATTTTACTATTATTTTATTTAATCCTTGCACTAATTAAATACTAATAGAGTCTGTATATTAAATAAAGTATACTTATATTATTTTTAAACATTTATGAAATTTTTATTTAAATTTTACAATTATTTTCTGTTTTTTTTTCTGACATATTTTACAATCATCTTATTGGTATATAGAAAAATTTAATATCTAGGTAGAAATTATCACTGATATAATAAGCAACAAGTATATATATATA
Source organism: Acanthacorydalis orientalis (assembly GCA_034766995.1). Taxonomy (NCBI): domain Eukaryota; kingdom Metazoa; phylum Arthropoda; class Insecta; order Megaloptera; family Corydalidae; genus Acanthacorydalis; species Acanthacorydalis orientalis. The sequence goes on along the minus strand of CM068319.1, from coordinate 12,565,610 downwards.
GTTACAGCAAGAAAGTGTAGTCTATTTACTCGTTATGACAGAGTTCGACTGTGTATATATAGGAATTTCAAATATTATTGCGTTATTAATGGGAAGATACACAACACAGTAAAACAATTCAATTAAAATGAAAACGTTTTTATATTTATTAATGTTGTTCAGCCATCTCTTTTCTAATACTCTTCATTTCTGTCTATTTCTACCAAACGTCCGTGTCGATGATGACAGATGAATTATATTTTAATTATTATAGTATGAGGGTCGTTTGATAAGTATGGTAAAAAATCAAGTTAAGTACTGTCTTTTTGGAAAAAATGATTTTATTTCTCAACATAGTCTCCATTGAGAGATGTTACATTAAACGGTATAAAGAAAAATGAACGTCTTATTCGTTCAACTTGAACACTATTCTAATTTAATTATCTAAATGGACTGAAAGTTTTTTCTTAAATGATATGAAGGTATTAAAACACGATCAACAAATATACGCAACCCTTCACAACTGTTTGAAATGTAATTGAGAAATGTTTGAAATGTACGAGGATCATTTTATAAATATGGTAAAAGTGCTGAAACGCTGTTTTTTTTGGAAAAAAATATTTTATTCTTCAACATAGTCTCCATTGAAGGATTTACATTTGATCCAGCGAGTTTCCAATTTTTTCATCCTGTCGAAAAGTAGCTTT
>CM068319.1:12409924-12559924 GCA_034766995.1 Acanthacorydalis orientalis | reverse complement strand
TTTCGTTCCGCTTTTTTGTTCTGTTCAAACTTTCAAATCGTTTTTATGGTTGTTTTATGTACACGGAATGTTATAAATACTGTGTGAAATAAGGAACGCTCTTATTAAAATAATTTTGAATTTTCAGTGTGTTCTTTTAATAATAAAAACAATTAAACTATATTTATTATTTGTAGACATTTTTGTCATTCTGTTTCTATAAACTCTAGTAATAATAAAATTTCATGTATATATAAATATAGATTTTTTTTGTAAGGTTTTTATTTTCACTTTCTATGACTCGTGAATTCTAATTTAATTGTGTAATCGTGAATTAAATCAAATTAAAATTATATTTTTAAATTACTTAATCCACTAAACGCCGCTACTCAATATCGTACGAATTTTCGAAAACGCTTAACATGGTTTGATTCCAAGATCTCTTCTAATTAATTTGAAAACATTAAAATTTTTGGTTTTTGTGAAAATTTTAGTGAGATGTTTTGTATACGCAACAGTAGCGACTTATGTTAGTATTATTAAAAAAAAATATTTCAATAGTTAATAAAATCTAGTCTGTTTTAAATTTTAAAATCGTTTCTTTTATGAAAATCCGAATCAAATCTTGTGATAGTTGCTAAAACACTTCGGGGGGAGAAAAACGTTGCACTTTTTACACACACACATACATATATATATATATATATATATATATATATATATATATATATACACACTATAATCCTTCCATTTATGCAAGTAATTGGTTCCACGAAAACAGCGCGTAAATAATAACCGCGTAAATGGAACCACAGAAAGCTGTTTTAATATGAGGTCTGTTGTTCCATATTCTCAAATATTTTATTTTTACTTAGGTAGAAAAATTTAATATGTGTCTATATAAGAGGTTACTGATAACAAAAGTACACACTTTTTGATGTAGCTATCATTTATTTCCATAGAGATAAAGTATCGCAAAGCTTATAACTTCACAGTTTCCTATTAAAGATCACTCTCACTTTCAATAAAATCAATAGTTTTTTGTATCATAGATATGGAATCTTTAATATTTTGGGTTGTAAACAAGTAAGGTGTTTCTTTTTCATCATCATCTTGCTCTCCTACTTCGTTATTCTCTTCTTGATTTAATTTAATAAGATCATTAGTTGTCAATTCAGAATCGTGTGATTTTAAAAGTTTTTCAATATCAGAAGCATTCAAATTACTAAATCTTTCAGTTACTAATTAAATTCAATAGCTGTTTCCTGATCAGCACTACTAGCTTCTCCCACAAATTTGATGTTGTGTAGGTTATATCTTTTCTTGAATTTGTCATACCAGCTTTTACTGGCAACGAAATATAATGACTTTTCTTCATTTTCCTTTTCAGTATTTTCTATTTTCAACTGATTAAAAATTGACAAAACTTTATTTTGTATAATGCATGTATTCATATCAATGTGCTTTTTTTGTTATTGTCTTCTATCCACTGAATTAAATACCATTTCCATTTTCACAATAATAGTATTTCTTACATATTTTACTATCTTGGAATTTGTTGGTATGGCTTCTTTCACTGCCATTTTAATAGTGTCACCATTTTTTTAATCGTGTGAATTGTAGATTCGTTAAGATTGTACAACCGAGCAACATTATTAATTTTTTCACCTTTTCTTAACGTCTTGATAATTTTTAATTTAACTTCTAAACTTATCTGGGTTCTTGTCTTTTTCTTAATCATTTTATTGAATGCACCCCTTTATGACGCCATTATTTATTAATCTATCACGTATCTACGATTTATAATTGCACACCCTCCACAAATGTTTATTTATTTGACTATTTATTTTTACTACGAGTACACAATTGTAAATAAGATTACTGAATAAATTATATTGTGGAATCCCGAATTTATATAATTACAATGTGTATACAATATGTGACGCATATGATAAATTTATGCATTGTGGTGACATCTGATGTTTAGTTGATTATTTAAAGTTTAAAAATTTTTCAACCGCGTTAAAGTGAATTCGCGTAAATAGAGACCGCGTAAATAGAAGGATATATATATATATATATATGTATATATATACATACATACATATGTATATATGTATGTATATATATATATACATATGATCTGACCTCTTGCAGTCTACTTCTATTCCGCTTTTTTTCACTTTCGGAAAAATCGAAAATAATAATAATAATAATGTAGTTCTGTTGCTATTGAGTCCAGGGTTAGTGTTATATAAAAAAGTTTTTTAAAAAAAATATTTTTAGCAAAGAAGAAAATTTTCAAAATTAATGTTTAGTGTTAAAACAGTGGCGCTTAATGGGTTAATACTTGTTTTAAATTCAAAATGTATATTTTAACATTAGTTAAGTAATTGTGTTTGTATTTGTGTATATATATATATATATATATATATATATATATATATATATATATATATATATATATATATATATATTATCTCATCCCATAAGTAATGCTTTTCAAAATAATTTTTGAAATAGAATTGACGTTTTAATTTTGATCGAAAATATATTTTCCATTATTATTTACAACTCCTTCCCATTTTAATCTCAAATTTTCAATACTGTGACGATGAAACTTTTTGGACTTTACATTAAATAAAGAGTCGATCTCGCTTCAGACATCACTCTCTGTATTAAACCGTTTTTCATTGATGTGATTTTGGAGACTTCAGAACAGATGATAATCCGATAGTGATAAATCAGGGGAATAGGTGAATGAATCATAACTTCTCATTCAAATTGCTTCACTTTTAAGTAAGATCGGACGTCGTGGTGAAAAATTATGCATTTTCTGTTTATTAATGCTGTCCATTTTTCATCAATGGATTGTTTTATGCGTACCAGTTATTCATAATACAACTTCTTTGTGATGGTTCGATTCTCTGGTAATAGCTCGTAATAGAAAATTCATTCCATATCCCACCAAACAGACAGCATAACCCTTTTTTGATGAAGCCCTTATTTCGTAGTTGAAGATGGTGTTTCGTTGCAGTCGACCCATTGTCTTTGATGTTTAATATTGTTAAAAACAATTAATTTTTCATTGTCAGTATAACGAATCTTTTTATAATCGACATAGATGAGAAATGTAAATGTCCACACGTTGTTTTAAATTTAAGTCTGATAACTCGTGTAAAACCCACTGATCTAACTCAGAAACCTTACCAATAATTTTCAAGTGCCGTTGAATACGTTGATTTGAGCTTCTTGACTAATTCTTTTACAAATAAACTAGGATTTTGTTCCACTAGTGTTCGCAGAATCTCATCATCGAACTGTTAAGAACGTCCTGACCTTTCATCATCTTCAAGGCTGAAGTTCCTGGATCGAAATCTTTGAAACTATCTTTGTCCGTGACTGAGATTAATAACATCTGAACCACAAATTTCCCACAACTTTTTTACTGCAGTTGTAGCGTTGTTGCCATGAAGAAACACACAAAGAAAAATATGCCTTATGTACTCTTTTGACACTTCTATGATAACTAATATTTTTTCTTTTAAATTTGAGTGATCACTGTTAATCTTCCACGATAAAACTGAGAAAACATTACGTTCAATTGAGCATCATATGCATCTGATACGTTATTGCAATAATTACAAAGTATCGCATCATCCATTTTCACTCATATGAAAATATCGAATTACTTCTGGGATGATCCAGTACTTTTCATTGGATACATCTATTCAATATCAAAAATAATACTCGATAATGCATCTTTATCAATTCATCATAAATATTTTTTATATACATTAGAACCCGGATTATAATTTCTGGTAACTTGATATGGGTAATAGTAATACAGAGTGATTTAATTTGGGCTTCCACGTGAAAGTATTAAAAAAATCATATTATTTTTTATTTAGTATTTTAGTTCAAATCATTAATGAAATACAATAGAAATAAAATGCTAAATTAAAAATAACATGATTTTTTAATTTTTTTTTTAGTACTTTCATGTGGAAACCTAAATTGAATCACCTATAATTAAAAACACGAAGAAACGGAATAGACTAATAGAAGTTTTTGGTTCATTAAATCTATTTTTTCTGATCAAAAATGATCAATAATGATCATTTTTGATTCTTGATTAAAAGTATTTTGACGGCGATGTCATCATTTTCATACAGAAAATATTGACATTGTATTCTACAGAATTTATTTGTTTTGATGGAAAGATTTTTCTGCGAATCATTGACAATCTTGTGAATCATTTGTTAATGTGAATTTAGTCACAGTGACAATCCTATATTGTGACATTCATTAAGCAGATTAGTTTACTAAAACTGAATTAATTACTTAAATTAAGGTCACTAGAACACATTTTTATATTCTAGTGTCTACAAATATGTTCTCTAGTTACATCGACAAGAAGTATTTTACAAATGATTTATCGGGCAGTTTTACATTTACATTTAGTTTAAATTCATAAAACGTAATTGATCGATAACATAGTTTTGCAGACGGCTTTATTTTTGTCAAGTAGAAATATTTTAATACCATTCATTTAAATAAAACTAGCACTAAATTACAAGTGAATGAAAGTTTTCGGTACTAAAATCCCTAGACGTACATTCATCATAAGTACTGAATACAAACTAAATAAAGTTTTTGTTGAAATTACAGATATTACCTTTAAGTTTTGTTTTTCCTTTATTATTTTACTTTACTAAGACTTAGTTAATACCTAAGAGGTATTTCAGTGAAATGGATATATAATAATACATAAGAAACGCTCATCAGGTAATGTATTCATTGAAATTATACTAAAATCTTTAATTTGTACAAATTTAGTAGATAAGTCAGTAAAGTGGACACATAATGGAGGAGAGATTGACTCGCCTTTAAACAAAATATAGATTTATAAATATTTCAAATATTTTTTGGTTATATAACAGTCCATTTATGTCTAATATTATTAGGTCGACCCATTGTCTGACGTTTAATATTGTTATAAACAATTAATTTTCCATTGTCAGTAACAATTCTATTCAAAAACAGATCTTTTTATAATTGGCATAGATGAGAAGTGCAAATATCCACACGTTGTTTTAAATTTAAGTCTGATAACTTGTGCGAAATCCACTGATCTAACTTAGAAACCTTACCAATAATTTTCAAGTGCAGATGAATAATTGAATGCGTTGATTTGAGCTTCTTGACTAATTCTTTTACAATTGAACTAGGATTTTGTTGCACTAGTGTTCGCAGAATCTCATCATCAAACTCCCAAAAATATACTAAAATCTTTAATTTGTACAAATTTAGTAGATAAGTCAGTAAAGTGGACACATAATAAAGGAGAGATCGACTCGTTTTTCAACAAAATGTAGATTTAGAAATATTTCAAGTAATTTTTGGTTATATAACAGTCCATTTTTGTCTGATACTATTTGGTCGATAAGAAAAGAATTGTGGTTTTTATTTTCTGAGTCTAACCTTAATTATTTTCAATGAAAGTGTCATTTCATCGTGTTTATGTTAATGTCATTTTAAAGTACATTTTTCGGTCTGTATTTCGGAAACATCCATATTGGTTTTATTATTAATTTTGCTTTAAATTGTGCTATTGAATTAACGATGGAAAAGAAGCAAATAACATTTTTTGTATGAGTTGAAAACGAGTGGTAAAGCTACAGAAAATGTTCGTAAACTAAACAATGCTTTTAGTGTGGATACTGTTAAGGAACGTATGCTGCAATGGTGATTCCAAAAAATTCTTGCTGGGGATGAGAGTCTTAAAGATGAAGAAGGTCGCGGGTATCCTTCAGTTCACAACATCCAACTGAAGAAGTTAGTTGAACTAGAACCGCACACAACAACTTGAGAGCTTGCTTAAAAGTCAGGCGTTAGTCATCCAACAGTTCTGAATCAGTTAAAACAGCTAGGAAAATCAAAAATGTTTAACAAATGGATGCATGAACCGTAATTGTTTTTCTACCAACCTAATATTTTACAATCGTATGATAGAAGAAATTAACGAATGAATATAAATTTTCAACCATATTGTTCTTATAAATATGTTTTATATCTGTTATCCAGTTGATATTCCAGTCTTCTTGGTATTCGTCCTTTTGGATCAATTAAGTATTTGTTATTCATTACTAGTTTCGACATGTGTATTCGACATCCTCAGGTATAAATTAGAGATTAATTTTAAATCTGATTTATGTTCATTTATATATGTTTTAGGTAGGGTATGGTTTATAATTTTATGGTATAAAATATGGTATTACTATTTAGTTGTTCGTTTAATGTTTTTTTATTAGGTTGCTAGAAAAATAATTACGGTTTATGACCTTCAAATTCATATACATTTTTTAATTTAAGTGGTTTTAAGTGGTCCAGAACTGTTAGATGATTAACGCCTAAGTTTTGTGCAAGCTCTCGAAATATTGTGTCTGATTCTGATTCAACTAATACCTGGAAAAATAATTGCGGCTTATAACCTTCAAATTCATATACATTTGTTAATTTATGATTTTAAGGGTCTAGAACTGTTAGATGACTAACGCCTAAGTTTTGTGCAAGCTCTCGAAATGTTGTGTCTGGTTCTGATTCAACGAATGCCTTCAGTTGGTCGTTATGAACTGAAGAAGGACGACTCTTTTCATCTTCAAGGCTCTAATCTCAAATAAGAAATTTTTTAAAACCACTATCGCACCGTACGTTCTTTAACAGTACTTAGATCAAAAGCATCGTTTACTTTATGAGCAGTTTCTGCTGCTTTACAACCCGTTTTGAATTCATACAAAAAATTGTTCGTATTTGCTTCTTTGCTATGCTTAAATCAATAACCCAATTTGAAGTAAAATTAATAATAAAACCAAAGTCGATGTTTTTAAAGTACAGACCGAAAAATTTAATATATAAGAAACACTGATTTTAATTTCATATTTTTCTGTGTTTTAACACAGGTCAATCCAAAATGATTATTTGCGTTAATACTTAAATATTTGTAATACAGAAAAACTGTATTACTAAAGAAATACATTTTTTCTTTAATCCCTCGGAACATATACTTCAGAATATATTATTTTTTATATATTTTTTCTATAATACCTTGGAGACGTACTATTAAATGTTAATGTTTGAATTATAGATTTTAAATGTATAGTAAAAAAGCATGTGTGTCAATTTCACATTTAAAAATCTTGATGATAAAACAAATAAAGATTAAATACAGATTTAACATATCTCAATGCGACTTAGTAAAAAATAAGTAGTTGTCACTAATGCAGACAAGAATTAACATAAATTATTGACACTTTATTGACAAATAAATATAATTTAAATAAATGAAAATAAAAAGGTTGATTATTTTATTAAAAAAAAATCTGCACGTCATCTTCGATAACTTTTGCTCATTTTATACAAATGAATATTAGGCTTGGTCTGTACATAACCAGTAGATTACTTGCATTCAATATACGAGTAAGTACTTAACGTGTAACCACATAAACACGCGAATTGAGTTGAATAACTCATATAATCATGAACAAGATACAACACAGCAATATCCAATCAGATGAAATGAAACCGGATTCATATATATTGTGTTCAGTCAAATTTACCTCAGTGCTCTGCATTTCTGTCTATTTCTACTAATATCAATATACATTTTCATAAATGAATTCTTTTTTCACTCAACAAATCACAAAAATATTTATCTATTGTTGCTTAATGTTATTATTCGATGGCAATACTATTATCTCCAGAGCCCCAAGGTATAGAAAAACCTGATTTATAAACGGTTTTTTGTAACTTGGCGCTCTGAAGCCCCGATGATATCGCCATTGAAATGCGCGTAAGCAACAATCAAAGATGATCAATAATCATTTATTGAACATTTTTGATTGGAAAAAGTATTTGTGGTTTGTGGAGTTCAAAAAGAATTCGTTTTTGAAAGTGAATTTGGCCACAGTGTGATGCATTTATGATGATAAATTTTACGGTGTCCTAGTGATCTCCGTTTTTTTTAATCAGTTGAGAATCTGTTCTTCACTTCTAGTTACAGAACATGTGGTACAACAGATTTTATATATTAGTATCTTCTATTTCGGGTTTAAGTTGATTTATTGTTGTTTTGTTGTTTAAAAGACAATTTTATTGTTTTATTTAAAACAATAATTTGAATCAGTGAAAAAGTTCATATACGATTCGAAATTGAAACTCAGGCGATTATTTTTCGCAGAAAATGCTTTTATTAATCAATTATGTATTTTCTATCATTTTCTCAATCATTTTCCAGCGCTTAGACATCTGCTGGATCCCTCATTCGTAAAAGCTGCGCGGTTTTTCGTCAAAAAAGGCGGTGAAATGATTTTTGTCAAGCTTCATGGTTTAAAATTTTTTCACCGTTTAAACTGTTCTGTAACGACAGGAACAGTGAAAATCTAAAAATGATATGTCCGGATAATACGGTGGTTTCGACATGATTTCCAATTTCAACTGCTTCAGTTTTTGCAGAATCAGTTTTGCTATATGTGGTTTTGCGTTGTCATGGTAGAAGATGGCACCCTTGCGATTGGCCAAAATAGGACACTTTTCTTTAATTCCTGCGTTCAATTTAGTTAGTTTTTGTCAGTAATTTTCCTTAGTAATCGTTTCGCCCCGTGTGAGCAGCTCAAAATAAACAACAGCTTTGCAATCCCACCAAACACACAGCAATACCTTAATCAGATGCAAACCAGCTTTGGCGACTGGTTCTGCCTCTTTATTCGCTTGTTTCCACGTTAGTTTGCGTCGTACATTGTTGTACAGGATCCATTTCTCATCACCAGATACCAATCGATCGAAAAAAGTCTCAGTTGAGGCGTCCACGTAAAGAGACTACCGAAGAGATGCGATCAAACTTGTTTTTTTTCAGATAACGAGTATGGCATCCACGTATCGAGCCTCCACGTGAACCCCCCCAGCTTCTTTAAATGTCGAAATACTGTCGATCTGTCAACTTTGGGTATTTCGGAAACCTCTTTCGTCGAAATTCTTGAGTTATTATCAACTAAAGCATCTATAGCGGGGTTGATCTTCGAGGTTAAAGTTATCAAGTCGAAATTTATCAAATCATTTCTTTACAGTTGAAAATGATAGTGTATGGTCGAAATAAATCTAGCAAGTTGTCCGAAACCTCCGAATAACAACATAACGTGACGAAAGTGTATCGTTTCGTTGTCCATTTTCAAAAATTTTTCTTGCACACAAATCGAATCGAAACAAATTCGTCTGATGCTCAAATGACAGCTGTGACTGTCACCTTTCAAACGATATATAACATGAACACATTTCAAATACGACCGCCGCCATGCGACACTTTTAACACCCTCTATTTAATCGTGTACGAACTTTTGCACTGATTCGATAGTAAAAAAATACAGAAATTTTACAACAGGGTACAGTCATTGTTTATTTAGAGTGATGACCTATTTATAGTTGTGAGTTTTCATTTATAAAATAGATTAATAATTATCAACCTTTGAAAATATTTTCCTCTCGTGTTTATACACAGTGTGAAACTGTTTTGTAACAGAACACGTACAAATTGGAATTACAAATGGCTTGTGTACTCTTTTCATCTCCGTACCAAACCGCCGGAACTACAATAAACAGCGTCGGTTTCGTTTTTGATCAAACGATGAAAAATTGTTAGGGAAACGGTCAAAGCGTTAACACGTGATAAATATAAATGTGTAAATGTCAATGATACATTTACATTCATGCGCGTCGATGTTTTGAAAAATCATCTAAAATTAGAGTCAAATTAAGCGAATTGCTTTCATTTGTCGCATCTAACAAACCATTTTCGTGTCACAATATTTGTTGACGGTGACACATTATTTGACTGCAACAACTGGAAGATTTTTTTATCAACGTTTCAAATTTATCAAGTAATGAAAATAATCAACGGACAGTTCTCTTATTCGATCCGCAAACAAGAAGAACGGTGGGTTTTGTTTTTATTTCATATTAAAAATTATTAATCTAATTTATTTAAATACGCTGTACGTAGATTGTGCGTTACATCTCTTAAAATATATTTTTGTAAAATGATACGAAATTTTTCATTTCATAGAATCGTGAGCGTTATTAAATCGAGATGTACTTTTTCGTACGACCCTTATTTACATTAATAATTTTAAGTAATTGTAAAAGTCGAAGGGTTGTTATGAAGTTTCCAGTTTTCAAATGAAATTTCTACGAATCTCAATATAAATTAGATTTATTTTGACTGGTATTAATTTGTAATTTAATTTTTACCGGAATTCTATTTTTGTTTAAATTTATTATCATTTTGAATTAACAAGTACGTTATGTCATATATCAAAGTTTTTTTTTTATTAATTACCATTTGACACGCCCAGTCTTATCAGTTAAATGACAAATAAATGGTTGAATCGGTATGTATTTTCATTTAATTAATTTCTCAATTCTTTTATAAAACATTTTTGTTCCATTTTTCATTTAATTTTTCTTTTTTATCTCAGCTAATATTTTAAACTCATACTTTTCCAATAAAACTAATGCTATGTTATATAAATAATATTAACCCCTTGACATATGAATTAATTAAAATTTGATATGACCAAAAAATACTATTTATTTTTCAGCTTAACAAAGAAAATAATATTTATAAATTGCTAAATATTATAATTTAATACTAATAACCAAAATTAATAAAGAATAATTAAATAACAAATTTGACAATAATTCAATAGTCCTGTAGAGAGTATGAAACTTTTCGAAACATTTTGGTAAATGTAGAGTTATTTGATATTTGTTACACTGCCAAGTTGTTTCGCTTCTTATATTATTTTTTAACACGTGACATCTCTTTGTAAGATATTGCTTTTTACCACTGGAAGGTATATGTTCAAGAAAATGTGTCCTCAATCGAACTGTCCATTTGGCTTTCACTGTCACTTTCGTACAAATCAGACATGTTACAGGGTTCGTTTCTATGGTTCACTCTTTAACGCTGAATATATATATATATATATATATATATATATATATATATATATATATGTAATTATTTCTTTATAATATTTACTTTGTAGCTGCACCAAAGCGAATTAAATCTGCATGCGTCTCAGAGACGTCAATGTTTACAATGGCTTAAGAAACACATGACATATCCGAGATGACTTTGTATGTCAAGGGATTAAGATTTAACTTTTATTTTTATTTTATTCTTTTTTTAAACATTAATTCCTTTATGATTTAGTTAATTATTTCATTGAAATGTCTTGAAAATGATAATTGCTATAAATACATTTGTTTAAGATAGATAAACTATTGGCATAAGTTTTGAAAAAGACTAAATTATTTTTGATTGATTTCCTTGTTCACTCACAACTTGAAACCTTCTATTGGTGAAAGTAATGGATTTATTATGAAGGAGGTATATTTTTTCTAGTTATGAGAACATCTGTAAAATCTGAATATACAGCCAATTTTTTTTAATTATCATTTACTTAATTTAATTCTCAACCTAGTATCATCCTTTTCATAAAAAAAGTTAATTTTCTATTTTATTCCTATCGTACTAGATGGACACCTCGCAAAAAGATTAAATAAAATATATAAGAAATTTTTTAATTTCTCTTCTTTCAATGGTGACTATTTAATGAAATTTGTGGATTTATATTCTTGTATTTTCATGATCTGAGTTTTGTTATTTTCTTCTAATATTAAAATGATTACTTAACATTTCTTTAATTGTGTAGATTTGATACATTAAGAATCAGTTCTATAATCTTTTTATATAAAAAAAAATAATTCCATCATAAAATTTTCATAAAAAAATATTTGTTCGTGTAGACTACCTTGCGATACCGCCCCCACCGTTACACTCAACAAGTAATACGTTAACCATTTCCATTCCCGATCATTTACGATGTTTTACGAATCATTACTGATTACAATCGCAAGAAATTTATCAAAAATATCGTATTTACTGAAGTTTTAGAGTAAATAAAAAATTTTTATACATTTTAACGTTGTATTTTGTTACTATTTTTTATAAATTTTACCAACTTACATTTTACCTAAATTACTTGTGCATTAATTTGTTAATTTCTGTTATTTGTTAAAGGAGAGTGAATTCCTCCCCCACCCGGGGTTTCGGCGAACGAACCGAGTATAGGAAAGAACCCCCTCATATATGAAAATAAATAAAAAAAATATTTTTTTTTATTTTTTTCACTAATCTACTAGTCTTTACACTGACGATCATAAATGTAGAATAAAACTAAATTAATGCTACAACTCGATACTCCATTTACTTAACGATATGTTTAATGGCCAGTTTTAATAAAAATTATTATTCCACAACCGTAATAAATAATTAATATTATACAACCTGCTCTTCTTATTTAATATCTATTAATTTATTTTTTCGCTTTTAAAACTCAAAATATTGATAAAATGGACATGGTTTCAGAATAAAAAAGAAGTAATAGAAATTCTATAATTATAATTCAGCAAAATAAAGTCAGTATTTCTAAACAGATAAAAATCTTTATAATGATGTATTTACTTTTCCAAGGACTACATTCAATAAAAATGCATATTTAAGAACCGTGCTTTATTTAATCTGTCTAGATTTTTTTGATCAGGTCTTATATATTATTTTATTTAAAGATGTGTATAATGTAGACACATTGTTGAAATATTCACAATTTATTCTGTTTTTCAATTAATAAATTAATCGAAACAGTATATTCTTTTATATAGAGGCTTAAACAGACACAATTAAATAAAAACAAAGTGTCTCTATTTATAGTATGAACATTAAAGTAATTATTAAATATCTTCTACCATTTTATAATTTATTGAGGAAAACAAGTTGTTTATTTGATGAAATAAAATAATGTACTCAACATATTAATATTCAATAAATAAACTGTTAGTTCTCTTAAGTACAAACACTAAAGACATATTCTTGAATAAAGTGTTGAAAAGATCAATAACATCTTGTTAGAGACATAAACTGTCAATTTTTGTCATGCAGTTACAAAGTGATACTTGAATATATATATATATATATATATATATATATATATATATATATATATATAATATATATGTATATATATATATATATATAATATATATATATATAATATATATATATATATATATATGTGTGTGTGTGTGTACTTATGAATTATTTTTGATTTAAATTATAAGTGATTGGTTGTCCATTTCCTATATATTTTTTGCTTCTTTTAACCTCTGGAGACTAAACCTAGGCCTCGACAGTTGACATCTTTGTCATGATATTTAATGGTAGTTTCAAATAGAAACTTGGATGTATTGTTAATATTTACATAATGGAAGTAAGTTAACGTAAGATAATTTATTTGTTATACCGGTTTTTACGGAATATATGTGTCATAAAGGTTGCAATAAATATAGGTAGCGATTATATCTGAATAGTAAATAATTTGATATATCTTTCAATCATACCTTTAATACAGATACGATGAAACCCGTGAAAGTATGATCTTACGACGAAAGTTTATATATATATATATACATTCATATATATATATATATATATATATATATATATATATATATATATATATATATATACATATATGCATTTATACAATCGAAGGTTTTTATTGTGCAATAATATGTATAATTATTGAACATTTTCATAAATACATTCTTTTGTGACTCCACAAAACGAAATTCTATTAAAAAATTTTCAATGTGTAATTGAATTACAAAATGATTTATAATGTATTTAAATTTTGCAATTTGTCAAAATATTTTTGTATATTCATTGTCAATCGACTGAAATGCCTGATCTGAGAAAATGATAATCCTGACACATAAGACAGAAGTAGATGATTGTTCAACTTTTGAATGTATCTCCTAAGGCCTGACTAATTTAAGGTTGGTAGGAAAATAATTGAGATTTTTGTTTTCTGAATTCTAACATCATTTTTTTCAATGAAAGTGTCATTTTCATCGTTTTCATTTTAATATCATTTTAAAGTGCATTTGTCGGTCTGTATTTTGTTAACATCGACATTGGCTTTATTATTATTTTTGTTTGAAATTGGGCTATTGAAGTAAAGTTGGAAAAGAATCAAATAAAAACAATTTTTTTGAATGAGTTCAAAACAGGCGGTAAAGTAGCAGAAACTGTTCGTAAACTAAACGATGCTTTTGGTGTGAGTACTGTTAAGAAACGCACGGTATAATGATGGCTCCAAAAATTTCGGGATTGGGACAAGGGTCTTTAGAATAAAGAAAGTCACGGGCATCCTTCATTAGTTCATAACGACCAACTGAAGGCGTTAGTTGAATCAGAACTACGTACAAAAATTCGAAAGCTTGCACAAAAGTTAGACGTTAATCATCTAACGGTTCTAAACCCTTCTAGACCCTAAAACCACAAATTAACAAATGTATTTGAATTTGAAGAATATAAACCGCAATTATTTTTCCATCGATCTAAATATACATTTATACAACCTAAGATTTTTATTTTGCAAAGATATGTATGATTATTGAACGTTTTTATAAATGAATTCTTTTGTAACTCCACAAAAGAAAAAAAAGTTATTCGAAAATGTTCATTTTGGGATTGAACTACAAAATTATTTACATTATATTTAAATTTTGCAATTTTTCAAAATATCTACCTCTCTCTCTCTCTCTCTCTCTCTCTCTCTATATATATATATATATATATATATGTATATATGTATATATATATATATATATATATATATATATATATGTATATATGTATATATATATATATATATGTATATATATGTATATATATATATATATATATATATATATATATATATATATATGTATATATATATATATATATATATATTTATTGTCAATTAACTGAAATGCCTGATCTGAGAAAATGAATATCCTGACACAAGAGACAGAAGTAGATGATTGTTGAACTTTTGAATTTATCTCCTAATGCCTGATTAATAATTTCGTTCTGTGTTTATGTTTGGTTCTATAAAAAATCAAATTATTAATTCTATAGAAGTATCGTGTGATTTATCTTTCCATAATATAGTTTTAACCATCTATGTTTTAAATAATTCTGTAACCAGTTGTAGAATTATTTAAAACTATTCAGGAGCAAATAAAATCTAAAGAAATAGTTTGTAATATTTCATATATAATTTATAACGTTTACATGAAATAAAATGTCCTTTTGGTGTGGTATTCAAAATTTTGTTTTTGTTGTAGCTATTAATATTAAAGAAAAATTTAAAGAATAAAGAATGATTACTTTTGTTTACATTGTTGTGATGTTAGTTGTGTCAGTGCCAAAGTACAAATACGGTACCTTTCCGTTCTGAGGATAATAGAATTGCCACCGAATGTCCATAAGTAACAATTAAAAACGATCACTAATGACTTATTAAACATTTTCGATCAAAATCATTTTTTTAGTGGTTTTTAAATAAATAATTCATTTGTGAAATTTTATCAAATATAGATTTTTCATTTCAAGTTCTTATATCTTCTTCTTTATTATGTCATTTTTTTTAGTTAACACCTTTCATTTAATAGTAAGAGTATTTTATGCGGTCTAATAAATGAATTTTATGTCCTTTTTATTTTTTAGTATACCCACTTTTTATCTCTTTTAGTCGATACCGAAACTACAATATATTGTGTAGTTCTTAGTGAAATATATATTCAAATGCTATTAACTCTTTACGCTCGAAAATTTTTTTCATCTCACCTACCACCAACTCGAACATATTTTTTAACAAAGTAGAATGTAACAAATAACTTCAAATTAAATCATATAGTATTATAAATAATTTCTAAATGAAACTTCAAAATACATTTATTAATTCATGTTTTATAAAAAAAAATTATTAGGTTTACGATGTCCCCTCAGAGAGGACAGTCGAATGGAAAAGGTTAATATTTGTTTGGGGATTAATGTGAAATAAAAATTTCAATTTTGAAAAAATCCTAATTGATTATATTTATTTTAATCTGAAAATATCAACTATTTGAATTTTTTTACGAAATCGATACATCGTTAAAGATAAAGATTAAGAAATAAAAACGTGATATTAATGTTTGTGTTTTTTTAGTCGCACATTATACAGCGGCTTGTTGTTAACTCGCTCAAGTATCAATTCCCAGAAAGCATCAGTAATCCTGAGAATCGGTATCTGGAGTAAGTCAACAAGTCGCTCTTCATTGCCGGACTAAGATAAATTCATAATTGGGACGAAGTGTCGCAAATTCAGTTGTCACATTAATTTTTATATGTTTGTGTTTTAAATTGTGTGTTTGTATTACTGTGTATCATTTACAAAAGATCTATATTTTAATTGGATTGTTTAAATAAACTTCGGATTATCTATCTTTCAACCATTACACACTTAATCTTTTCCAAAAAATTTCAATCCCCTTAGAAAATGTTTATTTTTAATTTGAGAAGTAACCTACAATCTATTTACATCTCCAGTTTAACAGTTCATTTTTGTAAATGCTCAGATTTTAAAAACTTCTTCAAACATACACGTCTCTCTATTAGTTTGGTTTTCTAGCTTGTAGAGCTCAGAGAGCTAACTTTATTAAAACGAAATCATGGCATTTCTTAATTATTGTAGCTTTATTTTCTCTCTCTCTCTCTCTCTCTCTATATATATATATATATATATGTATATATATATATATGTATATATATATATATGTGTGTATATATATATATATATATAGTATAGAATGAAATAGAATGAGTGGAAATTAAGAGTGTAAAAAAATTGATAAAAATAAGTGAACTTGACTCATATTTAAGTGTTGTCCTCAAAGAGTGTGGCCGGAATATGTAATTGTATTCTTAAATAAAATAAATATGTCTTGAGTTGAGACTTGAATAAGTGCTGAAGAAGAATATATATCTCTGTTGTTAATAATATTCGGTAAACTGAAGTACGACAGTAGTACCAGCAACATAGCCGGCGAAGGGCTGGACATCGTTGAGTCCGACGGTGGCGCCGCCGCGACGGCCGACCCACAACCTGCTGAGTGGAGGAAGCTCGTTGGGTCGATTCGTCGTCGAGTCCAACGCCATGCGTCGGGCTCGTCGTCGTCGTCGACGTCGACCGACACATCGAACACAACTCGAACGCCACGAAAAGGATCACTGACTCAGGCTGGAATATTCCGTGATCGATCCGGCGACACACCGACACTCACGACGACCCGAAAATCAGAAAGCTCGAGTAATTTGGTGTGTAGAGGTGTCGATAATTTCGGTTTCGATCCGGACGTCGACGACGTACACGCGAGTCCCGTACAATCGCCGGAAATCGGTGGCGTCAAACTGTCCAAGAGTCTCGAAGCGCAGGTCAGCGTTTCAATTCCAGCGATTGGCAAACAGAAAAGTCAAGATGTGCCTAAGACAACGACTGATTTTTTTAAATCGCTTAAAGACAAAACGAAAGACGCAACGAAGAACGTTGATCTGGCGACGAATGCTCTCACCAAAACGGATTTTTTTAAGAGTTTCAAGGATAGATCGTCCAAAGATCATTCGTCGAAAGATCACGCGGCGAAGAGCGAGTCCAGTAGTGCGAAATCTTCAAATAAAAAAAGTGAACTCGTGACCAAAATGAAAGATACACTTAAAAGTACTCCGTGCGGCGGTTCTAGTAAATCGAGTAGTTTGAAAAGTAAAGAATCGAAAAGTGGAAAATGTAGTGCTTTGCCAAGTTGTAGTGCCATTTGTGACCGGCTACGTGATCGAGAAAATAAGAATTCAATTAACCGCGACGATTTCTTAAAAGCAACGATGAGGATTTTTCTTGTCGTCTCGCCGCCAGTTGGAAGAATTCAGGTATGAATCATTGAATCATTTCAATATCGATTGCAATTATGATTCACAGTGTAAGTTTATATTACGAGAGCAATTTGAAAAGTTCACGGCCTAACTATAACATAACATAACTTGTGTTTTTAAATGACTTTTATTTTTCAATATGGTCCCTCTAAGCTTCAGTTCACTTCATCCATCAGCGATGCTCCGGTGCTTTTATACCGTTCTGGACATTCTTTTCTTGAAGATCCTCTAAATAGCTATTCACTGTTGCCATCAAATTTTCATCTGACAAAAATCCCCTACCACCAAGGATTTTTTAAGTTTTGGAAACAGATGAACATCTGAGGGGGCCAAGTCTGCAGAATAGGCTAGATGGGGCAACAAGTCGTACTTCAATTTAGTGAGTTTTGCCATGGATACAACATTTATATGTGGTCGTGCATTGTTCTGACAGAAAATATTTTTTTTCTTTGATAAAACTGGTCTTTTCTCACGAATTCTTTGATCGATTCTATCCACAAGTTTAGCATAATACTAATATATTACCGTTTGACCCTTTAGAAGGTTGCCAATTAGTAGGATCCTTTTAGCATCCCAAAAAATTGAATTCATAACTTTTCCAGGGGATAAAACTGATTTTACTTTTTTTGGTGGCGAAAATTCACCAAACGTCCATTGTTTTGATTGTGTGTTTTGACTCTGGAGTATAATGGTGAATCCAAATCTTATCTGTAGTCACAAATCGCCGGATAAAGTATCTCGTATCCTTCTTAAATTGATCCAAACAGTCATGGGAAATTTGTACTCGAATGCGTTTATGACCAATTGTCAGCAAACGCTGCACCCATCTTGTCGATAGCTTTTTCATTCCTAACTCTTCAATTAGGATGTGATACACGCGTTCATCCGAGGCACCCATAATCTTAACAATTTGAACACCTTCAATCGCCGATCCTGTAAGACAATATCGTGCACTTTGTGGGTGATTTCTTCTGTCGTTCCAATTTTCGGGTATCTACTACTCGGGTTATCTTTTAAGCTTCCATCGTCACATTTAAATTCAGCTGCCCACTTCTGTACGGTTGAGTACGAAGGTACACTATCTCCCAGTACATTTTTTCATCTCATTAAAGATTTCTGTTAGCGTTAAGACTTTTTTTAAAGAAAACTTGACTACCGCAAGAAGATTTTCAACTTTATCCATTTCAATAACGCCACAAAAAGTGCTTGATTTAAATTTATTTTTTCAACAAACTGCTTGACATATTAATTGTAGACTTTGAAGTTATGTATAAGATATATATCGCTTTTTAATACGCCATTAGTATTTAAAATATTACTGCCGCTTATATGTTAGGCCATAAACTTTTCAAATCACCCTCGTATTTAAGCATAAACCGAAGTTATATATGTAAATAAAAAAATGTTCAATTTCAATCTTTAAGCTACAATTGAGTTCGTATTAACTATAGGTAATATAAGTAGGCGTCATTTCTAGGCATGTAAAAATCGATTTCAATAAATGAAACACACAACAATGGCCTAAGCAATGAAATTAAAAAATAAAAAACGCGTAAAAAAATAAAATAATGAAACGATTGTTCATTTTTTATTATTTTTTTCTAATATTTTTTCTTGATATCAGTGTAATAAATTTTATGGAATTTGTTTATTCGGTTGTATAAAAAACCATTAAAAATGAAAAGATAATGTATTTATACATTTATTACTATATACTATATTGACATAAATATATTTTTTTTAAGTACTCAATATTTGAGTTTTTTCAATTTGTTTAATATTGATATAAAATTCGATAAATTGTCACTTTGGGGCTAGATACTATTAATGGGAAATATATTTTCATACAAATTATTTTCTCTGCCACAAATCAGAAAAAAAAATGTTCTTTATACACAAAAATAAAATGCTCAAAAGTATATCTATGATGGTCTGGAAAAGTAATAAATAAAATGATTTTTTTCTCATCTTTATAAATACAATTATTGATTTTTTGTTTCTAAAAAATTAATTGTCTTTCAAAAATGACTTTTGTACTTACTTCATAAAGCATAGAAAAAATGTCGGATCAAATATGTTTAATAAATCATTATTGGTTGTTTTTAATTAGGCTTATATGTAGTTATTTAAGAAAAAAAATACCTCAACATTCTAAGAATAATAATATTGTTATCAAAATGCACATGAGCAATAATCATTAACAATTATTGAATATTTTTGATCAGAAATATTTTTTGTGATTTGTGAAAAGTTCATTTGTAAAAGTGAATTCAGCCCAATGAGAACTATATTGTTATAAATTTCGCCTTACCAATTGTATTAATTTGATTTCTCTTATAATTCGTTTGCAGATTGAAGTAATGTCTTAGATAAAAAGTCATGTTTTGGTAAATGCAGATTTAAATTTTAAAAAATAAAATAAAATAACGTTTTGTTTTTTTTTTTGCTATTTTTCTACATAATTCAGTACAAGAAATGTTTTATATACAGTTTTTAGTGTTTTATTTACTAACAAATCTCTACACTTATTATTAAGTTCATAGGAAAATATTTACGGTTTTTGTTTTCTGAATTCTAACTTTAACTTTTTTCAATGAAAGTTTCATTTCATCATCTTCATGTTAATATCATTTTAAAGTGCATTTTTATCTGTATTTTGGTCAAATTAAATTACTTTCAAATTTAATGATTATATATATTTATATATATATATATATATATATATATATATATATATATATCATTATCATCATCATTAAATTTGAATAAACAGTTTATCAAACCATTATCTTTCAATTTATACTATATATATATATATATATATATATATACATGTGTGTGTGTGTTCATGAAGAATAATTTGTATTACTAGGGGGTTGCGCGTGTCAACGACTGGGTGAATTATAATTGTATGCTTTTATACTTGTTATTCCGTTGATATATTTGCTGTTTTTCGTATTTTTGAATCATTTGTTTAATTGACTTTGATTTATTCTACTTTGACTATTGAATTAAAGATAGAAAAAAGCAAATAAGGGCATTTTTTTGTATAAGTTCAAAACGGGTGGTAAAGCGGCAGAAACTGTTCGTAAACTAAACGACGCTTTTGGTGTAGGTACTGTTAAGGAACGTACGGTGCAATGATGGTTCCAAAATTTTCGTGTTGGGGACGAGAGCTTTGAAGATGAAGAAGGCGAACTGAAGAAGGACGCCCACATCCTTCTTCAGTTCATAATGACCAACTGCAGGCGTTACTTGAATCAGAACCATGCACAAGCTTACACAAAAGTTAATCGATAGTCATCCAAGAATTCTGGATCACTTGAAACTACTTAAATTGAAAAATATATGAATTTGAAGGTCATAAACCGGAACTATTTTTCTACCGACTTAATATTATATTTTTTCTTGAATATGAAAAATATATACAAAATTAATTGATGGACATTTTTGAGAATGTTCTCAGCCAAGGATTACAGTCCCTCTTCCCAGAATATTCAGACGAAGTAAATAAATATGCGTTTACTTATTTTCGTACAAAATATTGAGTTATTCATAAAAAATGATTATAAAACAACATTGTAAATGATTCATTTTTATAAAAATATAAAATTGTAACTAGGGTTGTTCATATACCTTGAACAAAGGACTTTGAGTTACGTTTTAATTTCGTCACAGCTGTCAGTCGATAAATTGAAACAGCACATTAGTATTAAATTTACCCAACCCTCTCTCACATAAACTGATAATGGAGCATTTACATGCTACAATATATGAATAACAATTGACGAAATATTATTAATTAATTTACATATATATATATATATATATATATATATATATATATATATAAATACATACATATTGGAAAACATTTAAATGTACAGCTTATTTACATGTAAATACAACTAAGAAAATGCATTTAATACAGTTTTGTGTCAGCATGACCTTAATTATCTAATATGCAAATAAAATTAAAAAATAATCGAAATAAACAATTGTTACTATTTTTCTTGAGTTGTGAAATAAATTCTAATTTTAAAACTTTCTTTTACAAATGATTTATTTTTCCATCCCACAAACTGTATATTATTTATTGATGAAAAATGTTCAACAAATGATAATATAAAGGTGCAGAAAAATCTATTCCTTAGAGCATTCTAAGAATGATGTCGTTGTCATCGAAATGTACATTAGAAGGATTCAGAAGTGATCAATAATCATTTATTCAACATTTTTGATCAAAAAGTTTTTTATGGTTTGTGGTGTGAAAAGATATTTTTATTTGTGGCGGTGTCAGAACACTAGTGTTAAAATTTTGTATTAATCTTTATTTTCACATGTATGCTATATATATATATAAATATATATGATGTATTTATACATATTGCACACACATGCATATACATATACTGATAATATACATATTGTAGTTAATTAAATATTATTACATAATACCATATAATCTTCCTTATGTGATATTAATAACATAAGTATTTCATATGTTAGAAGTTATACCCAGCTTATAAATTGATATTTAAAGGGAACACACTTATTATATAAACATTTATTTAATAATCTAGTGAAATAATTTATAATACATGTATTACGTTCTCTCTTATATACTGGAATATTATAGGTTTATTTAAACGAATTAATTGTATACCGTATCAGTTTAGAATGTAATATTGCTTTTGATGAAATTTAATTTGTTAGTTTAATTGAAAAGCAGAAAGAGTTGATGCGCATTTATTAATGTATAATTTAGATACTAGAGTATTATTAAACGAAATTTGAATTTATATTAGTTGTTCTCATGAATGAATTTTTTGATAATATATGTATCTATAATATACATATACGCAGGAAGCTCAAAAAAAACTCATTTCAAAACATAAAATATCAATTGAACAATGAATTGTTCAATTGATATTTTATGCTTTGAAATGAGGATTTAAGAAAGATGTGTTTTTTTTTAAAAAAAATACATTTTTTTTGTAAATGTTTTCTTCCTTGTAACTTCTCAAATCAGTCACAACTAAGCATGGAAATAGTAGTGTGATGGTTTGAATATGTTGTTAAGTCTATGGTGTTGGTCCTTTTTTACGAAATTGAGGGGATAATGGATTGTTTCGCATATAAAAATATTTTTGAAACAAATGTTGCCACATGCTGAGTGAAATATGCCGCTTCGATGAGGGTTTCAACATGATAATGGCCCGAAACATGTCGAGGCTGGTAAAGGATTGATTAAAAGACAATGGGGTTTAAGTTCTTAATTGTCCGGCACAATCACCAGACTTGAATCCCATTGAAAATCGTTTTGGGATTCACAAACGACGAGTTTCGGCCGAATGCTTCAGAAACAAGCGGGAACTGTTTCAAGCATTAAAAAATGAATGGGAAATGATACACGAATCGACTATTTTAAATTTAATTTCACAATGCCACACATATGTGCTTAAGTTATCAAAAATAAGTGCTTTTACACAAAGTACTCAACTTGTTGCTTTAATTTTACATACTCTCATATATTGCAGCTACTTGTTTTTGTTACAATTTTAATATTAGTGAATTATAATTATTTTTGAAAATGTATTATTTTGTTTTTGGTTCATCAATATATAAGTATGTATTATTAATACCATTGTGAACTAATTGGAAGAAAAGATAAGTACACTTAAATGTTTAAATAAAATTTGTTCTTCTTCTGTTTTGCACAATGCTATATATATATATATATATACATACTTATGACCTTTTTATATTCGTCGTTAAATAGATTATCTTTTTAATGGCTATATTTACTGATAGGTAATTGCCTTTATGTTGATCGATTTGTCATTTTTTGGTAGTAATCATAAAATTGTAAGCTTTGTATTAACTTTCGTATAACTATTTTTTGTTCATTTTATATACAATATTTTATATATCGATTGTTATCTAATTGTAATATATAGACTTTTTTCATCTATCATCCATTTAGTTCTATTATAAAATAAATATAAAATATTGAATGAATTTAACTGAACTTATAGGTATTTTATAAAAAAAGAAATGTACCTATAATAATGTAAAAAATCTATAATTTAATTTTATATAGGACTAGTAAAAAAATATTTTTTGTCATATCAGAGATTTCTAATCTTAAACAGTTTTTTTTTTATTTTTATTCTATAATTTCAGTTTTAAATCGTATGTTGAAGAAGTAACCACGTTGATTATGTCATTGTATTTATTTTCTACCGGGTAGTTAATCAATGTTAGGTTGGTATTTTTCAATAGCACCAAACCTCAATTCGTTTTTAATAATGTAAATAGACATTGTTTTTTGTGAAATATTCAGTTCACACGGCATATTTTCTCCTCTTACCAACCAGTTTTAATGGGTTCTGGAGTACGAGTCATGCGAGATGTCCAGATCTCTTGTTTTATTTACTCCCGAGGTATAATTGAAAATGTTAATAGAACAAACACAAGTATACGTTTTATTTCAAGTTTTTAAAGGGTTTCATAATGATAAATGGTCACATTTAAATTTATGTAGTATAATTACTGAACTACTCTTTGTTATGTTGTCCTTTTCAAGAATTGTTTTTTCGTTTTATAAAAAAAAAATCACTTTTATAATGTACTAATCTTGAGTGTAGATAAATGAAAAAATAAAAAAAAATATTTTGGATTTTTTCAAAGAATGTTGTGAATATTACGGACATTGTTATGAATTAGTGCATGTTCAGTGAGCATTTAAGCTGGGTTACATAGTGGAACGGCAGTAAAAATGAAATATAGTCAAACATTTAAATAAACCAGTGCAAATATACTGTAACTTGCATTATAACTCTTCGCGCTACTATAAACATTACATTGGTTGTGTTTACATTGAGTTGTTTTTACTGTTTTGCTTTTTCTTTACTCCGTCGCTTCACTATGTACGTAACCGGATATTTCTCTAATCCTATTCATAATACTCAGATCTACTCGTATCCAAAGTATTTAAATAAATCCTTGAAATACTGTGCAGTTGTCAATATTCTACAGTTTTAATTTTGAGATCAAAATCGGTTAGTTTGTTAAAATTCAAATATATATATATATATATATATATATATATATATATATATATATATATATATATTTGTTAAAATAATGAAGTAAGAAGATAGTTAAAAGAAACAAAACGAAATTCTTTGTCATAATTACTGTATTGCTAACGGAAAAGCATACAAGAGAAATTCATTATGTTTAAAAATAAAAATAATTATTTTCTTATGGCTATAAATATTGGATTGGCCAAAAAGTAATTGTGTTTTTTTTTCTAATAGACAGACATACATGTCTTCAAATGTAACTAACTTCATTCTAAACCGTAAATTCATTATGTAACTTGATATCTGACAATTCAAGATTATTTTAGAAAAAATGTGCACGCTTTTGTTAATAATTGTTTGTTTACCATCGATTTCAAAATGGAAAATCAAAAGGAACATTTTTGTTATATTTTGCCATATTATTTCTGAAAAAGAAAAAAAAACGTTATACAAGCTCATAAAAACTTGTGATGTGTATGGTGAATATGTCTTCAAAATATGGCAGTGTCAGAATTGATTTGTTTAATTTTGGTCTGGAGATTTTGATGTTAAAGTTGCATCACGCTCTGTAAGGTCAGTCGATGTTGATGATGATAAAATAAAAGCACTTATCGAACACAATCAGCATTTAACGACACGACATATCGCTGATAATCTTAACATAACGAAATCGAGTGTTTAAAACTATTTAAAATAACTTGAATACGTTAGTAAGGTCGATATTTGGGTACCACACGAGCTCAAAGAAATTCATCTCACCAAGCGCATTGACATGTGCGATTCTCTCTTGAAACGTGAAGAAAATGAACTATTTTTGAAACGTATGATAACAGGCGATAAAAAATGGTTTATCTACAACAATGTCGAACGAAAAATATTGTGGAGCAAACGTGATGAATCTACTTAAAGCATTTCAAAAGCAAATATTCATCAAAAGAAGGTTATACTGGAAGTCTGGTGGGATTTCAAAGATGTTGTGTATTTTGAGTTGCTTCCAAGGAACCAAACCATTATTTCGAACATGTATTGTCATCAACTGCATAAATTAAATGATGCCATCAAACAAAAGAGTCCAGAATTGGTGAATCGCACAAGTGTAGTGTTTCACCATGATAACATTAGACCACGTACAATTTTTGTCACTTGTCAAAAATTGTCGCAGCTTGGATAGGATGAGTTACCACATCCACCATATTCCCCAGACCTGGCACCATTTATTTCTTTCTTTGCAAAACTCTTTGAATGGCAATACCTTCACTGCTGATGAGGAAATCAAATCGTTCTTGGAACTGTATTTTCCGAAAATGATAAGAAATTTTTTGAGTATGGAATCATAAAGTTTCATGAAAGATGGCAAAGGGTAATCGAACAAAATGGACAATATATTGTTTAATAAAATTTTTGTTTTTCCTTTCAAAAATTCTCCTTTCATTTACATAGAAAAAAAAAACTTAATTATTTATTGACCAGTCCAGTAATATATTCTTGAACTTCGATTATTTTCATTTGAATCGCTTATATTTTTTAAAATAAAAAATTGTTTTTCATTTCATTGAAATACGAAAACAAGATTCGCCAACGCATTTTCAAACCATTGTACTTTAATGAGTAGGATGACAGTTATTGGTATTTATAGTCGAGATAAGCATGACAAACTGTAAACCAGTATGCAACCAGTTTAAATACTAACGCATGTTGATTTATTCAAAATTCAACTTTATATATTTATATTTCTGAATTTCTTGTTCATTGCATATTTTTTTTATTTAATAAATTCTATGCAGTTTTTATAAATAAATATTTCCGAAGAAAAATCGTCAAAATATATAAAAGAATTAAAAATTATATGATGAAAAGAAACAGAAAATTATAGAACTGATACGTAATATTTATTTTTAATTTAAATTAGTATTTTCATTAATGTAATTTCTTAGAATTCTAACACATTTATATATCAATAGTGTATTCATTTTTTTTTAAAAAAAAAAACAATCGTTTGTCCTGCCTGTCGAAGAAATCCGACACAGCTGCTTTCTTATCGTCGAATTTGAAAATGTTACCTGTTCAAGTTGTATTCAACTTTGAAAACAAAAAGTGGTCTCTGGGGACTAAATCTGGGAAACACGGTATGCGGTTCAGTTGTCTGAATTCTTATTCACATACAGTAGACTGAGTAACGAATGATTTGTAAACTCATTGTGTTATCATGTAATAGCAACACGCATCGTTCCATTGTACCACTTTTCTCTCTGATCGCTGCACAAAATCTTTATTCATTGAGTATAATATATGCTTTTAACAGTTATTTTCTATGAAGTATTGTCAACTGAAATTATTTCTCGAGTGTCCTAGAAAATATTAACCATCAACTTTACTAAAATTTATATTAAATGACTTTTTGTTCTATGCTCATGAATTACTGCCATTTATTGTCATTTGATTCAAAGATTTTAATATTTAGTTGAGATTTTTTCATTGGTTATGATTCGACAGAGATATACACTTAGAATAATCTAACACAAGTTGAAAAATTCATTTATAGAGGCGACTAGTTCACACTGCTTTATTTGTACTCTCAATATACTAATTACCCAATAAAAACTAACTAAAAACAGCATATTACAAAAACTATTTCTAGTTGAAACTTTTCAAAACATTGAAAATGATATAGTTTAAATATAAAACTAACTTTTTTTAATACTGAACTGATTTTACAAATAAAAAGCGTTAAGGAATTGATTTGGACTATATGGATGATTGTTCAGAATTTCAAAACCGCATTTGTGGATGGCAGCCATTGCAACATTGTTCTTATAAGCAATACATGTTTGTTTCGAATAGTGTTAGTCATAAGTATAGAGATACAGCGATGGTAAATGCGATTTTAATCCGTCGATTACTTCGAAGAATCGATTACCGTTCGTGCTTGTCCAAGTCTAAGATGCAGTGGTCGTGCTCTCGTGATTAGCATGTCAAACTAGCATCCGTCTGATAAAGTAACCACATCTTAGACAAAGTGTTACGGTTGTTAAGAAAACAATACTTCTTTTATTACTGTACCGTGCGAGATTTACACTTACTAAACTTGTATATAAATGACCATAGTTTATGGTCATTATGTTATACTTTTCATAAACTAAACACATATTTTTAACAAACCGGCTTTGTTCATGTGAATAATAATTCAAAATTAATTTTTACTTGACAGATATTTTCAATAAGTCTTTTTTAAAAAATAATAGTAATTTTTAATAACTATGATCCCGTTAATATGTTGACCTGGTGGTCTTTGTCTTTTTGAATCATCTGAATATCTATTCTTCACTACTGGTTTTGGCAGGCTGATTTAGAAAAAAGATTTCTGTTCATTTATATAATTTTAAGAAAATAACGTAAACAATGACGTGACTGAAACACAGCTGTATTTTTTTTGACATTTGTTAAGTTTCGACATTGCCATTTTTAGATATGGCTTCATTCAACAAAATACATAAATTAAGCGATAGTTATTATGGACATACTCGTCCATCTGAATTAACAATTCTTCGATTAGTAATTTTAAGTAATTTTAATTTAACTTTCTTTTTAATCATACTTATCAAACAACCTATATATATATATATATATATATATATATATATATATATGTATATATATATATATATATATATATATATATATATATATATATATATATATATATATATATATATATATATATATATAATATCTTCTAGTCATGTACATTTACTATAGTTTTAATTTTTTGCAAATTAATCATGTAGTTTGCTTGGAAATATTGTTTGTTATCCTCAATTTGAAACAAAGTCTGCACTCGAGCAATAATTAATGAGAGCGTTGTAAAACTATAATAGAACAGATTTTTTTCTATGTAGCATATCTATAAGTGAAGTCAGATAAAGCATTATCGCTGCTGTCTATTATTTAGATTGAAGCTTCGACTATGCAGAATAGTGAAATCTAAGAACAAATTAATTCCAGACTTGCTTCTAGTATTACAAGTTTTAATTAGGTGTTCATTAATTTCAATTACATCTTTTGTGAAGTTAACTATACGCTTTTTTTAATACTATTTATTGAAACCATATGTGACCGATATACAGTTTCTACACGTCAATACATATACATGTGTGTGCATATTTATAAAGTGCTCCATATAATTGCTCTGACATAATGTGTTTATAATTAGAACAATTTATAGGATTTATTTTTGGTTTTATTTTCATAGTCTCAGTGAGAATACTTTCAGTCGTATGATCGGATTGTCTGTCTTCAGAATATATGCATATTAATAATGCATGTTATGAGTAGGACGTATCTAGTCTTAAAATTTTTTCTTGTATATTTTTTGATAATTGTATTATAAACTTGTACCTCGAGTAAATTAATAAAAATCATATATAATTATCACTAGTTCTGTAAATTTAAAAAAAATACTACCTGTCAACAAAAAGATTTATCTCAGTAACTTAAGCTGAAAGAAATCTTATTTTCAGAAAAACTCGTCTATATTTGCAATTCATGTTAATAAAACATATAAAATGAATATTTCTTTTTCAAAACTGAAATGAGATCAGTTCTATCGCATTTGAAGGATTGTGGTACATAAATGCGATCACAATTGTTGATAAATTAAGTTAATTATTCGTTAAATTTTTTTAAAAATATACTATTTATTTGTGTTTGTCAAAATACTCGTATTCATGCCAAATACTTGAATGCTATTTATATAGAATTAATGAACAAAGAAAGGACTAATACTGAAAAACTTGGACACATTCTTGCGTGCATACACACACACACACATATATATATATATATATATATATATATATATATATATATACAAATATATATATATATATATATATATATATTTATATATATATATATATATATATATATATGCAAGTATATATATATATATATATATATATATATATATATACAAATATATATATATATATAAAGAAACAGAGAGAGAGAAATGATAGATATTAGGTATTATTAATAAAAATATTTTTTGACGAAACGTATTTGGCAATCATTCCACAAGCAATTGAACTCAGATATGAAATTCATTTTCGATGCATTGCCCACTAATCTTAAAATCGATTTTTTATGTAAAAACATTCTTGTATTTCTATACACTCTTCTAATATTAGGTATCCATTAAGTTTTTCAAATTGATATAAAGATAATGGGTAACGAAAATGTGAGATGGAAACTTCTTTACTTTGTTCCTAATCAAGTTCTTATTGAATTGGCTTATCGGCTTGCACTCACTACTCTTCACTTCTCTTTATAAAATGATTAAGGTTTATTCAGAAGAGTAAAAATCGAGCGTGAACCGAAAATGTTACTTCAGGTACTATTCATAACCGATTAAAATTTCTATTCGAGCATTTTAAATGTTCTTGATTTTCTTTCATCTACTGTCAAATTATGACAATTTCAAATTTTATTTCTAGTGCTGAAAAAGCTTACACATAGAAGAATGTTTTAAAAATTAAACTCTAAAACCTTATCTGAGTCAAATCGAACGTATCGTACAAGAAAAAAACTTTAAAGCCACCGAAGAAGCCTGGTTATTATTTTGTCAAAAGAATCAATTTAAAACATTGCGAATAACAAAAGTGTCTTAAAATGTATTTTTTGTGATTTTTTCATTTTTAAAACCCTATAACCTCGCTCAAACCATTGGAGTTTTCACATGAAAAGCATCTTTTTTGTCTGTACAGTCGACCCATGTTGATTTTTCATTGTTATATATATATATACATATATATATATATATATAAAAGTATAAAATATGTACAATATGCGAATTTAACCTAAAAATTAATAACTAGGGGTTGAAATTTCAAAGAATCTTCTTAAAATCTGATGCGAAAATTTCTTTAAATGCATTAAATATGTATGGAAAAAACTGTTAACTCATTTAAATTGGAATAATTTGGAAAAGATTTCTTTTTAAGCTGTGCATCATCAAAGACTAAGGTTATATATATATATATATATATATATATATATATATATATATATATATATATTAGGTTGCTTGAAAAATAATTGCGGTTTATGACCCTAAAATTTAGATACATTTTTCTCAGCTAATAATTAATTTTATTATTTGAAATAAGCACCATTAGAACCGACACATTTTGCTAATTAATTACAAGTTTATTTATTCCGATGGTGTAAAATTCCGTAGTTCTAGAGTTGATAAAATTTTGAAATCCACTTTCGACAGCAACTTGGTTGGTGAAGACCTACTCTCACCCTGTAAAAAGTTCTTGAAATACTTAAACAAGTGATTAATCTATTGCCGTGATGTCTGGTAAGTATGGTGGATGGAGCAATGTTTCATAGCTCAATTTAATCAATTTTTGGAGGGGCAATCGTGTGACGTGTGGTCGTGCATTATCGTGCAGCAGGTTTGGATCTTTTAAATTGACCAACAGGGACCAGACGTTGCAGTTCTTGTTTCAATTTGTCGATTTCTCGACAATAACTCTTATCTGTAATGGTTTATTTAGTACACAAAAAAATTCAGTGGATTGTACTGAGCGTAAACCACCAAAAAGTCACCATAATTTTCTTTTGATGAAATTTTAGTTTCGAGAAATGCTTTGGTAATTCATTTTTTTCCAACTATTGTGCAGACCGGTTTTTGTTGCTTAAAAGAAGTGTAGAACAAACGTGGTAATGACGATCGTTCAGTTCCTGCGGCATCCATTTGTCGATTTTTTTTGATTTTTCTAGCTGTTTTAAGTAGTCCAGTATTGTTGGATGAGTAGCTTCAAACTTTTGTGCAAGCTCTTAAATTGTTATGCGTGGTTTTGAGTTAACTAACGTCTTCAGTTGAGCTGAAGAAGGACGCCCGCGACCTTATTTATCTTCAAGGATCTCGTCTTCAACACGAAATTTTTGAAGTATTGCACCGTTCTTAACAGTACCCACGTCAAAAGCATCGTTTAGTTGGCGAGCAGTTTCTGCTGCTCTACCACTCGTTTTGAACTCATACAAAAATGCTCTTATTTTCATTTTTTTCTATCTTTAATCCAATAGCCGAATTTGAAGAAAAATTAATAATAAAACCAATCTCGATGTTACCAAAATATAGACCGAAAAATGCACTTTGAAATGATATTAACATGAACACGATGAAATGACACTCTTATTAAAAAAAATAACGTTGGATTTCAGAAAACAAAACCGCAATTATTTTTCCTACTAACCCAATATATATATATATAATATATATATATATATATATATATATATATATATATATATATATATATATAATAGAAACACTATAATTAATCAGAATACTACTATTATGTATAGTGGCAAACTTTACTAGAAAAAAAGTATTTTTTTTCAATTTAATTACATACTTTTATGTTTGCGCTCTAATGAAGCGTTTTATTTTCATTTCATAATATATTTTGTATAAAATGTATTAATTTTATGAGACCGAAATACAAGGAGAGAAATTAATTACTCGACTGTTGAAAGTATAATTCCGCAATAAATAATTCGTGGTTATTTTTAATAACTGACTTTTGTGTCTGTTGAAATTTATGATTGCGAATAAATAATTTACGATGTTGATGAATCAAAATTTAATTATAAATCACGAAGTATATTTACATTTTTTTAATGATTCATTAAGCTACTTGATATAAAAATTAGAGTTAAACATATAAATCAATTTAATATCAACCAAAAAAAAAAAACAATTATCATAAGTATATCGTATAGAAAATCGATTACCGTGTATAGTTGATGATATAAAGAAAGGACACCGTTGAAATGAACATGTCACACGTCTAAAACTCATACAAACACCCAATCAGTGGTATGGACACACAGAAACATATATAGAAAATAAGTGAGTATTTTTCTTACAGGATAACATGATACAATGTCCGAACGATGCCTTAATTCAATCAGTTTGGACAGGAAGTAAAAAAGATAAATCTATTTCTTATGTGTTCTACAAAAAAGTACATTTTCTGTGTATTCATTCTTTTAGTGAGATTTTTACTCGTTTGTCATACTGTTAAGACCGTACTATACTATTCAACAACATGCCTTTTTAATGATTTTATTAAATCTCATACTTGATCAATTTATTGGTTCAAGAAAATTTATAATATTCTTACAGATTAATAAATTTGTCATTCAATAAACATCGTGTTGTTATAATCGGAATTTAATATCTACTTATTTTTGTAATATTATTTAGAAAATATTATATTAAATCATAAAAAAATCAGATCTATAAGTTACAACATTTTCGTCTGGTTTAAGAAAAAATCTTACCATTTTCTATGAGTTTATGAATCGGTGCTGAATATTGTATCAGAATAAAAAAGTACATTTTCTGTGTATTCATTCTTTTAGTGAGATTTCTACTCGTTTGTCATACTGTTAAGACCATACTATGCTATTCAAACAACATGCATTTTTTAATGATTTTATTAAATCTCATACTTGATCAATTTATTGGATCAAGAAAATTTATAATATTCTTACAGATTAATAAATTTGTCATTCAATAAACATCATGTTGTTATAATCAGAATTTAATATTTACTTATTTTTTTAATATTATTTAGAAAATATTATATTAAATCACAAAAAAATCAGATCTATAAAGTACAACATTTTCGTCTGGTTTAAGAAAAAATCGTACCATTTTCTATGAGTTTATGAATCAGTGCTGAACATTGTATCAGAATAAAAAAGACATTTTCATGTACAATCATGATTTATTTATTGGGAAAAAATAGATGTGATGTGGTATCATTTTTCATTACTGCTCAGGTTTGAAACTAAATATAATAACAATTTGTCATACCATACATATTGTTCGCCTACATTTTTTTATCTTGAATAGCTACACACAATGATTTATTTTTTACGGTTGCCACAGGCTTGTTCAAGTTATACGTTCATAAATTTTAATGAATATATTGCTAATATATTTATACAGGATATTGTGAGATGAAATGTTACAACTTTAGAAGTGTTTTAGGGTACATTCTAAGCAAAAACAGTATATGAACATGGGTCTGCTTGTAACGACATTTATATTATACTAACATTGTTATGTTTTTTAGAGATGTTTTCAAACAAATGTTTTTAAAAATAATTATATAGGGTGTCCGAGATTGAATTGCACTTTTGTTCACTTTGTAACTCGAGAACTAGTGGAGGGAAAAGGGCGTGGGTTATGTCGTTCGCTAGTTCGATTCTTGGAATTTTAGTCGTTATGAGTTTTCTTCACGGAGCAAGCAACATGTGTTCTGCGTGCGCACTTTTTACCAAAACAAGAGTTCGTGCGTTACTGTTCGGTGATCATTTCGTGTTGGGTATCATTTGCACAGTATTGACCAGTGTCCGAGTGTTACTTTGATAAAGCAATGGATTAAAAGATTCGAAGAGAGTGATTCAACATTGAAAGCTCTACCTCAAGGTCGCCCACGGAGCTCTCGATTCGAACAAAGTATCGTGCAAGTGAATGAGCCCGTATGCGCTAATCCGAGAATGCCATCTCGCAAAGGTTCATCTGCATTAGTAATGTTTCATGCACTGAATTTTATCTCTGGATTGAGTAATCCGTGAATAAAATAATTAGCCCTTGTGCAAAATGCGCAAGGACTGTAGATCGCACTGACCAATATGCAGTAACCTTTATATTGTTTTGTTAGACAGTCTTTAAAGTGATGGACAAAGTATTTTTTTGTGGTATCTATTCTCTGATCAAAATTAATATATGGAAATAACTTAATGACTGACATTTAAAGTGCTGTTTTTAAAACAGAGTTAATAAATTAACACATTGGCGACCGGGAACGAGAATTCTCGTTTTAGGTGATGTGTATGATTTCTTGATTGTTTTCCATATAATTTTTTATTTTTTTTTCGAACATTATCAATCTTGTTACTGCGGATATTTTCAGTTTGGTTTTTGACTTCGGAAGGACCGGTAAATACATACAAATGTTCAAATAATTGTAGTAAAAATTAATTCCCTTTAAAATTTCATACCTTCATATTGGATAAGGAAGACATTTTTGCAGAAGAATTTTGTGAATATTTTTCAGATGTACCGAGTAGTTGTGAAAGTGAGAACAATGATTCGAATAACGAGATAGAAGAAAGATCAGACACCGACATTGTTCCTATCGGAAAAAGGTGTACTCGTATTCTTTCTGATACAGACAGTGATTTTGATCAAAACCAAAACATTGCTAGTTTAAGTGAAATTGAGAGTAATTATGTGTGGAATGAACTTAATACACCACTACAACTAGAAGCATTTGAAGGTACTCTAGGAATGGTTATGATTCATGAAAAAACTTTGCTGTCATTGTTAGCTTGTTTGATGATTACTCTTTTTTATATTTGTGCCGTGAAACAAATAGATACTACCGTCAACAAAAACATAGATATAAAATTGTGAAAAATACATTGAAGTGGGTTGATGTCACTAGTCCCGAAATGACCCGGTTTCTTTTTATTATAGTTTTAATAGATCAGGTGAGAAAAGGTACATTATGTAGTTATTGGTCAGCTGATCCATTAATTGAAACGCATATTTTTGGAAAAATTATCAGCCGTAAAAGATTTGAGCAAATTTGGACGTTTTGACAACAATCAAATAATAGTAGATGCAGGCAGATTAATAAAAATACAACCACTTTCAGATCATCCGGTTCATTCAAATATATATTAGTTTCAAAAAATTATCGCAGTTTTATTATATACCTTCCAAAATAATTGTATATGTCTAAAATCGACGGTCCCA
The DNA here is from genome assembly GCA_034766995.1 of Acanthacorydalis orientalis. Lineage (NCBI taxonomy): Eukaryota > Metazoa > Arthropoda > Insecta > Megaloptera > Corydalidae > Acanthacorydalis > Acanthacorydalis orientalis. Next base: position 12,524,094 of record CM068319.1, on the reverse strand, counting down.
TAGAAAATTTTAGCAAAACATTAACGGTCGGTAATGTGTTAAATATGAATTACCAACTTATACATGTTGTATTAAACTACAAAAATAAAAAAAAAGGTATCAACACACTTGCAACTTGTCAAGTTATTAATTGGTCAATTAATAGAAATGTTTGTCAGGGTATTTGATTTTGAACACGTCCTTTGGTCTCATATAAGGAAGTTAAGTTAAATAATAAGTTCCAGATAGCGCGTTTGGAAACCAAAAAAAAATGTGAAATTTAAGTATCCAAGAAGAAGTTGAACATGCACTTATTATGATACTTCTACTCGAAAACCAGGATTTCATATTGATGATTGTTTTCAAAAGTATTATACTTTATAGGATTACAAAAACTAGAAATTTAGTTAGTTTTATATACTGTTATTACTCCTTTCGGTAGTAACCTCGCTATAAAACGATCTTCATACTCTACAGGCGACTATAATCGATCATAGCATATGACAAATAACACACACTTATTGAAAAAATCAACTGAGAAACGTGTCGTATGTACAAAAAACGACAAAAGGACCGAACCACCAATGTCAGATTTGTGACATAGGCTTATATATGTCATTGTTTTGAGATATATCGTACAGAACACTATTATAAAAAAAATATTATTCAGTATTAGGTTCTGATCGTTAAATATTATTTTACGAATATTTATTTTAATGTTTAAAGAGAAAGATAAAGAAAAATTACATATATTGATATGCAAAATTAATCTTTTATAGAAAAATATTTCGAGTAGTTAGCATGGATACTGAAGAAATTGGTCGAGTGCAAAGGATTAAAGAAGTATATATTTTTTTTGAATACAGTAAATAGGAAAATCGAAGAGGAGTAGCACAGTTATACCACGCTTGTTAGTATACAGTAGTTATTTGTATACTTGTTTCAAAAATATGCAAAATACATTGTAGATATAAAAATGGCGCATATTATTACTCCTACATTTTGTAAAATATTTTCCGTTACTGTTTCAACAAAAGATATGTGTGTATATATATATATATATATATATATATATATATATATATATATATATATATATCACATGACGAAATACTTACACTTATTATAAATGGTAGTATAACATTTTTTGAAATTGCTTTACTGTTTTAAAAATAATTATACAGGGCAGTTACACAGGGGTTTATATACCGAAAATTTATTGTTATACCGATAATTTTTATTGTTATACCGACAATTTCTTATTATATCTTATAATATCTCTAACACTTAACAATATGTTTTTCTTAGTAGTATGTTAATGAATAACTTATGACTCATTCAAGACATTAATTCCCAGGAAATTCAGACTTCTCAATAAAACTTCTTAGATCAGAAAATGAACAAAACACATGTATATATACTTATATTTATATATATATATATATATATATATATATATATATATATATATATATAGAGAGAGAGAGAGAGAGAGAGAGAAATTGGATAAACATAATACTTAATATTAAATTCTGTTCTATGCATGTTTTCATCTCTCAACGCCAATCCTTATAAAGCAAAGTTCTATATTATACTGTTTATGCACGAATCTATACATCGATTTAATACGCGAATATAATATTATCAAAACTGAGGTGATAATTCAAAACTTAAACAATAGGAAAACTTAGAACGAGAATTTTAATTACCTAAAAGGGTGCTGTTAAATAAGACAATGGCAGATGATTTTTCGTTCTCGTATTGTTACAATCTAAATAGTTATTTATCTCGAACGGCGATCAGTGTTTTAACATTATTTCGTGTATTGAAACAAACACCAATTTTAATTAAAACAGAGTTTGTTTATTTTGAAATATTCGACCATTTCTTAATACTAACTGCGCAATTGTGAAGAATGAAATCATGCAGTATATAAGTACCATTGTTTTAGATACTAACAAGTGTAATAGTTTTATTGTAAATTCTTTATCTAATCATTTTAGAACATTTGATTGTCTAGTGTTTATTGGGAAATATTATTTAATCTTTTATTAGAAATAATGACGATATGAGAACTTTTTCTACAGGTAGTTTCATTTTTTCATTAATTAATTAAACATATAAATTTTTTAAAGTAAAAAAAAACACGATCTTAAAAATTTCATATTACACGAAATATTGTTAGAAATATTGTTATTGCTAGAAGTTATAAATCATTACAAGCCAGTTCAGACTGATGATTTATAAGGTAAAAATCAATGAAGATAGCAATGTTAATAATAATTAATGTTTTCGCACATAAATGTTTCACTCAATCTAAAATCTACATTTTTTCCTGATTAAAAATGTCTACTAATTGATTATTGATCATTTTTAATCGTTGCTAGTGTGTATTACGATGGCGTTGCCATCATCTTTAAACGGAACGTTTAGAAAAATCTCTTTTTATATTTTTTAACCCTTAGTGCTATTAGAATAATTGCATCACCATCGAAATGTAATAAATTGTTATTGAAAATAATGAATTATTAATTATAAGACGTTTTGTAATCAGAAAAGTGTTTGATAAAGTTTTGTATGGTGACTGAAAAATTGGTTTGTGGAAATGAATTGCTTCAAAACTAAATATTTATTATGACACTATTAATCCATAAATTTGATAAAAATTATTAGGAAAAAATAATGAAATTCTAACAATTAAAAAATGCATTAATATGAAGCCAAGTTTGTTGAAGTTGTAGGACAGAACAAAAATTGTGTTTCATTTTTCTGTTTTGTAATAAATGCACTTTTTCCCATTAATACCATTATTTTATTCGAAAATTATTTTATATATATATATATATATATATATATATATATATATATATATCATTAGCCTCTGTCAATCCATTACTGGATGAAGGTCTCTTCTATGATTTTCCATTTTGTACTACTAAATGCCTCCTCTTCTACTGGTTTCCAATAAAATTTTTAATTTTCTTATCCTGTCTGTTCATTAGTTTCTTTCTTGGTCTTTTTATATTCCTTGATTCCCAGTTAATAATTTATATTGTCCATCGGTTGTCTTCTCTTCTTGCAGCATGGCCCGCACATTTCCATTAAAGACTCTTTACTCTTATTACACATGTGACTCCTGTCTGTGTTCGTATCCATTCTATTCTTTTCCTATCTCTTTTTGTTATTCCTAGCATGGATTTTTCCATTCTTCTCTGTGTTGTTTGGAGTCACCATTTTTCGTCACCATAAATACTCGTCACTTTGTCCGCAGGATAAATTGACTAGAAATGTGAGTTTTTATTAAATAGAAAATATCGTATTCAGTGAAGCTTTAGAGTAAAAGATTGTTGCATGTTTTAACATTATATTTTGTTGTTAATTTGTATTAACTTTTTTAATAAAAAAATTACTATTTACATTTTATATATATTATTTGTGCATATAATTTGTGAATTTATGTTATTTGTTAGGGGAGAGAAAGCGTCAGCGAGTGGGCGGGGAAACCCCCAGGTTCTATATAAAAATGCGCTTCTATGAATATTTTTTTGTATAAAATAATAAAATAAATCAACTACATAATGGAACATTTACTTGAAAACATTTCTTCTTGTAAAATAAAATGTACACTTTAAAATATAAAGTAGTGCATTATAAATTTATTTTCTAATTTATTATTTGCGACTTTAAAGATGTCTGGTCTTCATTTTCTAATTAATTAAAAAAAGTTGATAATCAATTAGAAAGTCAACAGGTTAAGAAATGGTCAAATATTTTAAACTAAATAAACTCTGTTTAATTCAAATTGGTATTTGTTCCTATATACGAAATAATATTAAAACATTAACCTCTGTTCGAGATAAATAACTAGTTAGATATATAAAGATATTAAATATATATTTAAATAATATTTTAAAACATCATTAACACTTGAAAAATAATATTTACAGTGTACCTTGAAATGTTACAAGTTTTGAAAACGGTAATATTAGAAAATAATTAGAAATATATCACTCTGAGCGAAATCAATGACAATGATTTGAATGAGAAATGTGGAAGATTAAATATAAAAAGTAATTATGGTGTAATTATTTTTTTCTTGAATTTTAATAATTAAATTATAATTATTTTCTTACCTCTATAGTCATCTCTGTAATCTAGAATGATATACGTTTAATCAAATGTTAGTAAGAAATATTATGATATGAGATCTACTTATATTTATGAAAAACAAATATAGTAATATTCGAACGCATTGTACGTCCATCTAGTGAATAAAAAAACATATCAAAAGTATATATAAAAACAGCGCTTTATTTGAAATCATCAAGTGTGATAATGAACAAATCAAGGAGTTTCTTGCTTCACATGACCTATTTGAAAATGTTAATAGAACAGAGGTCAACCCATTCGAGTGTATAGGAGTATAGACTTTACCGTATACACTGTCCCTTTGAAATTCAACAATCACAATTAATTACACCCGTAAAGACTAGCTGACAAGGGAAAGGACGTCGAATAATAGTACGTAAAATCAATTTCTGTCTCTTGAACAACCATTTGAGAGCTGTTACATTAAACGGTACGAATAAAAATGAACGTCGTATTCGTTCAACTCGAACCCAATGTTCTAATTTAATTATCTGAACGGATTGAAAGTTTTTTCTCAAATGATATCAAGGTATTAAATCACGATCGACAGATATACGCAATCATTCAAAATTGTTTAGAATGTAATTGAGAAATGTTTGAAATGTACGAGGGACGTTTGATAAGTATGGTAAAAAACAAGTTAAACGTTTTTTCGAAAAAATCGATTTTATTTCTCAACATAGTCTCCATTGAGGATTATACACTTGGTCCAGCGAGTTTCCAAATTTTTCATCCTGTCAGAAAAGTAGCTTTTTTCAAAGTCTGCAAAATATGCATTAACGACGTTGATGACATCCTCATTCGATGAGAATTTATTCCCATCGAATCAATTTTCTTAGATTTAGAAGAGAAAGAATTCACACGGGGCTACGACCAGAGAATAGCGTAGATTAAGAATCAATTCGAAACCTAATTCGTGCAATTTTTCCATTGCGATTTGCGGTATGGTGCGTTGTTCTGGTGAAAGAGCACTTTTTGTGCGCCAATCTTGTCTGTTTTTGTTTCAGATCTTCTTTCAACGGTTCAATAATGTTGCATAATAGGCTCCTGTTATCGTTTTTCCCTTCGACAAGTAGTCGATAATGGTGATTTCTTGGTAATCTCAAAAAACAGTGCCCATCATCTTCCCAGCCAACAAAACGGTCTTCACCTTCTTCATCGCACTTTCACCAGTCGTTATCCACTGCTTTGACTGAGATGTGTAGTGGTAGATCCATATTTTATCCACGGTGCGAAAATGCCTACGAATTGCGATTAAACGTCGCCAAATACTGGGTTGAAATATCATTTCGTATACGTTTTTGGTCGACAGTCAACAATCGTGGTGTCCATCGCGCACACAGCTTTTTCATATGCAATTTTTGGTGCAGGATATTGTGAATGAGTGTTGTGAACACAGTCGTTCACTTGAGATGTTTGTAGTCACAGCAATCTCGCGTATTTTCACTCTACGGCCTTCCATAACAATACCATGGATTTTTTCAACGACATCCATCGTGGTGACCTCAACTGAGCTTCCACGGCACGCTTCATCTTCAGTGCATGTTCGGCCACGTTTAAACTCATTTATCCAGAAATAAACAGTCTTCAACGCTGGTGCTGAGTCTCCATGAACTTCATCCAACTCCGCTTTGATCTGAGCGGCCGTCCACTTTTTCGAATAAAAATGTTTTATCACTCGTTTTTTCGATTTTTATGGTAACAGCTACAATGCTCGCTTCAAACAACTGTAGAACGTGAGCAACACGTCGGTCCTGGTTGAAATTTCGCCTATGTTACTTTGAAAAGTGGCACTTGATAGCCACGACGTTACCAAATGAATGGTGTCACAATTTCCTAAAAATATTCCAAACATATTAAACGATCTTCGTAGTTATAGAGCGGTAGCTTTCAAATATGAATTCGAATACCATCAATAACTGTTCAGAAAAAGAGAAAATAATTAGAGAACAATCGTATGCTTAATCGTGATTGCTCGAAAATATCTAAGATAGACAAATTTATTATAATAAAATATAAATTATATTAAAACATTTATCTCTCTTTATTATACTTTGACATTATCGAAACATTTTTTGGAGTAATAGGATACCATTTTTGTATCTAAAGTATACTTGTTGGATATTTTAAGGTCTAGGACATTTTTAAAATAAGGATAGGAACAATTTTACTCTATCTTCCTCCCTCCCTATCCCTCTCTCTCTCTATATATATATATATAGAGAGAGAGACGTTATGTGCTTAATTTCATTGCTTTTCAAATAAATGTTCTACGTATAATCAGCGTTATCAGATATTTTCAAAATTTATAACTTGGCCAAGTACCTTAATAAAATAAAATAAAAAATTACCTCATTCCGAATCTCTCTGAAAAAGAGTAAATAAATTCTTTTTTCATAGATTGTATGGTATATAATACCAAATATATTAAGTATATCTAATACGTTAAGTATATTTAATATTATGATTTAAAATCATAATAAGTTAATAAAAGAAAATTTCAATAGCAGCATGTAATAGAAGTCGAGTATGATTTTATGCTTATAATAAAAAAACAACAAGAGCACTAGATCGATTTTCCAGTCATGATGCAGAAGACAAATTAAACAAAAAACTTCACGTATTCATTCCTTATTCATAGAATAAGCGCAAAAACTGTATTATCTGTTCAGGACAAAAAACTGGGATAAAAGTGAGAATTCAGATAATTATATTTGTGAAATTTGCAAGCTTAATTCTGGAGATTGAATTACTGATTTAATAATTATCATATTTTGACTAATTTTAAACTATATTGTATTATTTAACGTTTAAATTTTATCTGTTTATTTTATTGCATTCTATTTGGTAAAAATAAGATTATAAGTAAATAATCGAATTTCGAAAATGTATTTTTAAGTTAACTACAATACACCAAATGGGCAAACGCACAGACTGTTAAAGGTTAATGTTATCTATAATTATAAATTTACAATTTTACTCAAAAATGAAAATATGTTTTTATAAAGTACTAATCGGTTACTGTTAAAGCTTTGAAAACAGAATAATCGATATGTACAGGCTGGGCCATAAGTAAATTGTTTTGATTTAGTTAGAGTAAATGTTAGTGGTGGATGCGGCGTGGCGGAGGTTTAAACTTTATTTCGGTCCTTGGAAATTTAGTTGTGATGAATGGTTGCACCGGAGCAAAGCGCTTTTGTGTATGAGTGTTTTACCAAAACAATAATTCGACGACTATTGTACGGCGTAGATTTCGAGAAAATTATGATTTGCACATCATAAAGCTCCGAGCCCTTTACTTACTAAGAAATGAGTGAAAAAGTTCGAGAAAACTGGTTCGACATTAAATCAAACTCGGACGAGCTGGCCAAGGTCATCAAGAAGTAAATAAACTTCATGCGCGTTTCAATGCCTGTTCGAGAGAATCCGCAACTATCAATATATAAGCGATCTAGTGTGTTAAATGTGCCCAGGATGTCATTGTAACGCATTCCTCATAAATATTTGCATTTGTACCCCTATAAAATTCAGCAGGTGCAAGAATTAAAGGATACTGATGTAGATCAAAGACTAAATTTTATCAATGAAATGTTTGATAAATTTCCAACATTTAACAACATTTGCTTCTCTGACGAGGCGCATTTCCATTTCAACGGGTACGTCAATAAACAAAACTGTCGTTACTGGAGTGAGATAAATCGAAAATTCAAACACCAAAAGCTCTTACATAGTCTAAAAGTGACAGTTTGGGTCGCTACGTCGACTCACGGAATAATCGGTCCATATTTTTTTTTGAAGACGCCAGAGGCCGCAAGGTAACTGTTAATTCGGATCGATGCTTGGAAATAATTCGAAACTTTTTTTACACCCATTTTGATAGATTTTCGTGGACACAATCAGCAGACATTTTTTCAATAAGATGTAACGACATGCCACACATCAAACACATCTCTACCGGTTATTCAACCAATGGATATCTCGAAGAGGTGACATAACATGGTTTCCTTGTAGCCCGGACTTAACTCCGATGGATTGTTTTTATAGAGATACCTCAAAAACAGATACTACATTACAAATCCAGGATCCATACTGGAGTTAAAAGAAAATATCTGGCAAAAAATTGAGACAGTCTCGGAAATAACTTGTCGCAGCGTGATGAATAATTTCAGGGATCGGATAACACCTTATAGACCGGTCCTGCGTTTTCGCGGAATTTTAATCAAGTAGGTCCCCTACCGGTCTCGAGCTAGCGCGATTTTACATATAGTCGCACTTTCTGTCATCTCTTAGCGAATCAAAAAGAAATGTTATTTGGCAACCTATTTATTTCACACTTATGGGGTTTATATTCTTGATAAATGTGTATTCCAACAATATCTAAATCCCATTTCAAATGATTTATGACTTCGAAAATTGAAAAGATCTTAGCGTCATCAAATTACGTTTTTATTATCCGTGCAAACTTTGTTCGCTTCAGTTGAGTTTTTCGTGTCGGGATTTGCTTTATTTTGTGAATTTGTATGTTGTAACAATATATGTGTATCACAGCATTTAATGTATATGAATAATCAAAATTATTTATCAATTATGCGATGCATAATTTCGTAAAATATGCGATAAAATTGAGAAAGTGGCTTTTAATCTCATTAGTCTGATGTGGTGTCCATATGCTCCACGCAGGAAAGGAGAGGAGGGATTTTTCTAAAGAAGAAAAGAAGAACCTCATTAGACTGTAAACCATTGAAAGTTTTATAGAAATTAATTGATAAATAAAAAAGTTATAAAGATTTCAGTATACTTTGTGGAAAATTGCGATTTCGATAAAAAAAAAGGTGCGGTTCTACGAGGTAGGACCGCACCTTTTTTTCTGTACATATTTTTTGCGGTCTCTAAGGTGTTAAAAGAGCGCCGTATACGTTATGGTTTACATTTAGAAGATGTCATTTTTAAGAACTAATTTTCAATGGACTGTACAAAGTTACACAATAAATATTTTTTATATACAATAATGTTCATTTTTTATTATTCAAATTTCAAAACTGAACTTATGGGCCACTTGTATTTGGAACAAATATGTATTTGACACTAAGTTTACGACGATTTTTGTATACCTATCTCGACGGACATGCATCAATTTGACGCATGGACGAAATCATACATTTTCATTAAAAAACAACTTAAAAAGCAACATAATTATATGTTATTAACTTATAAATGAAACCATAAGATATATATTTATATCAAATTTATAATATTTAACATTATTTTAGTATTAACATTATTTTAATATTCAACATTCATTCCGCGCATCTTTTACACACATACTCAATTTTGTTCACACAATTTCCGCAAACAATCTTTTTACACTTTGTACAGGTGTTGTTGCTTCTGTTTCTTTTACAATATCCGATTTTGGAATGATCTGGGAATATTTGGGACATTCTCGGACTCAGAATCGGATGGGATATGCATCCTTTTCCTACTTTGATGAAAATTCTGGAAATTTTCCTCTTCACTTGACGATTCCTCTGTTTGTCCACTTTCATCTGATTCGAGAATCTCAATTTCATCCTCGTTTTCAGTCACTTTGTGTTCTTCCTCTTCACAGCTTGTGCCAGAACACTCCTCATTTATACTCACTATTTTTTTGTAATATGTTACCACCTCTTCTATACATATTCGGATGAATAAAGAAAGGCTATTTATCAAAACAGTGTAAAATTGAATTTCACAATAATATTACTATACATAAAATGCACTAGTACTTTGTTCTTGAATGCACAAACTAATAGTAACTGTAACTTCAAAAACGTCTTCACTCTATGACTGCAACTGAGTTTCGTTTTTTCTTCTGATGCTTATCCCTTTCTGCAATCAGGGTTTTCTAACGTAAATACGTAGGACATAAACAGTGACGCCGTACCACCCACTTCAGATTTGAGATATCGGGTTCGAAGTGTCGTCGCTGCATTGTTTATGTGTACGTTTGACGTTTACTTTCTTGAAAAACTAACTCTTTTATCACGTTCATGTTAGAAGCCATGAGTGAAGCCAATTTACTAACATTTATGCTTACATTACGATCGCATCAAATTGACGCGTGCCGTAGAGATAGGTATACACATTTTTAATTTCAAAACTGGAAGTTTGAGAAAAAATAAACTTTGGATATATATTCGTACTATGATATTATTAAAAGTCAGCAAAAAATTCCAGTGCTAAATAGTAACAGTTTCTTTAATTTTGCTCATGAAACCTGAATTGCGTCAAATGGACGCGCCCCGTAAACCTAGTGTTAAAGAAAAAGAAATCTGAGTACAATTACTGTTTGAAAAATTGAATTAATAGATGGATAATTTGTTTGTATCGATACATGTAAAAATGGTGTTAGTACATAGGTGTTATATATTCTATACATACAAAGGTGTTATATATTCTATTTTTTTAAAAAATAAATAAAATATATGAACTGATATTGACAAAATCATAAATGGCGTATTAATTGATACAGACAAATATATGTCCGGCACGAATTCGCGGAAAAAACTTGAAACCTGCTAACAACGCCCTCAGTATATTAATTAGAAATTAATATTTATAACAAGCTCGGTAATATCATGAAAATTAATAAATAAGCATTTTCGAAATCGTATAATGAAAACATAGAAATATGAATGAAACATACGGTTATTAATTAACGTCCGAGCGACGGACATGAAACAACACTTTCACTAGTTATGTCAATTTCAAGATTAATGGATAAAGTGAGTGCGAACCATCTAGGCTGACAACATGATTTGCGGTGGTTCGCCCGTTGAATTAAATAGCCGTCGCTATGCATACGCGTCAGGGGCTGTTCTGCTTATTAGATTACGTCGGATGGTAAACGGGCACACAACCCTCTGTTAGCATTCACACGCCGAATTCACAGATCGACGCTTTGAATCCGACGAATCACAAATAAACTTGCCGTTATGTGTACGTTAATAATCATATGGTAATTACTCGAACACTTGTTCATTAAGATCTCGTGTAATTGTGTACATATTGTTGACCCTGTTTTCGCTCAATCGTCTCACTGATACTTGCATCGCATGTACAACTCGCAGTAAGTGTTCCAGAACAATAATTAATTAGCGCTCTCTGCGTTTATTATTATTAAAAGTGAATTTATAACACATGAAGTACGTAGTTAGTCATCTGAATTAATGTCTATAGTGCTATTGTTAAGTAAATTCAATTTAGTTGGAAATTGAGTATTGAATTGAGGAAATTATTTTGATACATTTTATTAGGTCACGTATAATCTTCGTTTAGAATTTTTTAATAAATACAAACACAATTTTTATATCTAAGACTAAGAGTTGTTCACAAATATATATATATATATATATATATATATATATATATATATATACAGTTGCGGACAATTGTATTCGTACACAAGAATTGATAATACAAAAGATAAGAAAAAGTTAATAAATAATGATTGAATAGTATAAATGCAGTCTCTACAGTGAAGACTAATATTGCAACGGAATTTTTCTAAGAAAAAATTAATCATTTTTGTATTTACAATAAAAATGGTGCAATAAGGTATAATTATGTGCAAGTACTGTGACACTCGTATTCGTACATTTAAGTATTCGTTGGAAAACTGTGAAAGTGAACACATTAAAACTTGGAATTTCATAATTCCTAAAATAAAAGTTAAATAGTTATAATTTATACTTTAAGGGTATATAATAACGCATCAATATTTATCCCAATTTGTTAGTTTAATATATTATAATAATTATTATATATTCCTAGGTTTTCAAGAATGTTTCATTTGTTCCTTTACTCTCAATTTTATTTATTTATTTTATTTGTATTTAAAGGTCATATGCTGTTTCTAAAGTCGATGCACACTTAAACTCCAGATAACCAACCAACCGTTTCTAAAATCTAGTTAGCAAATATTAATTCAGTTTTATTAGATTTGATACACATAAAATGTACTTGGACATAAATAATACAAAATGTATGCATAAAGTATCAATTAATAAAGAAACTAGTAGTTGTTCATAATAATAACACGATTAATAAGTCTTAATGGGTTCGGGTTAATGTATTTATTCAAAAATAGTTCATGGAACTTGAATTAATTATAAACTATTTTATTTAAAAAAGACACTGTTACAATGTAAGTAATTTAAATACAGTGAAATACTGCGTTTCCATTGTAAATAAAAAAAAAACAACTATGTAAAAAAACGAAGCTATTTATAGAATATTTAATAGAACCCAGACATGTATGTTAAATTATAACTAATTTAAATATAAACAGATGACAGAAATGTAAACACAACCTTTCACATACAATGATCGCATAACTCAGAATTATCACCAACTGCCAGTTGCAATGAACACAGTTCACACACAGAGTCACATGCGAAAACAAACTCGGAAAAAGTGTATAATCAACGGTTTGTGTTCGGAATTCTTAATTTTACGTTCATTAGTCGACAGAATTATAAACAAGACAGTGCTTTCGTCCATGAAATTCGTAACTTTATTCTCAGTTACGATATAAAATTCTCGTCACGTCAACAACAACAGTATATATATATATATATATATATATATATATATATATATATATATATATATATATATATATATATATATAACAAAACTGAACTTCCGTTGACTAAAAAAAATTAATTGCAATATTTTCTCATGCGTGCACTGACAGAATGTATATTTTATTATAAATTGTTTTTTAATAAATCGGAATAATCAATGGAAAAGTTCCCAAACTTTATTTTTAATTAAAAATCACTCATACGCCTTTTTCCAAGTTTCAATACAGGGTAAGCACTTCTTTACTTAAAGATATATAGGATCATCGATTTAACAGAAATATAATATTTGTTACAAAAGTAGAGATTACTTTAGAATCTCTATGTTTAGAATTTAAAAATGTATAGTTATTGCAACGAACTAAAAATATTAAAGAAATTCTATATGCGTGTTGTAACAGGAAATAAATGCTCTATTAAAAAGAGACAAACATTATTATGTGCACAAGTATAGCATATGTTTTTATACTGTGCCATTCCTTCTTAAATCGACGCTAAGGATACTGCATCTAGCCATCTTGCTAATTTATTGTTTGCATTCAATCAATTCTTGTCGCAATTTTTTTTTCAAAAATAATTATTTATTTCAATTTTTCCGTAATCGATGTTCTCGATGCAAAAATGTATGAAGGAAAAATCAGTACATTATTATTTCAAAAATAAATTTAGTTCTATTACTATGAAAGTTATGTTATTTTATACATTTTTTTTATATTTAAAAAAACTATTTTAAACTAATTTCATAAATATAAGATATTAGGTTGATAGAAAAATAATTGCAGTTTGTGACCTTCGAATTCATATACTCGTATATTTTTAAATTTAAGTGGTCCAAAACTGTTGGATAACTAACGCCTAACTTTCGTGTAAGCTCTCGAATTATTGTGCGTGGTTCTCATTCAACTAACGTCTTCAGTTGGCCGTTTTCAACTGAAGAAGAATACTCGAGACCTTCTTTATCTTCAAGGCTCTCGTCCCCAGTAAGAAATTTTTGGAACCACCATTGCACCGTCACGTTCCTTAACAGTACCCACACCAAAAGGATCGTTTAATTTACGAGCAGTTTCTGCTGTTTTGTCATCCGTTTTGAACTCATAAAAAAATGCTCTTATTTGCTTGTTTTCCATCTTTAATTCAATAGCCCAGTTTGAAGCAAATTAATGATAAAATCAAAGTCAATGTTACCAAAATACAGAGCGAAAAATGCACTTTAAAATTGTATTAACACGAATACGATGAAATAACACTTTCTTTGAAAAAAATTAAGGTTAGAATTCAGAAAACTAAAACCGCAATTATTTCCCTACCAACCTAATACTTATTGTATATTGAATCTAAAATATTTTCATTTATAACGACTTTGAACGTTATTTTTGAAATAATTACATATATATATACATATGTATATATATATATATATATATACATACAAAATCCTATTTCTAAGTAATCCCTTCTCTTTCTTGTCTATCAATAATTTAAATATCCAATGTCGATATATTTTAATGATACAATTATCTAAGTATGTTTATATTTTTGTGAGATCTTTTTGGCTTTCTGTCTTTTTATAATAATTTTTAAATATATTTTTTTATTTTAATTAAAAAATATGTCTTTATTCAAATAATTAATGTGTATATTAAATCTAATGAAGTAGTAGGAAGAAATTATCTAAATAGAAGAATCTACACCACTGTAGGGTATAAATGATGTTTTCTTTACTACAGCGGCTGAAATTCGCCATTTTAGAATTGATAGATAGACAAACGTTGTCAGATTTATGACGTTTTCTCTATATTTATTTCGTTATATCGTACGTTTTATTAATATACTTTTAAAGATTTATAGATCAGAAATATAACAAATAAACATTAAAATTCGCAAATGAATCCTAAATTAAATTATTTATATTTTTGTGACACTAAAAGTATACGATTTGGAATACAAATTCATCCGTTATATCTATCAGTATATACAAGCAAGAAAATTATACAAAACAGTCTACTTTTTATACTTCATCAAATAGAAATTCATAAATCTAGATATGTTTAAGAAAAAAAAAACATGAACTTCATAACATCATATCCTCATCCTGGTTTTGTCAAATAAAATTATTGACCGACCGATGACTAATTAAAATTAGACCGTAGGATTAGACACACAAGCTTATTATCTACATTTTATAGAGATTTCAAAGAAACCATAATATACTAAATTTTCATAGTATAAAACATTACTGACTTTTTATAATTAACGGATATTATTATACAAACTACAAAATTAAATCATCAAAAATATCTGTTTTTATCTCAAAACGATTTTGGTATTACCTCAGATTTCAAAAAAATGTTGATAAGCTCATGTGTATCTCAACCCTTGAAATAATCTTACATCATGCTCAATAGAAGTATTTCTATGCCTATAGCTTATTAATAAAATTATTATTTTTCGTTGAGTTAAAGAATAGAAAAAAATGTATATCGAAATAAAATAAATCCATTGTGTTTTAAGCTAACAAATTGTAAGCTAATACGTTATATTAAATATTTTATTAATATTAATGAGATCTTACCATACGTTGAATTTTAGAATATCAATCAAGGAAATCAGAAAACTGACCTGAAAAAAAAATATATTAATATCGTAACAGTATATTATACAAATAAATATTAATTTTAAATATACAGTATACCATCGCCGAACGACTGCCTTATTGAATAACTGATCGCACAATGACCAGGTTTCATAAAGCACAAATTGCTCAGCACAAGAAAATCATATCTTACGAAATAACGACTGGGCTCTTCTGGAAAAAGATGCCTGATATTACTAACATAACAAAGGAAGAATCCAGTTTACCTGGACGTAAGCTCATGAGAAACAGATTAAGATTGTTTCTAGGGGTTAATTCATCTGATGATTTCAAATTAAATCCTTTTCTCATGTATCATTCACAGACTTTACGTGCTTTAGGCAACTAAAAGTGATAAGAAGTGCACAGGAGGTTACTTTACAGTCGAGCAGTAAGCCATGAGTCACAAGGACCGTCTTTATTGAATGGACTAATGATGTTTTTAGTTCCTCGATCAATGACTACTTTACTAAAAATAACCTCCCTCTCAAGGCACTTCTTCTCTTTTACAATGCTCCTGATGATGACCCCAACTTAGCCTTGCATCTTATGTCTCAGTGTGACTTCATAAAGATGAAGTTTTTAACATCTAACACTACATCTTTGCTGTAGTTCATAGACCAGCAAATAATTAGTAAATTTAGGAAACTCTATACTATAAAGAAAATTAAAAAGGCTTGTCAAGTGCATGGAAAATAGTAAAGAGTAAAATAGAATTCTTTTCGGAAATTGAAAAGGCTGAACTTCATATGTGCCAGTTTCAGTTCAGCAAGGTTCTACTGTGTAGTTGATAGTAAATCTTAAGATCTGACAGGATACAATATTTTAATAAATAAGAATTATAATGCAGTGATGAGATCAAAAAAATAACTGAAGAGTCGTATGTACTAATTTTTAGATGACATTTGTATCTTTGATGGAAGTATCTAACAAATCGACACCAATTTAAAAAAGATAGCTAGATATAAAAATTAGAAATTTATAAGAAAGATTCAAATTAAAAAACAATAGATTTTTCTGTAACGTGGTGCTCTGTAGATGATGGCATCACTGTCCAAATGTGTGTAAGAAAAAATCAAAAATGATCAATAATTGATTATTAGACATTTTTGATTATTGATTATACATTCTTTCGATGACAATGCTGTATCATAATACTCTTTCGAGCGATTATGTATAGAAAAATTTCCTGTACTTTGTATTATTAAGACTTTTCTGTATCTTAGTACTCTGATGATAAAGTCAAAAATAAATTATTGAACACTTTTGATCAAAAAAAAAATATATTATGGTTTGTGGTAAAAGTGAAAAATTCATTTCTACAAAGAACACTCCATAAAAGATTTTATGAAATGTGTTAAGAGTCAGATTCATTCCACGATGTAGAATTAATTGATTTGAATAGTTTTCAAATAAAAGAATATAATATTAACCCTTTGCGGTCTTTTTCAACCGTATTTCTCGCTTAGTCAGATATAATTTTTATATAAAGTGAAATTATATGCTGAAGAGTTAAATATAAGATGTGAAGTAAAAAATATTGTGTTTAATAGAATTTTAGATTTAGAAAAAAATAACAGTTTACGAAATTTAGGATATAGTGGTAATAACAAACTATTGACAAATAAGGAAATATATATATATATATATATATATATAAGGAAATATGATACAAATATGTACAAATAATAAAATTATTTTTTGTCACTTTCGCGGCGACATTCGACATAATAAGTAGAAATGCCACTTGTATGGCGATATTCGGTCGCAAAGGGTTAAACAACAAAATTATCTTTTCTATGAGAAGAATATTAGATTTTCATTTCAAATTTAAGTTCATAGAATTGATTATATATTTTTTTATTCATTTATCTTTGCATATGTGTATATATATATATATATATATATATACATATGTATACTAAATATACTTATTAGGCGCCTGTATAATTATATATATATATATATATAATTTTGTACGAAATACATTTTTGAAATTTAAAAACCACATCATTACTATTAGTACTTAAAAATTCAATACTATTCATAAAAAGCACTGTTTAAAACAAAATATTTAGTAAATGTATGTATAATGCTAATCATTAAAGTAAAGCACGTGATACGCATAGAAGAGAAATGAGAAACCCTCTCATTCACATTTTCCAAACGGTCGCTTTCGACTACACAGTGTCATTATTAAAACCGATAGTGTCACTTTAAATGCATTTGGCAACGATCCAACCGGGCCAACTGATATTAAAAATTTCTCCGATTCTTGTGCAATTGTATTTACTGTTCGTATATGAAAACTTTCAATGTCTCTCTCTATTTGTCTCTATCTACTATTTTCCATAACTGCACGTGTATGTGTGTGTATGTATATATATATATATATATATATATATATATATAGTATGTATGAGTACGTGTGTGTTCTGTAAATTTAATCAAACGAAGCGCAAACATCTGCACAAGTTTTACGAAACACTACAATTTTAAAGTTTTTCTTGTATTATCTTTTTTGACATTTTTCAACGAAGGTTTTCTGTAATTTTTCTGTTTATTGTCTGTAATGTCTATATATATATACATAAAAACATATATACATACATATATATATATATATATATATATATATATATATATATATATATATATATATATATATATATATATGGAGCCTCTGTCAATCTATTGCTGGTTAAAGGCCTCTTTCATGATTTTGTACGATTGAATACTTCTTTTTTCTACTGATTTCCAATAAAATATAATTTACAAATTAATTTCCAATTTAATTTACTCATCCCATCTGTTCAATGGTCTCTTTCTTGGTCTTTTTATATTCCGTAGTCCCTAGCTAATAATTTCTATTGTTCATAGATTGTCTTCTCTTCTTGCAAGATACTCCGCTCATTTCCATTTCAGACTCTTTACTCTTCTTAATACATCTGTGACTTCTGTCTGTGTTCGTATCCATTCTATTCTTTTCTTATCTCTTTAAGTTATTCCTAGCATGGATCTTTCCATCTTCTCTGTGTTGTTTGTGGTCTGAATGATTTTGGTGTGAAGCATCTATGTTTCGCTGCCGGTAAGGATTGGTAGTAAACATTGATCCAATATTTTTTTCTTCAAACAGAATAGGGCTGTTGATTTAAATATCAAGGTGTTTCGTTCAAATGAGCTCTATCCCATTTCTATTCTCCTGCTTACTTCTTCAATGAATGATCCATCTTTCTTGATAAGCTGGTTAACTTCTATTTCGGTTTCTTTTTTTTATTTCAATTTTCGTTGGGCAGATAAATGCATTGAATAACACTTTATATACATACATACGAGTACATACATACATATATATATATATATATATATATATATATATATATATATATATATATATATATATATATATATAATTGTGTCATTTATAAATTGTATAAAAATTGAATTTTTTTATCGAACTTTCGATTAAAAAATTCTGAATAAATCAATTTAACACTAAAGTTAGAAGTAGATATAGAAAAGTAATTAAAACGAGCGCAGAACTCTTAAATGTAAATTGATTGAGATAATTTAAATAAATTTAAATTTACTTGAAGCTGAAGAATAACAGAGAATGATTTCATTCCATAAAAACAACGATTGGTAAATTAACATTATTGTAACAATTTTACTAAAAAAAATACACAAAAATAAACAATAAATTGAAGTGGAATTCACTAAGAAATAAACATTAAAAAGTACAAGGAGGAACAAAAAGAGAAAAAGTGTGCTGTAGAATTATATACGACATAAAAGATTGTTCTGCTCTGTTAACATTAAATTCGTATTACTCTAAAAGGTTAACAAATACCAACCAATGTAGACAATTTCTGTACTTAATTTAAATATTATAAGAAAGTAGGAGGCTCCGCCCCTTCTCGTTTTGTTCGTCAACCTCTGGGCTCGCTACGTTCGTTCACTTGTCAATGATAAGCATGTACATGTAAACTAATAAAATAATAAACATATTTGGGTATCACAGAAGCCTCGTCCCAAATAAATAAGTCAACGCCATGGCTTTTTTTATTTTTCGTAAATAATTTTGATTTTATACATAGAGAGAAGAGAGGTGAACATATTTGAGTACCATGGAAACCTCGTCCCAAATTAATAAGTCAACGCCATAGAATTTTTATTGTGAGTGGATAATTTTAATTTTACTTATATAGAGAGATAAATAATAAACCAAACTTTTGAGGTATTTCTTTCATTTCTTTTCTTAATCCATTCTGCCCGTATTTGTTTTGTACTTTCTGTGGAAAAAAACGAATTATCCTTAATAATTTAATGTAATATTAAAATATGACTAAATAGAAGAGAAAACCTAATTCTGCAAAAACTTAAAGATATACAAGAATAAAACAAAAATTAACTTCTAGACAAATGCAACAATACTGTTCTGACAGCGCAGCTAATTCCAATTTCACAAATGAATCATCGGCAAACAATAAAATGTTTTTCTGTTCTAAAATGTTCAATTAATCAACTATCATTACAGAAGAATCTTCTGTACTTTGGCATTCTAAAGATGATAGCATCGCCATCTAAATTCGCTTAAGCAACAATAAAAAAAGAATCAATAATAATTTATTGAACATTTTCACTACAAACTTTTTTTGTGGTTTGTTAGGTGAAAAAAAAAGAATAAATAAAATAAAACGCAGATCTAATAATTTATTTCCACGTGTTATATTTTTTATAACACTCAATAGTGTGTAAAGATATCAATCTATATTCACATCCCCACGTAGTCCCACTCCTGTATAGGATGACCTTTTTGTAGTTGGAATATGTGACCGTTTTTGACACGCAAATGTAATAAATGTGTCCTGTAGTGTTAGTCTTTCACGTATATGATATTCTTTACAAGCGATAATTTGTAAAATTTTGTTTTGGTACAGTTTGCAAAAACATGTACAATCACAATGAGAGATATTATTGTCGCTATATTGTTAGAGGCAAACAAGAGAGTTGAATAATGGATAATAGTATAGCATTGTTTTTGTTGTATATAAATAAATGTAAATGCTTAATATAAATTGAAACATCACTGTATTATGAGATAAAACAGACAATATCCGCGTTGTAAGTCCGACATTTATTTGCACACTTTGGCACGTCGTGCGCTACGAATCAACTTGTTATTAAGGCCTAATTGGTTCAGAAAGCTATAAGTATCGTTTTAGTTGTATTGAAACAAATTGAAATGTATTATATAAATAAATTAAAAGTCAATAGGCGTAGATCAGTTTTTCAAACTGTTTTCTTATAAAAAATTTGAAGTACAAATAATCACAAGGAATTTAAAAGTAAAAATTAGTTAGTTAGTAAATAACATGTAAGAAATAACATTATAAAAAATAATTTACAAGAAAGCGAATGAAAAAATATACGATGGTAGCACCAAATATTCTCGGCGTAGATAAGAAGCAGTGTAAAGGTTTTAATATTTTTGTATATAATCTCATTTAATTTCAGTACATTTTTAACATCGCTTAATCTCAGCAATTCTATATACCCTTTAAAAAATAATCTTCCGTTTTCGTGTTCAAGTGGCCCGTTACCGCTGTTTTTAACTCATTTTCATCATTGAACATATCAAACGCTGTCCATGTAAATCTTTTTTCAAATTACCAAAAAAGAAATTATCGCTAGGGGCCATGTCTGAACTGTAGGGTGAGTGATCAAGTTCTTGGAAGCCGCACTCTCGAATGACGGCTTAAGAAACAATAGCGGTGTGAATAAA
Source organism: Acanthacorydalis orientalis (assembly GCA_034766995.1). Classification (NCBI taxonomy): domain Eukaryota; kingdom Metazoa; phylum Arthropoda; class Insecta; order Megaloptera; family Corydalidae; genus Acanthacorydalis; species Acanthacorydalis orientalis. The sequence continues at coordinate 12,502,925 of CM068319.1, read as the reverse complement.
TATCTATATTGTAAATAACTATATTAAATAAATAGCTTTATTGTAGTCATAATATCATGCATTATCGTGCATCAAGAGCACACTACTCTTGTTAATTTTCCACCCAGTTTTTCGCGAATATTATCCCGAAATTTATTCGCTAATGTTGAATAATATGGACTATTAATGGTAGTATTGCGCTCCTTAAAAACTTTTAATAAAATGCACTTGCAGTCCCAAAAAAATGTGACCATGATCTTTTTTTGTGGATTGAGACACCTTGGTTTTTCTTAGGAGTGATTTACCTCCTCACCACCATTCCATGGATTCTCTTTTAGACAGAGGATCATAGTGAAGGACCAGTATTTCGTCCACTATTACAATGGACTTGATTTGTGCATTTGAATCTCGATCATAGAGCTCTTCTCACATCTGAAATCTCTTAGCCCATTCTTTTTCCGTGGAGTATGAAAAATAAGATTCCCTGTATACACCATCTAATCGTTGTTTTATTTGGTGTGGTGTAACTCTTTTTTTTTGTCAGAAACTTGATTATCGCACTGTACTTATTTTTGATTTCTTGTGACCCTGTTAAGAACACCTCTTATTCTTATCGCTGTCACTGTACGACTAATCAAGTTATAACTTTAAAAGTTTTACTGAACGCCATTAAGACATTAATTTATTACACTGCACAAATTCACCATGCGTACACATGCGCAAACATGTTATGCCGAGAATATTTGGCTCAGCTCTCATACTATTTAAAACTAAATTAATTTCTTTTACAATTGGCTATTTCATTCCCTCTCAAAAATACATTTTTTTTGTTCAATACACATTTAATAAATGAATATTAATCATTTTTGATTGTTACCTATGCGTGTTTCGATAGAAATGATATGTTCGAAGTGTTTAAGTACAGAAAAATCATTTTTTTCTATATCTTTAATGGCTGTGTCTTAGAATTTCTTTATGTATGATTTGATAATTGTTTCTGTTAAAAATTTTATAAATATGTACAAGGTAAATAAGTTTAAATACGATATTTAAATTTATAAAATATATATTATAAATTTAGTATTTATTAATTTTTGTAAAGAGAATTTCACTTGTGCATCAATTTTTAATCTCATTGATCATTAATTAGTACTTCACAGTATTAATACCCTTTTCAATGTTCATTGTTATTTATTCATTAAATTGGTATAATATTTTGATTGACGGATACTATTTAAATTAATTGATAATATTTAAACATCATAAATCCTCAAATAATTAATTTAATCATTTATTTGTAATTAGTCACAGTTTCCACAAACTAAATGAATTGAACATAATTAAAAAGTGATTCTCACAAATCCAGACTGGAAAAGTTTTAAAAAATTTCACACGCACATTTTTAACAATAAGAGACGAAACTTATTAATGTTCAGAAGTAATTGAAATTCGAATCACTAAGTTTATTATTTTCACAACGCCGTATGAAAAAATTCAATCATGTAGGGTGAATTCAACTCACTCTGTATTTAAATTAAGATCGACGTCTGCTATAAAAAAGCGATCGGAAGAACGTAATTAACAGCCGTAATGACAAATGCATCTTAGGGTTGGTGATAAAGAGCGTCGAATCACTAAACTTCGATCGAGATAAGCCGGTGAACGAGTAAAGTGCATTGAAGCAGACACATACAACCCCAGTCGTAATCGAGATTGAGGGGTACAAGGTTCGCGTTGATCCTGCGAGCGGATGGGTAATTTGATTTCGAATAGTGTGAGGCGTTTTCATGAACTCCGACGTATCGCACAGAATGTGCCGTTATTTTTAGTATACGCGAATATGATTTCCCACGTGATGGTAATTTCTGGCAGTATTGTTTTTTACGAGCCGACCGAAAACAAAACTGATCGTACACATGGAACGATAGTAGTGGAGGGCAATAAACATTTACACTAACATTGAGTTTCTATGTCAGTTTACGTCGACTTAATATGAATTATTTATCAGTAGATGTATTGATCAAATACCTATATCAACTTAAATATGAACTGTACATGAATTATTTATGTACAACGAGCTAAAGTGATAGAAGATGACGTAGCAGATTTTTTCAGTAATGTAATTACATTTGATTTTCATAAATCATGTCTAAACGACAGCTGTGAGGAAGAAGAAGGGAAAAGATTTGAATGCGATAATGAAGTTTGTTTTTAAAATTTTGCAAATGTATTTTTCATGAACTTTTTTCACAATACTGAGATAAAACACACTTTCACAAATGAATCATTCTCTTATCCCCACAGACAACAATCATTCTTCTGTTCAAAAATGTTCAGTTCATGATTATTTATCATTTTTTATTGTTATTTATACGTATTTAGATGGCGATTTCATCATCATCAGAACGACAAGCTGCAGAAAAATCTGATTTGTACATTGGCTACATTTTTTTGTATATCAGTGCTCTGATGATAATGTAATCGCAATCGAAATGCGCATAAGTAACGATCAGAAATGATCGTTAATTAATAATCATTCATTAAATATTTTTTAAACAAAAAATGATTTTTTTGAGGTGGGAAGGGAGTGAAATAGCCAATTTGAAAGAAATTCATTTAGTACATTTCTGCCATTAGCTTTCTTGTGGGTTATTTTCATAATTCTTATATTTTTCACATGTCATCTACTAACCCCTTTTTAGTTTTGTCTTCTTTGTGATTCTTTATACTTTAAAACTTGCATAGGAAAAGAATTAGCTCTAAAAACTGTTTGACGCCAATTAGCTTCTGAATTATTCATATAATACATTTTAATTTGTTTTAATACTGCCGAAAAGATACTTAGCTTAAATAGTTAGCTTACTTAACCAATTTAGCTTAAGCAACGAGTTAAATTCGTAACGCACGACGATTCAAAACGTGTAACTTAAAACCCTAAGACACAAAACAATCTGAAGGATTTTTATATTAGATGGGTAGGAAAATAATTACGGTTTTTATTTTCTAAATTCTAACCTTATTTTTTTGAATAAAAATGTCATTTCTTCGTGTTCATGTTAATATCATTTTAAAGTGCATTGTTCGGTCTATATTTTGGTAACATCGAGTTTGGTTTTATTATTATATATGGTTATATTATTAATTTTGCTTCAAATTGGGCTATTGAATTAAAAGAATGGAAAAGAAGTAAATAAGAGCAGTTTTAATGTTCAAAACGGAGTGAGAGTTCGGAGTAAGAGTTCAAAACGGGTGGTAAAGCAGCAGACACTGCTCGTAAAATAAACAATGTTTCTGGTGTCGATACTGTTAAGGAACATTGGTGCAATGGTGGTTCCAAAAATTTCGTTCTGGAGACGAGAGCCTTGAAGATGCAGCAGGCGTCCTTCTTTAGCTCATAACGAACAACTGAAGGCGTTAATTGAATCAGAATCATGCACAGCAATTCGAGAGCTTGCACAAAAGTTAGGCGTTAGTCATCCAAAAGTTCCGTACCACTTAAAACAGATAGGAAAATTAAAAAAACTTGACAAATGGGTGCCGCACGAACTAATAAACCGTAATTATTTTTCTACAAACATTGTATAATAATATAATAAAATTATAGTTGTATATTTACGGGCGTCTCTCTTCAGTTCATAACGATCAACTGAAGGTGTTAGTTTGATCAGAGAATAATGCACAATTCGAGAGTTTGCACAAAAGTTAGACTTTAGTCACCCAACAGTTCTGGACCACTTAAAACCATTTAACTTAAAAAAATGTATATGAATTTAAAGATGATAAACCGCAATTATTTCTCTACCAGCCTAATATTATAAGTAAATAAGATTTTTCTGTACCCTAGTGGTTTAGAATGGTCATTGTCTTCTCAATGTCCATAAGCAACAATAAAAAATGAATCAATCGTTTTTGATCAGGTAAGAAAATTATGGTTTGTGGGACCAGAGAAGAATACCTTCGTGGAAATAAAGTGGTTTTTTTTTATCATAATATCATTGTTTAAGGAAGTAATCATCAAATAATACCTAAGATTTTAAAAGCTGAAACGATGGTACATATTTACAAAAATTTAACGCATTTCCAAAACGTGTCATCATTATCTAATATTAAACTTTTACCATAATAATTAGTTAATAAATTTACAGGTACAATATAGTAATTACAGTCAGGTGAATAAAAATAATCAACGACATGAATTGCTAAATTTCTCCGTATTACGAATTTCCCAAACGTTCATCTATATATTGAATATAATTTATATATTTTAAATATTAGCATCGTCATTAATACAATACGTGTTAATTTTTTTTGACTCCCAATTGTATACTGTAAGTTATGAATTTGTAATCTCATGAATGTTTCATTCTCATGAAATATTTAAAACATGTAATAAATGAATAATTAATACTAATGAATTGGAATGTGTAAATTTCATAAATGTAATTTGTCACTCAGACCAATTTGTATTAAAATTATAATTGAGTTATATACTCGTTTCTCAACTGTTTCATGTTACTATTTCTATATGTCTTTTAGATGTATAATTCTTGGCATAAAAAAATTAACTATTATAAAAACTAGGGGGTTTCGCTCCCTTCTCACTAACCGCTGAGAGAGCTTCGTCACTGCTCAGTCCCTCCTAACAAATAACAGAAATTAACAAACTATGCACACAAACTAATCCGTGTAAAATGTCAGTAGTAAAATTTTTATTGGAAAAGTTTATAATAATTAACATAATAAGATACAATGTTAAAATGTGTAACATTTTTTTTATTCTAAAGCTTCAATAAATACAATATTTTGAATAAATTTAATCAGTTTTACATTGAAGTCGTATACACTCTTTCGTTGTACACCTTGAGAAAGCTACATACATGTGACTCATGTCAACCAATTAGAACAGAGAACACGAGGTCTCCATCAACCAATCAGAACATGAATAATCAGTTATACATGACGACGATCACGTTTTGATTTTTATTAATAGAGATAAAGATTTTGTTTAAAACATATAAATATGTTTTTAATCACTAATGTAAACATACTAAACAAAGACTAATAATTCCACTCCAACATTTCTGAATACATGTTCAAGAGAAATGCACATATTTGTCTATAGATCAATCGTTTTTCAAATTGGAACAATACAGATCTGATATTCTGACTCAATTCAGTTTCACAAATTACTTCTTTTTCTCTCATAAACTACAACATTTTTTCTAATCAAAAATTTCCAATAATTGATTATTGTTCATTTTTATTATTTTCATTACTGCTTATGTCCATTTTTATTCCGATATTATCATCTATTACTATATATTATTGGTACTGGTTATTATTTGGTACTTTATAGATATTATATCTATAAAGTACCAAGGCATAGAAAAATCTAAATACGCAAAAGCAGTATTAAAAAAACAATCATTACTGATTTTTTGAATATTTTTGTTCAGAATTTTTTGTAATTTGTAGAGCGAAAGAATAATTAATTTGTAAAAAAGTGATGCTGTTTATTGATCCTATATTTGTTCATTTAGTTTTTTTTGAAATTGACAATTTGGCTCTAAAAATCCCTATAGAAAATTAAGAATAATTAAAAAAAATTTTTCTTATATATTTATAAAGTGTATAAGAAAAAAATATACATCTACTTTTCACTTTATATGAGTATTCGACCACTTACAAAGGAAAAACTTAAAGATATAATGGATCTGTTACTGTACATTTCGCCAATTTTCCATGAATATATTCGTACACTCAAAACATCATAAAAAGAAAATACCGTTATTGAAGAAGTAGAAGAAGAAATCTCTAGTATTATTCTAAATTAAGTTAATATGATTATAATTACAAAATGTAAGTGAATACTATTGTTTGTAACTTCCTTTTTTGCATAAACTGAAATATTTTTTGTTATAAATCATTTTAAGATTTTTAAATAAATTTAAAAATAGTCTGTCATATGAAATATCAAAAAAACTTATATTTTTTCATGATACTCTTAAAAATTCATAATTACATAGAAGATTTATATTTTAATAGTAAGTACTTTGAAAAATATTTTGTTACTTAATGGAAAAAAAAATTTATTATACACAAACGCAAAGGTCCGAATATCTCAATACAAAAAATATATGACAGTCCACTAACATAATTACCGGCACATTTATAAAAAAATAATCTCAAGTGATTAATGTAAACACTTTCGAATCAATAAATAAACAAACAAGTAATTAAATAATGTCCTGCTTGTAATTTTTCATTTTTTCAAACGAATTATAATGGAAATGTTAAAATCTTGAATATAAGAAAATACAGTTTTTGTATTCTCGGAGAAAAAAAGCGAACGACCATTTCGAGATACAAAATAATAGAATTAAATTATAATTTATGAATTCATTTTCATGGAAAGGAATTTCATATATATATATATATATATATATATATATATATATATATGTATATATATATATATATATATATATTTATATGCATGAATGTATATATGTATAAAGTGTGAGAGAAAAAGACGAAAATGAATTTTTTAAAAAGAACGAGAAATGTCAATAGCAATTTAACATAGTAAACAATATAAACCTGCACTGTACACATTTCCTGGAAGTCCAGTACCTGCTGAATAAACAACACGTTACCTAATATAAAATATAATAAATAAAAAAAAGTTTATTTGAAAGTTCGGAGCGATCTAAAAATTTAATTATACAGTACTGAGAAAATAAAGATTAGCCGTATGAAACGATCTGCTGCGACCTTTATGGATACGAAACTTTTACATTTTATATTATATTCTAATAAGAGTGGAGAAAATATGAAATTCGAATTTTTTTTCGTTGCCGTATTTACATATCGGACGGAAATAACGACCGTCACTGTAGATGCACGATAGGAAACTGAACTAGCACTTATTGAACCACAAAAGAAAATTTAATTAACTTCAGTTATTTGTGCACGTCTTAAGAATTAATACTGTATGGAAAATTTAAATTAGTTGCAAGAAATATTACGTATTCATTTTCAAATATTTATTTAGCTGTCGAAGCGCCCTAAAATCCCAAATAACTAATTAAGTAACTTAAATATTTGTATATATATATATATATATATATATATATATATATATATATATATATATTATATATATATGTGTGTGTGTGTGTATATATATATATATATAGTGGAGTCTTTTTATGCGTAACTTTTTAATGCGGTTTTGAAGTTATGCGGTGCATATTTCATTCAAATTAAATGAAGCAAAAAGCTCTCGATTTTAAAGTTCTATTAATTGTTGACTATGCACCAGGTCATCTGCATTTAGAATATCCAAATGTGTAGGTAGTGCTTTTTCTACCCAATACAATAACCATTCTTTGGATATTAGATCAAGATATACTTACTACTTTTAAAAAATATTACCTTAAGGACACTTATCAATTAATATTGGGTATAAATAGAAAATGTGTCATTAACAGTAACTGACAGTTGGAAAAAAATTCTATTTTGGACTGTTTAAATCATGTTGTATCTGCTATTGTTGAAATAAAACCACAAACTTTAAATGCTTGCTGGAAAGCAGCTTGGCCTGAATGTGTTGCAAACAGTGCAACCATTCAATCATTGACATTATTATCTGAAATCATTAGTTCTGAAATCATTAGTTAAAGCAGAAGAAAAACCTATCCCTGAATAAAGTTTTAAAAGAAACTTATAAGTTTTATATCAATTTCCAGTTGAAATCATAAGTTTGGTACATCAGATTGGTAGAGAAGGTTTTGATACCTTTAGTCAGAGTGATGTCGATGAATTGATTGTGGATAATGCCTTAAGTGACGATGATATTATTGGTATAACTTTAGATATCGTCGAAGATCCAGAAAACGATAGTGAATCGGAAGAAAAACGTATCCCTCTCACTGCAAATATAGTTCGAGAAAGTCTTCAATTTTACAATAAATTGGAAAATCATTTTCTTGTTCATGACACAAATTCAGAACGAGCCTTCAAATTCTAAGAAAAAAATTCATGAATGAGCTAAAGTATTGTATGTCTGGATATCTTGAACTGCATAAAAAATTAGTAAAATCATTATAGAAAAGTCCAGTCACTGATTACATTGTCAGAGGCAAAAAATCAACACAGAACGAAGGTGAAGTTGGCGCTAGTTCTGTCTGTGAAGAATCATTGTCTTTACCGTGCAGATCTGATACGCTGACTATCTATTCTAGTGATGAAAGTGATTTCTGATCTATTCGCAAATGATGCCGAACATTGTCAGATAGTGACAATAATTCTAATGAAAAAATATAAAATGAATTGTTACTTTTCAGTAAAGTTAAATGTATACAATTTTTAAAAAAAACTTATTTTAAGTTCTATACCAATTTCTTTCAGAGTTTCAAATGATTTTTTCTGCCTTCTTATTTTCCTGATTTATCATAAACTTTTTTTATACGATTTTTGGTGTATTTTAACTCATTGCCTTGGTTTTATGCGGTTTTAGAATATTACGGAACGTATCTCTAATTTTTAAACACACGTTATGACTTTTTATGCAATTTTTTTATATGCAGTTTTCTGAGAAACGTATCTACCGCATAAAAAGAGACTTGACTCTACTTTGTATATTTATTATTGTTCACATAATCTTATTTGTGCATCAATACTGACAGATTCATCTCTAGAAAAATCATTATATACTAAACACTGTTTATGTAGACTTCTATTGAGAATGTGTACAGTTAGAACATGTTTTTTACATTAAACCCAAATACTGTATAATGGTTGAATGAATAATTTCTGAGACGATCCTTTATTTATTTTAAAATTCAATAGAGAAGTGGAATTCCGGAAAAGGTCACATCAAATTGTTAATGAAAATAGAATATAGACAATAGGGATGAGAAGATATATCTACAGTATATTTTGTCCCAAGTTTGCTTTTGTTATTTGTAATTTTAGTACAATATGATAGTTTTTGCTTGAAAATTGCTACTGTCATGAAAGAAAGAAATATAAGGGTTAACAGACTCCAAAATAATTTGGAATAAAATATACATTTCATTTTGACGAACTTACAATGATTATTGCACGGATTGCAATTTTAGATTTTTCAGGAGTATTATTAGTTAATTTATTTTAGTATATTTACTGAATAAATTCTATATATATATATTTACCTATACTTTCTTTATACTGACGTACTGTTAAGCCTACAATATATATTTTTAAGAATTTTGTAACTAAATAAAATCCTTTCTACATTCTACAAATTGGTATATGTATGAATGGGTTTGCATATTGTATAACATTAATTCAACTGAAACCTTATAATTAAATCCTCTGTCAGTATTTTCAACCGGACATTTATTTTCTTATTGTAAGTATTCTGCAAATTTTGTTATTATTATTTATAAATATTAGGTTGACAGAAAAATAATTGCGGTTTATGACTTTCCAAATTCTTATACATTTACAGCTTTTTTTATTTTAAAAAGCTGTTTTAAGTGGTCCAGAACTGTGGGATGACTAACGTCTAACTTTTGTACAAGCTCTCGAATTGTTGTGCGTGGTTCTGATTCAAGTGATGTCTTCAGTTGTTCGTTATGAATTGAAGAAGACCGCCAACAATCTTCTTCATCTTAAAGGCTCTCGTCCCCAACATGAAATTTTTGGAACCACCATTGTATCGTACGTTCCATAACAGTATCCACACAAAAAGCATCGTTTAGTTTACGAGCAGTTGCTACTGCTTTACTACCCGTTTTGAACATTAAAGAGTATGGTCTTATTTCAGTAATAGCAGATACAACATGACAAACAGTCCAAAATAGAAAATTTAATTTTGAAAAACATAAATTTAAAAAAATATAATTTCAATTTTTTTAAACAACGTGCTTCTCATATATATATATATATATATATATATATATATATATATATATATATATATAAATATATATATAAATATATATATATATATATATATATATGAAGACGCAGAAGACAGTACCGTTGGTATAGTTAATATTTTTTATAATTTTTTTTAATAGGGTTATATCATATCAAGAAATTTGTTTTAAACATTTTCCATAATATTTTGCAGTGTATCTGATTTCAACAACCATATTTCATCCAGGATATTAATCTCTAATTACTGTAGGTTTATCGCCTTATTAACGTACATTGATTTTATTATTATTTTAACTAATATTGTCTTGAGTATTATTTTTATTTTGGGTCAGCTAAATCAGATATTTAGCTGATCGTGACGAAAAAGGGCCCGTAGAAGAACTTATCAATTTATCAATAGGATCGCAAATATCATTATGTTTCAACTTCAGACTGTTATCATTATGTTTCAACTAATAATTATGTGTATATATATATTACATTTACCATTCCAAAATAATTTAATTATGTGAAGATATTGCAATAATATAAATTTAAAATTTATTTTAAAAATTAAATAATTATCTGAATGGTTAGCACTGTTTGCAACATATCCAGGCCAAGCTGCTTTCCAGCAGGCATTTAAAGAGTGTGATTTTATTTCAACGATAGGCAGATACAACATGACGAACAGTCCAAAATAAAATAAAAAATAATTTAAAATATATAAATTTGAAAAAATATAATTTTCAATTTACATCTCATATATATATATATATATATATATATATATATATATATATATATATATATATAACGAGGAAACCCTGAATTTGCATGAAATTTTCACAGCATAACTTCAAAACCGCATAAAAATCGACTCGACTGTTTAGAATAAATAAGTTAATTGAGTATGCCTAAACATATATTGTAACTGTACTTCAGAAATAACTGTTTTTTAATTCAAATGTGTATTTTTCTTTAATTTTACGGTTTCTTATAGACTTTCCGTCGTATTAAAATCTACAGAAGAAATATTTGAGCAGAAAAGTACTTTATAATGTTTAGTAAGACATAAATTTCACATATTTTTTACAACACATTTTTAATCGTTATCACTTCCATGTATCTAATAAATTGAAATTTCTTTTTCCATAAAAAGTAACAAATACTATTCTTCAATGATCTTTCTACACAGACGTTTATCCAATACTATGTGCACGTGTGTAGCTGCGTTCATATTGCATACATAAAAACATGAATGAATATAGAATTCATTCGTTACAGAACCCTTCGAAACTATAAATAAACGCTACAGCCCGCGTACGTATGAATAATGTCCTTCGGATAGATTTTTCCACGGCAGAAAGTTTTCAAGACCTCTGTACGTATAGTATACGAGCGGAGGGTCGGTCAGAGTCCCGAAATATTACCGTCACCGGTAGTAAAAAATATTGCTTTTTCGTTGCGCGTCGGCAACAGAGGCCTTACAAATTTCACGCGTCGCAGAATGCCGTGTCCCCTCGCTAGTTGGCGTTATAAATATTTCACCTTGGACGAATTGTTCTCTAATAAATCTCCATAGATATATTATTATTTCCGTCGTTTATTAAACGGACCGACGCGGATCGAAACCGTCCGTACTGTGTCGATTGTAATCTTCGTTAATTACAACGTAATCCGTTGATCCAGACCAACCGCAACGCATTCGAACGTTATTATTTTTTTATTTGTTTGTGTTTTTGTTATATGTGAATTGTTTTTCTCGAAGGCAATTATCTTCAATTAGACGTATAAACAGACATTGATGAGCGTTTCGAAATGAGATAATATTGTACGAGTTATCTTTAAATCTTATGCCTTTCTTGACAATATACGAGGGCAATTCGAAAAGTTTCCAGTCTGACATATAACCGACGGTAATATTTTTAATATTTGTAGCGCATTACAACGCGATATCTATCTTATACATAACCACAAAGTCTATAATTAATGTGTCAAAGCAGTTTGTTGCAAACATCAATTTAAATAAATCTCTTTTTGTGCCATTAAATAACGGAACAAAAAGAGATTGTATTTTCAATTTTATCCATTTAAATAAATGGATAAAACTGAACATCGTGCGGTGATAAACTTTTTTGTCAAAAAAGGCTTAACACCAACAGACATCTTTAATGAAATGAAAAATGTGCTGATTGATAGTACACCTTCGTATACAACCGTAAATAAGTGGGTAACTGAATTTAAATATGGCCGTGTAAACTTTGAAGGTAACCCACGTAGTGGATGTTCGAAAACTGCAACGAAAGAAGAAATCATCCACAAAGTACACGATATTGTCTTACAGGATCGACGATTGAAGGTGTTCGAAATTGATAAGATTGTAGGTGTCTCCGATGAAAGCGTATATCACATCCTAACTGAAGAGTTAGGTATGAAAAAGCTATCGGCAATTGGGTACCGCGTTTGCTGACAATCATAAACGCATTTAAGTACAAATTTCCCAAGACAGTTTGGATCGATTTAAGAGGGATACGATTGACTTTATCTGGCGATTTGTGACTATAGATACGGCTTGGATTCAGTATTACACTCCAGGGTCAAAAAAATAATCAAAGCAATGGAAGCACGGTAATTCTCCGCCACCAAAGAAAGCAAAATCAGTTTTATCCGCTGGAAAATTTATGTCTTCATTTTTTTGGGATGCTAAATGGATCCTGCTAATCGACTACTTTCCAAAGGGTCAAAAGATAACGGAATCATATCATACTAAACTTTTGGATCGACTCGATCAAAGAATTCGTGAGCGAAGACCAGGTTTACCAAAGAAAAAAAAATATTTTTCATCAGGTTAATACACGTTTCCACAAAAGCGTTGTATACATCGCAAAACTCGCTGAATTGAAGTACGACTTTTTGCCTCATCCAGCCAATTCTCCATATTTGGCCTACTCAGATTTCTATCTATTCCGGAAACTTAAGGAAATTCCATGACGATAATCGATTTTCGTCGGATGAAGAACTGATAGTAACAGTAAATCGCTATTTTTAAGGATCTCCAAGAAAAGAATGTCCGAGACGACATAAGGCACTGGAGTGTCGTTGGATGAAGTGTATTGAATTTCAGTAAACACCAAGAATTCGTAAAAAAATACTAAGTTCATCAAAGAAAAAAAATATTTTCTATCAAGACAATCCACGTTCCTATACAAGTGTTGTTTGTATGGAAAAACCCGCTGAATTAAACTACGAATTGCTGCCCCATCAAGCCCATTCTCTAGATTTCGTTTCATCAGATTTTCATCTGTTCCTAAAACTTAGAAAAATCCTTGGTGGTAGGCGATTTTCGTCATATGAAAAACAGATAGCAACAGTGAATAGCTATTTTGAGGATTTCCAAGAAAAGATTGTCCGGAACGGCATAAAAGCACTGGAGGATCGCTGGATGAAGTGCATTGAAGTTTAGAGGGACCATATTGAAAAATGAAAGTAATTTAAAAATACAAGTTATAATCTTTCATAGTTAGGCTGCGAATTTTTCAAATTGCCTTTGTATTAGAAATATTATATCAGGTGAAGAATTCAGATTCATAAATATATCCTCTTTGTAAATAGTAAAAGAAATTATAATCAATATATGATAGCCAGTACTTTACATTTTTATTTAAAAATGATTTTTCTCTTTTGCAACTATCACTTCAGTAGAATTTATTAAAATCATTACTTATCGTGCGTGCTACATTCGATTACAAATTTATCCTAATTTGAATTAAAAAAACAAAACTTGAATTTTATATAATATTATGTATGGATATTAATTGATAAGTGATAATTCAATATGAATACAAAGTGTAAATACACATCATATTATATAAAACTTATGAATATTGAATCTTACCAATATTGATATTCATGGCATTTTTCGAGCATTAAAGGCGACAATACCATAACAATATTAAATTCTGCTCACTTTTACACATTGTAGAAAAAATGAGTCAGAAGATAATAAAAGCAATAGTGCGAGAAAGAGAAAGAATGAATTAAACCAAGTACCACAATCTACAATACTGAAAACTGTCGTGTGAAATTGGCGACATACAATAGCGCCTCTGTTGACTTGTGTTGATATGATTATACGGTTAGCTATGTTTACATTCGCTTTTACACTATTTTCAATATATTTTTCCATTGTACGAAAGCAAGGAAATGGATCTTTATGACATAAAATCTTTTATTCTATATACTTAATTTTTATTAAGTTTATTTTTCTAGATAATTTACCTCTTATTTTCAATGCACTTATTCCAACTCTTAATAAGCTTTTGAATTCCGTTATTAACACGTTGATTGCCGGTGGGGGTCACTGGTGACCGGCGATGCCAAGATTAGTAAAAACACATAATTCAAGTAAATAGCAGCCATTTTAAAATTGTCAATATTATTATCATTATTATAATGATGTAAAAAAACTAGTGTACAAAAAACATCGAAACGTCATAAAAAAAAATATACTCCAGGGCCGCGGGGTCACCGATGATCCTCACTAAGATAAATGGATAAAACATGATAATACAATTCAACTTAACTGTTGATTATTACATTTTAGCACAATATGCATTACACAACAAAAAAAATCTTTACGGCCCCTTAGGCAAGTCACATAAAATTGGTCCGGCATTTAGCATGTTAATGACTCCCTCAACAGAAAGAAACTTTTATCCTTATCTATCAAACCAGAAATAACTATTTTGTTTTTTATGTATAACTGCAATTATGTATTAAATTATTCGATGATTTGTGATCTTTTTTAACACATTTTATTGATCAACAAAATCAAATTGAACTTTAGTACATAATCCGAAATATAATATAAGTTCAAGTTGGGACACAATGCAGCGGTAGCCAGTAGAAATATCAATGGAGCTTTCGGAGAAGGGTCGGCTAGCCAGGGAACAACTCAATTATGGCTCAAAAAATTTCGTTCCGGTAATATGAATCTCGACAATGAGCCTTGAGGAAGACCCAAAACCATTGTGAACAAATAACATTTGAGAGCCATGGTGGAAGCTAATCCACATGCAACAGTTCGAACTTTCGCATGTGATTTAAGTGTTAGTGTTATGACTGTTCTCGTCACCTCGCTGCAATAGGAAAGGTGAAAAAGCTGGATAAGTGGGTGCCACACGAATTGACAGTTGGTCAGAAACTGAGAAGCTTAGAGGTGTGTTCTTCATTGATAATTCGAAATGATAAAACAACATTTTTAAATCGAATCATTACTTGTGATGAAAAGTGGATTCTGTATGATAACAGAAAAAGATCTGGACAATGGTTAAATGCAAATGAAGCTCCAGGGCACGCACCCAAGCCGTCATTACACCAAAAAAAATATGATTACTGTGTGGTGGACAAATAAAGGAATAATCCATTATTCTTTTTTAAAACCAGGCTAATCAATTACAGCTAATTCGTATTGTCGCGAAATCGACAATATGAATGAAAAATTAAAAACAAAACAGCCAATGCTAATCAATAGATATGGGTCAATAATATTGCAAGACAATACTCGACCACACACATCTCGAATCACAATTTCCAAATTAAATTCATTAAATTATGAAATTTTACCGCATCCCCCTTATTCATCAGATCTCTCACCGACAGACTGTCATCTTTTTCGCCACTTGGAATATTATTTAAGAAATAAAAAATTCCGAAACCAAACGGAAGTGATTCAACGATTCGAAGACTTTATAAGCTCTAAAAATGTCGATTTTTATAAAAATGGGATAAACAATCTCATTTTTCGTTGGCAAAAGACCATTGAAGCTGATGGAGCTTATTTTGATTAAATATATTTTGTTTTGTTAAAAATATTGCGTTTTAATTCTCACCTACAAATTCTGCAATTTCGTATGTTACACTCTAATATAATAAATATATATATATATATATATATATATATATATATATATATATATATATATAAATATATATATATTAACATATTAAAAGCTCTCAACTTAAACTATATTTGTGAAATATATGTTTAACAGAAGTTGTAAGCCATATATATCGACTTAGTTTTACGATAAGCAGGAAATACGCGAACTGGGTTCTGTTGCAAGGATATCCGGAAGATATATATATATATATATATGTATGTATATAACTATGAGTAGAGAGTTAGATAATGGATCGATTTTAATATGAACGTAGAGAATCTTGTTTATCACATCAGAGAATTAGTTTTCTCGTGATATGTCAGAACTTACTTGACAGAGTGAACACAATTGCCAGTTGTGAAGTTTTAGTATTGTTAGTTTCCTGAATGTGTCACAACGTGAACGAGTCGAAATGTAATAGGAAACACTTTTATTTTTTAATATTACTCTGAATATTATGGTACGTGCTGGGAAACTATATAAATTTTATATAACTAAATTTCACTTCTTGTATTTTCTTCGTGCATAAATTAGATAAAACTGAAATATTTTTAATATATCTTCAGTTACATTAAGTATTCATGTTTGATAATAATAAAATTTTACTTTTCCTCCGCATACTTATATTTATGAAAACATTATGGACATATTGTAAAATATATTTATTATTAAATTGTCTCTAATTTCATGCAACTATGCAACGCTATAAACACACACTGACACATGACTTCTTATAAAAAACAGAATATATATTAAAAACCGAAGACAATAAATTTTTAATATTCTGGTTAAATTCACTTTGACAAATGATTTTTTTCACGCCACAAACTAGTACGAGTACGTCCTGATCATTTTTTTTTTTGATAAATGATTATTGATCATTTTTGATTGTTAGTTATGCGCATTTTGATGGCAATGCCATTATTCTTTCAGTGCTAAGGTACAGAAAAAGTTGATTTTTAAAAAGGTGCTGTGAGTTTAATAAAATATATATATATATATATATATATGTATGAATTAAATTGCTTTTATTTTTCAATATGGTCCCCCTGAATTTCAATGCACTTCATTCAGCGATGCTCCAGTACTTTTGTCCTGTCATGGAAAATCTTTTTTTGGAGGTTCTGAAAATAGCGATTCACTGTTGTTATCAGTTCTTCATTTGCTGAAAATCGCCTACCACCGATGATTTTTTTAAGTCTTGGGAACAAATGGAAATCTAAGGGGGCCAAAATAGGAAAATAGGTTGGATGGGGCAACAAGTCGCACTTCAATTTAGTGAGTTTTGCCATGGATACAACACTTATACGAGGCCGTGCATTGTTCTGATGGAAAATATTTTTGTTCTTTGATAAACCTGGTCTTCGCTCACGAATTCTTTGATCGAGTCGATCCAAAAATTTAGTATAATACTATCCCGTTATCTTTTTACCATTTCAAAGGTATTCGATTGGCAGGATCCATTTAGCATCCCAAAAAAATGAAGTCATAACTTTTCCAGCGAATAAAATTGATTTTGCTTTTTTTAGTGGCGGAGAATCACCATGCTTCCATTGCTTTGATTGTATTTTTAAGTCAAGGGTGTAATGGTGTATCCAAGTCTCATCTGTAGTCACAAATCGCCGGATAAAGTCACTCATATCCCTCTTATATCGATCCAAACAGTCTTGAGATATTTGTACTCGAATGCGTTTATGATCAATTGTCAACAAACGCGGCACCCATCTCACTGATAGCTTTTTCATACCTAACTCTTCAGTTAAAATGTGATACACGCATTCATCTAAGACACCCACAACATTAACAATTTCGGACACCTTCAATCGTCGATCCTGTAAGACAATATGGTACACTTTGTGGATAATTTATTCTGTCGTTGCAGTTTTTGGACGTCTACCACGTTGGTTATCTTCTAAGCTTGCATGGCCACATTTAAATTCAGCTGCCCACTTTTTTACAATTGTATACGAAGGTGTACGATCAACCCGTACATTTTTCATCTCTTTAAAGTTTTCTGTTGCCGTTAAGCTTTTTTTGGGGAAAAAAATTTATCCCCGCACGGTGTTTTAAAAATTTATCACCGCAACTCTATCCATTTCAACAACGGCACAAAAAGAGATTTATTTAAATTGATGTTTGCAGCAAACTGGTTTGACACATTAATTATAGACTTTGAAGCTATATATAAGATATATATATATATACATACATACAAATATATATATATATATATATATATATATATATATATATATATATATATATATATATGTATCGCTTTGTAATGCCCTAGAAATATTTAAAATATTACCACAACTTATATGTTAGGTCACAAACTTTTGAAATCACCCTCGTATTTAGGAATAAACTGAAGTAATATAAGTAAATAAAACCAATTTTCAATTTCAGTTTTTAAACTACAATATTATATATATACTGGTTGCAATCTAAGTATAGCAATGTAAACTGAGTGTTAGTTTAACTGTTTCATTATTTTTAGTTGATGTAGTGGAATTTATTTACATATTTTTTAGCTTTTGATGTTTCTGTTGGGCTTAAATATGTCTTTCACATCGGTACGATTATTTTCAGAAAATTTCAAACGTTTATTTTTTTAATTTTGCACACAATTAATCCTTTTCCGTATAATATAGAGCGAGACTTGTGATACGGATTACAGGAAAAACATGAGAAAAACAAGTTAGACTCTTGATACGGTTTGACTATGATAGTTGTTGCCGCGAATTAAGTCATAAAGTATGACGTTAAAATATAGTATCCTGATTTAGGTATGCATGTTAAATATATATCTTCTATCTTTTCGCCTCTTCATGTAGAAAAATCGTTATGTTTATGTTACCCTTTATTTACTGATTTAAGGAGAACTCGAAAATGAAATAACTTAATTTTTATTATAAATAATAATAATATTTTAAAACAGAAAACAGTAAAATAGTATTTTTTCAAATGTAAATTTTAGAACGATTGCTTTATTTCAGGCTAGAAGATTTGTCATTCGCCGTGAGCTGAATGATAAGTAATTAATTATTTAATAATAGTTTTTGTTTATGGGCTGTTCTTTTCATTAAAGTTCAGACAGTAGATAAAACGGTAAAGAACACTGAAAATTTAAACAATTTTGACATCATCATCAAAGTGTAAATTTGAAACAATCAAAAATAATTATTTATTATTGAATATTTTTAATCAGAATTTTTGTTATTTATGCGATGAAGCAAGATTAATATCCGAAGGGGAAAAATACCGAACACTATGAAATATCAGTATCTCCATTTAGTTTTGATTTCATCTATTAAATATTTCTTAATAGCTATTTAATGACTAATATTGACACCTAATCCAAGTATTATATATATTTTCGAGTGTCGACGGTTCTTAAAAAAATTAATCTGCCCGTTTCAAATTTTACAATGTTCATCGTTCGCAAAAGCAGTATATTCATGTAGAGAAAATCTGCTGTGCACAGCTATTGAAGTAGATATCTGTGAAAGTAGTTCTGTGTACAATCCGTATTTCCTTGAAGGATAGAGATTTTCCGCTAGATTACGTTTTTATTTGAAGCATTTAATGTAAAACGTCTTAGCCACGGACATTATTTTCTTTTTTTAATTTAGATTTAAACTCTAAATGTTTTAATCAGTGCTGTATTCAGCTGAATTTGTTGTCCTAGTATCCTTAGTTCTTTTCAATCACACGATTTTTTAACTTCTATGCCTATTTTCGACACGTCTGTTACTTAAGACATCTACACAGGTAATTTAATTCAATTGCAATTTACGGTCATTTATATGTATATATATATATATATATATATATATATATATATATATATATGTATATATAATTTAGGACGTGCTTTCTTCACAAATGAATTATTTTCTCACTCCATAAGTCACAAAAAAATCTGATCAATAATGTTCAAACATAAATAACAATCAAAATTGATCAGTAATCATTTATTGAATATTTTTCTATTGAAAATTATTTTGTGGTTTTGCGGCTGCCCACAGTACCAGAACTGGATCGTGTAGCGTGATTTATTGAAGGATATAATACCATC
Organism: Acanthacorydalis orientalis; assembly: GCA_034766995.1. Classification (NCBI taxonomy): domain Eukaryota; kingdom Metazoa; phylum Arthropoda; class Insecta; order Megaloptera; family Corydalidae; genus Acanthacorydalis; species Acanthacorydalis orientalis. The sequence continues at coordinate 12,483,011 of CM068319.1, read as the reverse complement.
CGACTATTTGTATTTGTTTACCTATTTAATATTTTATATTTTCACATATTTATAGGTTTTAGATATAAGTTTAACCCTTTATTTTGAATTGTTATTATTGACATTGTCATATTTGTTTATTTTATGTGGAATCGTTTTTGAAAAAATATAATCGTTTTATTATGTTTTAAGTAATTCATATATTCTTTAAATGTTTTTCCAGTTGAACTAATATATTCTTTATTATGTATATAAAACACATTAAAATTACTTAATTTTATATTTTTATACATGTGACTCAATTAATGCGCAATCCTGATACTCTTTGTCATTTTGGATCAGAGAAGTTTTTCTTCTTCATTAGTAGCTTCTGCAGATATGTCCTTTTCAAGAAAGTATTATAAATTCTAATTTAGTTTCAATCAAAGTTTCTAAAATTACTTAAATATGACATATATGCCTAAACTAGTAGTGAGGAATAGAAACTCACATAATTTAGACACGGAGACCACAGTAACAACTACATAGTATTACATAAGAATTTATAAAATCCGTTTAGGTTATGTTACTTTTTTTCAATTTGGGATTATACGTTTTTTTATTAGTCTTTTTTGTTTTCAATATTATCTTCCTATTTTATTTTTTAAACAGTTTTGTTATTGGGTTATCATAACTACGGAAATATTTTCTATAAAAGCACTAGATAGAAATGTACAAAATTCAATTAAACATCAAATTCTGATTCCTCTTTTGTAAATTATACAGCTATTATGATTTGAAATGCACTGTTTTCATTATATTGAAATACAATCGATACGAATTCCATTCATAGCATGCGTGCAAACTGATTTTTGTGGTAAAAACGAACTTGACTGATTTAATTACCATTTTCGACAGTCACAAACGAATCAATAGCATTGTGGCTTGTTTAAAGTGGTTTTTTTTGTCATTTACTGCATGTACATTCTTTTAATCTTGTGGTAGTCTACTTATTAAATAGGTAGTTATGTTGTATGTTATATATACATACATGCATATATATATATAATATAATATATATATATATATATATATATATATATATATATATATATAATATAATATAATATAATATATATATATATATTATATTTATATATATTAGGTGTTGGAATTAATTCGTAGCGTTGTACAAGAGATGGCGTAGATAGTATATTCTTCCATTGTTCCCTTTAACCAAATATTCTCCGTAAAACAGCTGTCCTTAGGCGTCAGTTTCAGTATATGTCATTTGGTTGAAACGTAAATAACAACACTTTGTACTTTATCGACTATGTCGAATTTCGTGCTGAATAAATTGTCTTTGCGGGGAGTTTTATTTCATTACTTTAACATGAAAAAAGTGCTGCCGAAAGTCATCGTATTTTAGTGGAAGTTTATGCTGACCATGCTCTAGCTGAGCAAACGTGCCGGAAGTGGTTTGCACGTTTTAAACGTGATGATTTCGACTTGGAAGACAAGGAACGACCTGGACAGCCAAAAAAGTTCGACGATGAAGAATTGAAGGCATTGCTTAATGAAGACCCATGTCAAATACTTCAAGAATTGTCTGAATCGTTGGGGGTTGACTTGTCAATGGTAGGAAAACGCCTTAAAGCCATGGGAATGATCCAAAAGCAAGGAAATTGGGTCCCATACGAATTGAAACCGAGAGACGTTGAAAGGCGTTTTTCTGCCTGTGAACTTCTGCTTCAACGGGAGAAAAGGAAGAGATTTTGGTATCGAATTGTCACGGGCGATGAAAAGTGGATCGATTATGACAATCCCAAGCGCAGAAAGTCATGGTTTAAGCCCGGCCAACCATCAACACCAGCGGCAAAGCTAAATATCCATGGATCTAAGCTCATGCTGTGTATTTGGTGGAATCATAATGGTGTGATCTACTATGAGCTGCTCAAACCGAATGAAACCATCACTGGGGATCGCTACCGACTACAATTACGTCTCCTGCCCGAAAGATGGGAAAAAGTAGTGGCTAACGATGGACAATATACTTTGAATGATATGTTTTTTTCAATTCCATTTAAAATAAACGATCTTTTTTCATGAAGAAACCCCTACGAATTAATTCTAACACCCAATATAGATACATATATATATATATATATATATATATATATATATATATATATAAGGTTGAGTCGTAGATTATTGCGTTTTTTCCGGCACTGTTTTCAAAGATTGACTGAAAATAAATTTTTCCGCCTACTTTTTTATAAATTCAAGGTACTTTCAGGTACCTAGTAGGTGAACTAATTAATTCAGTTCCTTTTTTATAGAAAATAAATATTTATGGAAAAATGGATACATTTCAACCCTCAAAATATCCCTCAATCTTTTCTATACCTTTTCTCCATCTGTCAAATAATTAACGAATCCAATGGCGGCCTTGCGTCAATGAATTCTTAATGCATTTTCAGATTTCTTCCACTGTTTTAACATTTGTTCAATGTTTTATGTATCACAACATCTCCTAAAGCTGAACATCATTCCTGTGATTTCAGTAGAATTTCTTCAACTAGAATGCATAAAGTATACAATGTTTAAAATGTTGCTTCTCGGACGCCATTGTGTTCTACTACTGTTTTTTGAAGTTATGTCAACTGCTTTAACAAGATATGTAATATTTTTAAGCGTTAAGGCTGGCACTTTAAAATTCTAAACTAATGAGAAAATATCTTAATTGAAAACAGAGTTATGATTTATTTAATTTAAAGGCACAAAATTAATTTTTACACCTAATATATTATAAATAGACTTCAATGAGAATTTTTAACTTAGTTTAGTTTTGAAGATCAAATAACATGTTTACTATGACTGATCGGATGCATTTAAGACATGCAATTTTGTATGATTTTTTTTATAAAAAAAAACTTTACAGCTACAAAAATATTCAAAATGTGCACGATAAAGAATCTTTATCTATCAGAATGTATCAAAGTTGATTCCAAAAAAATTGTTCAGGAAATTGAAGCCCTGGAGCCAAACTACGATCGGAAAGAAATTAAATATACGCAAAGGATGATCTTATCATCATAGTGGATGTGTATCCAAGAATTTATAACACGTGAGTTAGCAGAAAATATGTCTCACAGTCAATAGCGCTCTGATATCGGCACAAACTCGAAAAATGCAAGTGTGGCATTTGGGTAGCACATCTTTTATCTAAAAGTATTTATTGAATAAAGTCCTGACCTGTGTTAGTCTCTCAAATCGTCAAAATCGAGCACCTTTCCTGGAGAGAATAATAACCGGAAATGAAAAGTGAATTCTCTAAAATAATGAGGAGAGGAAAAAACAATACTTACATATAAGAAGGTACCCACACCCAATACTTAGGATAGACTGCCTCTTAAAAATGTATGCTTTGTGTTTATAATCGTTTGGAATATAAGAACTAGAGCTCACTACGAGATTTGAAACGAAAACTATATTGTTAATTTAGAACTTTACTGTCAGCAACTGGAAAGTTTAAATGGAAAACTTGAAGAGAAGCATGAATATTGAATCAGTCATAAATGATTAATACTGCATCATGATAACGCCAGACCGGATAAAGCAATGGCAACGCTGCGCAAACCAATCGAATTGAATTGGGAAATTTTATCACACCTTCAATACAGTCCAGAGATCGATTAATATGATGACAATTTACTCTGTTCATTTCAACATACTCTAAAGGGAAAATTGTTACCTCACAATCAGTCATTGAAAACCAGATGGGTGGATTCTTTGCATCAAAAAGGATATCTTTTTTTTTAAACAAAAGCGGAATTGAAAAACTAGTTAACAGATGAAAAAGGTCGTACTGAACGATGGTAATTGTATTACTGATAAAAAAAATATCTTTTTCTAAAATATGTATTTCAAATCATAGCTCCCGAAAAACACAAACTTATGATTCAAACGAATATATATATATATATATATATATATATATATATATATATATATATATATATATATATATATATGACTAAATAAATATTAGAGAAGGAGCATCTAGATAGAAAATTGAATTAATTTGGTCTAATAATGAACAGCTTAACAGAAAGTAGATAAGTTTGAGTCTTAAATATTTTGACAATTGAATCCAACATGAATGTGTGTACATACTCTGCTGCAATAAACTCAGTTATACAAGTCTTATTTAATGAATTTTAATAACTTTTTGAATTATGTATTCCCTGAGTTTCTATATTTAGCATTTTCTCTCTCTATATTTATAACGAGTAAATTTATTGTAATTTTAAAGAACGAGTACATACTAACAAGCATGATACAAACAAATCTTCTCATTTTTAATCGTGTGTTAATGACGGAACCATGACTCAATCATCTTCAAATTTAAGTTTTTGATAACTGGTTCCAGTTTTATGGAAGCGCTGGAGCTATAGTTTGTAGTGTTAAATTCATTGTACTGTTTTTCTAGTGACCTTCATTCTGTTCAAAATAATGAAGATCATTAAGACAACAAGATCATAGATATATAAATATACAACTATAATTTTATTATATTATTATATAAGGTTTGTAGAAAAATAATTACGGTTTATCAGTTCATGCGGCATCCATTTTTCAAGCTTTTTTGATTTTCCTATCTGTTTTAAGTGGTACAGAACTTTTGGATGACTAATGCCTAACTTTTGTACAAGCTCTCGAATTGCTATGCGTGGTTTTGATTCAATTAACGCTTTCAGTTGTTCGTTATGAGCTGAAGAAGGACGCTTGTGACATTCATCTTCAAGGCTGTCGTCCTCAGAACGAAATTTCAGAACTAATTTTGCACCGTACGTTCCTTAATACTATCCACACCAAAGTACCGTTTAGTTTACGAGCAGTTTATGCTGCTTTGCCATCCGTTTTCAACTCATAAGAAAAATGCTTTTATTTGCTTATTTTCCATATTTATTTTAATAAGCCAGTTTGAAATTAATAGTAAAACCAAAGTTTATGTTACAAAAATGCAGACCAAAAAATTCACTTTAAAATGATATTAATGTGAGCATGATGACATGATACTCATTCAAAAAAAATTACGGTTAGAATTCATAAAACAAAAACAGTAATTATTTTCATACTAACCTAACAGAAAATAATTTTCTAAAGTGTTATTTAATAAAACTGTTTTAAAAATTTCTGACAAAGTGTCAACATTTTTTATTTCGACTTTAATTATTATAACAATTATCTATGTTAGATTGACTGTCTAGCCTTTGTTGAATTGTTTTCTCTGCTAGATATTTATTAAATAATTTAAATAGAATCGTTTACAACACATTGTCTTCTTTTTAGTAAATTAATCCTTTTTAGATATTTTAGCATCACACTAAAGCTTGTAATACGAGTATCTTTTCAAATAAAACGAGCAGTGTCCTTTATACATGCTTAATATTTTGAATTTTACAAATCGTATTCGGATCGCAAATATTATACTGCACTAGTTCAGTAATGATCTCACTAGCAGTAAGCTTTTTCCTGTACTATAATCTCACATCATTTATAGTTCTTGTTACAAAATTCAAGGTATTATGAGCTTTACTAACAAGCTCACGTATGCGATGTTTCCACGACAAAAATGAATTTATTATCACGCTTGGAATATCCCTCATAAGTACATAATAAATGTTCAAAAAAATCAATATTGGAATAAGTAATTCAAAATACAGATAAATTCGGAAATGAATATTCTAGATCAATGGTGTCAAAGTGATATATGAACACGGGCCATCAAATTCAGTTTAAGAGAGTCAAAAAAAGTCACTCAAAAAAAATTTAGCGAGCAAAATAAAATCTTTGATTTATATTTGAAAACATTTCATTTAAATTTTTCATTTATTTTTCCTTTAATGAATTTATAAAAAATTTAAAAAATACATTAATTTTAGGTATTGTTGTCGAACGTTACAACAGAATTTTAAATTAGAGAAATTAAAAAAATAATACTTTTTACTAAATACTCTTTTTGTGGTTTTTTGATATTTTTTCTATAACTGTTAAATGTTCATTTCTCAATCTCGACCTATGTGAAATCTTATGAGTCTTTAACCTTTTGCAGTTGAATGTCACCATACAAGCGGCATCACACTTTTATTTACTAGGTCGAATATCGCCGCCAGAGCGGCAGAAAATAATTCCGTTATCAAGTTCCACACAAAAACTAAACCACATTTTTATTCTCAAATAATTATTACTATTCTCCAATGAAATCTAAAATTCCGTTAAACACAATACTTTTACTTAACATTTTATATTTAACTCTTCGGTACATAATTTTACTTTATACAAAAAAGTATATTCGACCCAGCCAAAAATGCAGGTTTATAATAGTTACATATTTATTGGCCTTACACGACATTATTTCCCATTTATGAATGGCATATTCCCGACTATTACTTACATTAAAGGAATTTGAAATTTCAACGCAGTCTGTGTTTTATTTCAAATTAAAAAATGCGTTTTTATTAGAAAATTATATATATATATATATGCAATTACAAGAACCGCAATAAATATGTATGTTTATAAAAGTTTTCGTTCACAAATGTTTAAAAGGGAAAATAAAATGTTCACATAGGTATGTATTATCAAACATTGCCAAGATTCTTGCTGAAAACATACGAGTATGCATTTCAATAAAATATCTAGCAAGTACGAATAAAAATCTAGAATACTTTCGGGTGCTAATGACCTTAGCTGTCGAAGCGCCCTAAAACCCCAATAACTATCTGGAATACTTATTCGTTTACTTATTTCTTTTAGCACCGTGTTTCATTGAACTTCTATCATTTCCATTCGGATGTTACTTCTTATTATCATTTTAATATTTTAATAAAATCATATTCAAGATTTGAGCCGCGGGCCGCATTCTAGAGCCTTACGTGCTGCGTATTTGACACTACTGTTCTAGATTATTACATTACAAATTCTATTTTTCTTTAATGAACAGTAAGAACACCAAGAGCTAAATAAAAATAGAAGTGCCTGTGTATATATATATATATATATATATATATATATATATATATGTATGTATATATATGTGTGTGTTTATATATGTATATATATATATATATGTATATATATATATATATATATATATATATATATATATATATATATATATATATATATATATATATCATCATCATCATCATCTTCAGCCATATATATATATATATATATTAGCTCGATGTAAAAATAATTACAGTTTTTATCATTTTAAGTTTGGTGTCTACTTTTCTAGTTACCGTTATGTTTTGTTATAGTCATGTGATATATCATTATAAACAATGAAATTAGCACTACTGATTTCAGCTTATCTCTATTGTTTTCATTCTTTAATATTATTGGATATAACCTCTTAAATTAGTCATTGAAAAAAGCAAATTCTTAAAGTAACAGAAACTGCTCGAAATATCAAATTTGTTTTTTTGTGAAAAATCAATTAGTGAACGTTCAGCTCAACACGTTCCAAACATTTCGTAATGAAAACGAAAGGCGTGATGATAAGCAGGGTTGTGGACGTCCTTTAACTGTAGACAATAATGATTTAAGAACCATTATTGAAGCGGACCCAAGTAACACAACTCGAGTGGTGACAGAAGAACTCAATATTGATTGTTCAACAGTTGTTCGACATTTCAGCTTAATTATAAAAACAAAAAAGCTGGATAAATCAGTGCCGTATAAATTAATTCAAGCAATTCGGTGATACGAAGTCTTCTTTTCGCTTTTTTCTGCATAACAAAAATGATCCCTTTCCTGATTACATTGTTACAAGTCATGAAAAGTGGATTCTCTACAACAATCTGAAACGTTCATCACAGTAGTTAGACTGAGGAGAATCACCAAAACAGTTTCTTAAACCGAAACTGATGAATGAAAAAAAAGATTATGGTTACTGTTTGGAGGTCGGCATGTAGCATCATTCACTAGAACTTTTTAAATCCTGGTGAAACAATAACAGCAGAAAAATATTGTGAAGAAATTGAAAAAATGCATGAGAACTTGCATCGTTTACGGCCAGTATTAGTCAATCGAAGAGAACTGTTTGTTCTTCATGACAACGCCTGACACACATCTCACAAATGACTTTAAAAAAATTAAATGAACTGGGTTGTAAAATCTTACCTCACCCACCATATTCTCCGGATCTGTGTCCAACAGATTATCATTTTTTTAAACATTTGGGTAATATTCTACGAGAGAAAGTTTTTAAAGATTAAAGACAAAAGTATCAACTCAAAGCGCTTTTGATGAATTCGTTAATTCCAGAAGTTCAGAATTCTATCCTGTAGGAAGGAACAAACTTGATTTCCGTTAGGAGAAAGGTGTGCAAGCCGATGGTATTTATTTTGAATAATAAATATAATTTTTTACTGATATATGTGTCTTTATGCTTGATACGTAAAAACTGCAATTATTTTTACACCAACCTTATATATATATATATATATATATACTCGTATATATATGTGTGTGTTTGTGTATGTAGTATGGATGTATGTTCGCACACATATATGTGAGATGTTAGTTGGCGTTTTTAAAAATCTTTTCCACAATTTAAACTGAAATGTCTGTCGCTATGTGCATTTTTTTAATCCCACATCTTACGAACAAGAGAGACTTCAGATGAGTTCGTGCTTCTGCATTCTATCTTGTAGACACTGTCACATCCACAACGTCTCTATAAACCGTATAATCGGATTATACGACCGAACGTAATATCCGGAATTAGAAGAGATTTCGTGTGCGTTGCATGTATATACATCTTTATATATATATACATATATATATATATATATATATATATATATATATATGTATGTATATATTTGTACGTACGCAAAAGATTTATTTTCAAAATTACAAACTGCGAGTTATGTAGACACAACACTTTATTTTTAAACATTCGAAATTTTATATTTTTATATGGAATGATTCGTTGAAAAATTGTATTATTAAAAAAACAAATGTTCATTTTTAATATAATTTTGAACTAGTTATTAGTTAATTTAAAACTTAAATACTTATATTTATATGCAGAATCAAATTTAAAACGACTGCAAAAGAAAAGAATCAGGATAAATGTTTTAAGCCATCGGTTGATATTTTATGAAAAAAAAAACTATAAAGAAATTAATATAAATATAAAGAATTGTTATACAGAATTAAACACGTTATAGACAAATATTTTTATAATAAACGCATTCATTACTTTGAATTTTTTTAAATAAAAAAAACTTTAACATTCTTAATATTTATATAAGAAACTAGTTGAACAGTATGAAACTCTGTATGAAATTTGGCTTACAGGTTTGAATCAGATCGCCGCAAGACTATATTTGGGGTCTCAGGCGGTTCTGATTTCAATTTACTGCAAACCGTTTGTAATCTCAATTTCTCTCAATTATTTTTCAACCTTATTTGTACATAATACTATTATATAGTAATATAGTATTTTTAAAAGTTTGATTTCAAGTTTTCACATTAAGTCCTGGTGTCGTTAATTACAGTAATACCTATGATTATGCTAATTCCCTTCCTAAGTCCTTTTTTATACCCCACCACTGAATAACTCAATAGTAACTAAATATATATTATAAAAACTGAAACAGCTGAAATATCTTAAAAATTTTAAGATATTCTAAGCACGATCTCAATAATAATTCAATGTATCGGCCTTTGGGTTTCCGACTGGGATCTTCTGAGAAAATTTCTTCCAGTGCTCTACAATATCCCCTGCAGGATCTAATTAAAACTACATATGTTATTGGAAAACTACTGGTAAGAAATATCTTATTTTTTAAAAAATAAATATCCTCATTTCGAACTTCATTTTAAATATGCATAACATTTTCAAGCAGATCGTTAAAAATGAGCAATCGCTCAACTGTTAGAATAATAATCAGTTTGTACACATAGTAGGAGCAATATATTTTTATTTTCTAAAAAAACGAAAGTATTAGTAAATAAATATTTTTAATTATTTATTTGAATTTTTTATTTTGGGCATGGTATTTGTATGTCATTTCGATTGACGAAGAAGACGAATTTAATCGAAAGTATAAAGATTTGTTAATTTCTTTTCACATATTATTGATCCGTTTTTGGATTATTAGTAGAGATAAAAATTAAATCCTATATAATACAAGGTTGATTTGAAAAACTCGCAGTTTAACATGTAAGTGGTAGTAATATTTTAAATATTTGTGGCGCATTACAAAGCGATACTCTATCTTATACATAACCTCAGTCTATAATTAATGTGTCAAAGCAATTTGCTGAAAACATCAATTTAAATAAATCTCTCTTTGTGCCGTTGTTGAAATGGATAGAGTTGAATATCGTGCGCTGATAATTTTTTTTCCCAAAAAAAGTTTAATGCCAACAGAAATCTTTAAAGAGATGAAAAATGTACTGATTGATCATACACCTTCGTATACAGTTGTACAAAAGTGGGTAGTTGAATTTAAATGTGGCCATGCAAGCTTAGAAGATAATCAACGTGGTGGACGTCCAAAAACTGCAACGACGGAAGAAATCATCCACAAAGGTTACAATATTGTCCTACAGGATTGGCGATTGAAGTTGTCCAAAGTTATAAGGTTATGGGTATCTCAGATGAACGCGTGTATCACATTCTAACTGAAGAGTTAGGTATGAAAAAGCTATCAGTAAGATGAGTGCCGCGTTTTTTGACAATTGAACATAAACACATTCGAGTACAAATATCTCAAGACTGTTTGGATCGATATAAGAGGGATACTAGTGACTTTATCCGGCGATTTGTGACTAAAAATAAGACTTGGATTCACCGTTACACCCTAGAGTCAAAACAACAATTAAAGCAATGGAAGCATGGTGATCGGCCACCAAAAAAAGCAAAATCAATTTTATTTGTTGGAAAAGTTATAGCTTCATTTTTTTGGAATGCTAAATGGAATACTGATCGACTACCTTCCAAATGGTCAAGAGATAACGGGATAGTATTATACTAAACTTTTGAATCGAGTCGGTCAAACAATTCGTGAGAAAAGACCAGATTTATCAAAGAAAAAAAATCATTATCTATCAGGAAAATGCACGTCCTCATATAAGGGTTGTATCTATAGTAAAACTCACTGAATTAAAATATGACTTACTGACTCGTCCTATTCTCCATATTGGCCCTCTCAGATTTCCATCTGTTCTCAAAACATTGATAAATTCTTGGTGGCAGGTGATTTTCGTCAGATGAGGAATTAGTAGTACCAATAGTATGAAATTTAAATTTTATTGCACTTCATCTCCAATGTAGTCTAAAAGGCCTATACATTCAATCCTCTTATAACACGATACTCTGAAAACACGGTTTCGATATAACACGATGTAAAAATTGCGACAGTCCTTCTATAATACGATTTTCTTATAACACCGTTTCCGTATACCACGACTTAATAAACTGTGACAACCATCATGTTGCAAGTATATTTCCATCACATTGTTTTTTCATCGTGGATGAAATATTTTCACCACTACACATCTGAGTCAAAAGAGTGAATAACGACTGGTGCAAGCGGACTGAAGAAGGCGAAGACCGTTTTGCCGTCTGGGAAGATGATGGCCACTGTTTTTTTTTTGATTCCCAAGGAATCATCCTAATCGACTACTTAACGAAAGGGAAAACGATAACAGAAACTTATTATGCAACATTATTGAACCGTTTGAAAGAAAAGCTAAAACAAACGACCACCATTGGCACACAGAGATGTGCTCTTTCACCAGGATAACGCACCGTCTCACAAATCAACCGTCCCAGTGGCAAAATTGCACGAATTAAGCTTAGAATTGATTCCCTATTCACCCTATTTTCCGGACTTGTCTCAGTGTGATTTCTTCTTCTTCCCAAACGTGAAAAGTTGGCTCAGTGGGAAGAAATTCTCGTCGAATGAGGATGTTATCTCCGCTGTCAATGCTTATTTTGCAGACTCGCTGAACCAAGGGTATAACCCTGAATAAAGACTATGCTGAGAAGTAAAATTGTTTTTTTCCAAAAAACGATGCTGAACTTTCTTTTTGCCATAGTTACTAAACGATCCACATACTTTTTGGTTTTGCTTAACATAGTTTCGCTATAATACAGAATTATTTAACCGTATTATAGGAGGGTGAGTTTAGTACGTATCTACTACCTTAAAAATCCATAAAATTATTATATTGGACAGTAATACTAATTGCACTAATACTACTTGCAAAATAGGAAAATTCTCTGTCCTTATGATAATCATAGAAGAATAAATTGTAGTTAAAATAACATTTTTATAGCTAAAATGTAAATTTATCTTTTTAATTTCAATTCATTTTATTTTAGAATATATAAATTTACATTATAATTAATGTATCAATCTATCTATATATCTGTCTATCTATATGTATATATATATATATATATATATATATATATATATGTATATATATATATATACACACACACATATAAATATACATATATATATATATATATATAAATATACATATATATATATATATATATATATATATATATATATATATATGATTTTTCCTTTAGTGTTCTCAATGTAATTATTTTTAATATATATTACTGTTTAATAACAGTAAACTTGTTTTATTCAATTCTATATTTTCTTTTTCAGGTAAGCGACTTTTGCAATCCGATAATTTTAGTTGGTAAGTTATAAAAACATTATCCAATAAATATTAGTTGACTATTACACAGAACCAATGTCAATTTATTAATACAGTACCCAGTACCAGACTGATATAAACTCAATCATGATTACACATGTGCTGAATTTATTTATCAGTTCTTCGTGCACAATAATTGTTTTTTATCACAAACGTTCATTCGAAATACAATTATACATTTATAAACCAGCAACGAGTACTCGCATTGAATAATAATCGAAATATAATAATAAAAAAACTATTGAATCGTTAATAATATTAGGTTAACATTCGTGTTCGGTTCGATTCGATTTGACGACCTAGTAGTACAAAATACTGATATATCTTCGGACTAAATAACACCCTTGTTGCTTGTTAAACACGTGCTAGCTTTTCAATACTAATAAATTATGTAACACATGTATTATAGGGCCACGAGTTTAACATCCAATTATAGATAAATGTGGATTTGAATATAAATTCTGTACTTAATAAACATACATTTGATATTTAATTAATAGCTATTGACAATTTTCATCTTCATTTATATTGTAAGATTGAAATAGGACATTTGAATGAAAATATACCTAATATTGTAATTCGTTCCATTTTAGAAGCTTCAATTCTATACATTTATTTTTGTTCTGTGTTTATTTTGTTTATGTTTTATTGTTATTGTTATTTTATACTTTTAGATATTATTTTACATGCAAATAAAGACAGGTTTAATATTATTACTATTAGAAATTCGTAATCCTCATTTTAACCAGTGCGAATTCGTAAATAAAGTATTATATATATATATATACACATACATATATATATATATACACATATATATATATATATACACACATATATATATATATACACATATATTAGGAGGATCCGCCTCCTACTCGATTTGCTCGTCAACCCTTGAGTTTGTTGCGCTTGCCCACTTGTCAATGATAAGCATGTTACATGTAACCAAATGAAACAATAAACATATTTGAGTATCGTAGAAGCCTCGTTCCAAATAAATAAGTCGACGTCATAAATTTGTTTTATTTTTGTCGGTAATTTTGATTTTATATATATATATATATATATATATATATATATATATATATCGTATATTTCGACGTATAAGGCGCCCCTTAAAACCAAAAAAAATGTTCAACTATCTAACTTTTTTGTTTCTCCAATTAAGCTCAAATATCAAAGAACTGTTGAATGATCAACATTGTGTTCTTCTGCTACCTCTTAAATTGTTTTAAGTGTGTCCGCTTCAATAATGGTTCTTAAATTATTATTATCTATAGATGAAGGACGTCCACGACCCTCCTCATCATCGAGGCTTTCGTTTCAATTACGAAATTTTTGGAACCAGTTTTGGAACCAGTGTTGAGCTGTACGTTCACTAATTGACTCTTCGCCAAAAACAAATGTGATATTTCGAAAATTTTCTGTTACTTTACGTCCCGATTTAAACTTATACAACAAAGTCGCACGTTTTTGCTTTTTTCCATGACTAATTTAAGAAGTGATATCCAATAATACTAAAGAATGACATAAGCTGAAATCAGTAGTGCTAATTTCATTGTGTATAATGATGTGTCACATGACAATAACAAAAGATAACAGTAACTAGAAAACTCGGTGTCAAACTTAAAATGATAAAACCGGAATTATATTTGCACCTATCTAATATGTATTCTACTTGAAAGATATTATGCAAAAATTTGAAAGAACTTTACTAATAGAATTAAAATTAAATTTGTAAATTAACTTATTATATCAATAATTAAATTGAAGATGAAAGTAAAAATAGCATCTAAAAATAACTGCTGAATAAAAAGTATCACGCAAATTCTGAGAACTGAATGACGACTCCACGTCTCTGCATACAAATAAAATTTAACTAGTGTGAAAAACTGAAAACGATGACAGCGTACCTCATCCCCAGTAACGATACCAGACAGTTAATAGATTAACGAGGGACATAAATGTTTATAACCGTGCAACATTCTATAATTATAAACATGAAACGGTGTAATATTTCGTGTACAGTTCTACGCCACGCCTAGTGAAAAAAAAGTGTACACATAAATTTAATCAAACAATCAATATAAATTCTTCCTACGGAATGTTGGGGCCGATATTAAATATAAAAGGTAAAGCGTTCGACGAGAATTCGTTTTCTTTGTTAATGAAAAAAAAATGTCAATCGTCATTTGAATTTTATTGCGGCCGATCGTCTCGTTCTGCGGATAACGGGCGGCACCGTTGCTGAATTCTCGCTCTAACGGTGATAATTTTCATTTAGACCGCAATCACTCCGACCGGTTTAATCGTTAACCCCGAAAAAACGCTATTATTAAGAAAATTGGACCGGAACAAACGAGAAATCGTTGTTTCACGCCGGTTTAAAACATCAAGACTGCCGATATGGAAACAACAATCTGAATTAGTAAATGAATAATCCGCTTATAGATGAACGCTTCGTTTTGATGAAAATGCAAATGAGTGACGGTGTTGGTTCGCGTGTTTCCGTTTCATGTTGTTCTTACTGCCGATATTGTTATTGTTGTATTATTTAGTTATTGTCATGTTTGGAACAATTGTTTAAGACAGTCATTTTGAATGAAAGTGATAATCGGATTTTCGTTTATTATTAACTTAAAATGCATTCATTTAATACAATAGATGCATTCAAGACTTTAATATATACAGTTTTTGATTTATGAATTAACAATATTTTTTCACAGCTATCAATTAACTTCTATAAATCAAATTAAGTACAGAATAACCTTAAGAACTAGAAGTTTATTACTCCTACATGTACAAATAAATCGCATTTATACTATTTTACTGTTACATTACTACCTACTGTACAGGCTTTAAAGTTTCAAGTGTTCGCAAATAATTTTTTCACTCGTAGCACAAATCATAAAAAACAATAAACATTTTTTGTGATTTGTGGATTGAGTGAAATATTAATTTGTGAAAATGAATTTAACCGCAGTAATAAAACAATATAGCGAAGTTTATCTGAATCTTAAGAGCTTAAACGAATATAGTATGACTTGAACATTTCATCATATATATAAAAAGTCATTATCTGTCATGAAATGAAATGTTTTTTACAATTAAAATACTTTTTTATATTTTTTATTGGAATATACCTCCATTCGAATATGCTTGTAATTCTTTGTTGCATATCAATATATAATTGGATTTCATTAATGAATGCTTTTCCTTTCTACATTCATAATATTTTTTTCTGGATAAAAATGTTCCATAAAATAGTTTCAATCAATTTTGATTTTATACTTACATGCACTTAGATGGCGATGCCATCATTCACAGAGAACCAAAATATAGAAAAATCTAGCTAAGGCACAAATCAGACTTTTCTATATCTTAGCGTTCTAAGGATGATGGAATTGTCATCGAAATTCCCATAAGAAAGAATCAAACATTAATATCAGGTTCATTTAGACGTATGGTTCGTTGTGGAATGCTGGTGCATGTGGTTTGAATTTTCATATTTAAATCAATGACAAAATGTATTTACTGACGGATCATTTCCCCTGTCAGAATGTTCAGTACAGAGTTGCATTGTTCAAAATGTGACCCGAAGCAAGAATAAATTGAATTCTAAATATATGGAAAGGTATAAATTAACAAATGTACCGATTATGTTTTAATCTTTATATCGAGTGATTTATTATCGTTTTGTCAATATATTGATTATTTTAATATCATATATATATATATATATACACATACATATATATATATATATATATATATATATATATATATATATATATATATATATATATATATATATATATATATATATATATATAATTTATAGTTTGGTTTAATGGATTTTTATTTCACTAATTTAGATTTAAACAAACAAGATTATTTAGTACTTCTTCATTATTTTCGAATTGTGTCAGTGTTATATGTTACTGTGTTTCTCTGGGTAAAAATGTTCAATAAAATATTATCAATCAGTTCTGCTTTTATACTTAACTGCATTTCGATGACGATGCCATCATCCTCGGAGAACCAAGATAAAGAATAATCTAGCTTAAGTAAAAATCAAACTGATCTGTACCTTAGCATCCTAAGGATGATGGAATCGTCAATCCCTACAAGCAAAAATCAAACATTATAAAGAAAAATAATAGAGAATGACGCGCATTTATTTTTCTACATAATAGAAAAATAATTGCGGTTTATGACCTTCAAATTCATATAAATTTTTTTCGAGTAACTGTTTTTGTGGTCCAGAATTGTTGGACGACTAAAGCCGAGCTTTTGCGCAAGCTCTCGAATTGTTTTGCGTGGTTCTGTTTCAACTAACGCATTCAATTGGTCTTTATGAAGTAAGAAAGACGCCTGGTTCATCTTCAAGGCTCTCATCACCAGTATGACATTTTTAGAACCACTATTGTACTGTACATTCCTTAACAGTACCCACCCCAAAAGCATCGTTTATTTTAAGAGCAGTTTCAGCTGCTTTACTACTCACTTTCATATAAAAATTACTCTTATTTGATTCTTTTCCATCTTACATTCAGTAATCCAATTTGAAGAAAAATTAATAATAAAACGAAATTTCGAAATACAGACCGAAAAATGCACTTTGAAATGATATTATTATCAACATGATGAAATGACACTTTCATTGAAAAAGTTAAGATTAGAATTCATAAAACAAAACCCGCAATTATTTTCCTACCAATCTAATATAAGGAACTTTTTCTATTAACTAGAGGTAGGTTTTTAATGCCTCTTCAAATTTCAAGTGTTGAGAATTTGTCGGCCGTAACGACTTTCACAAATAAATTGTTCATTTGTACCACAAATCATAAAAAAACAATAAACATGTTTTGTGATTTGTGGATTGAATGAAAAATTCATTTGTGAAAATAATTTTAGCCACAGTGATAAAACTATATAGTGACTTTTATCTTAATCTTATGAACTTAAACTAATGTATTGTACCTTGAATATTTCACCATATGTACAAAAAATCGATTTTTCCGGGTATAATCTGCTATCTTTCGTGAAATGAAATTTAATTAGCATTCTTTTTCAAAAAGAATAATAATTTTTTGTATATTACTATAAATTTAGAATTTATTTATATGATTTTTACTGTATAGGTCTGATTTTTAATTATTTCGTGCAGAAAAATACATGAATGAAATTACTGATTTTTCTACAACAAATATTTAAAATACTTTTGGTATGTTTTAAGAGACAGATTCAAGGTATTTTTTATTAAAAATAATAAAGAAATACACTTACGAAATACATCAGTATAAAAACATTTTTTTTAGAAAAAAAATGTCTGCATACGAAGATAAACAGAAACAGATAAAAAACACAAATATATGTGTATGTATATATATATATATATATATATATATATATATATATATATATATATGTGTATATATATATATATATATATATATATATATATATATATATATATATATACATATACACAAACAATGACTATAACGTTACGGATATTCCCTTTTTGTCTGTAGAATAAAATAAAAAAAAAACAAATACATATAAAGCTTCTCGTACAGTCGGTCGCATTTCCACTAAAAATTCATTTAGATGTATTAGACGTTCGGTTCGTTGTGGAATGCTGACGCATGTGGTTTGAATTTTCGTATTTAAATCAATGAAAAAAAGTATTTACTGACGGATCATTGCAGAGTCGCATTGTTCGAAATGTGACTCGATGTGGATGAGTTGAATTCTAAATATACGGAAAGGTATAAATTAACAAATGTACCGATTATGTTTTAATCCTTTTACCGACTGATTTATTAGCGATTGGTCAACATATCGATTATTTTAATACTATATATATAATTTACAATTTACACCGTTGTTATAACCAATTTTTATTTCACTATTTTGGATTTAAAAAAACAAGATTATTTGTTATTTCTTCGTTATTCTCGGATTGTGTCTGTATTATTTGTTAGTGTCCTTCCACAAAATAGCGAAGATGCTATCTTATAATTGCTAAAAGAAGTAAAAGATAATGTTGGATATCAAATGATGATACACAGTTGTAGCTGCATTATAGCTCACAATAAAATTGATAAAACAAGTGGCTATGATGAGTAAGAAAGTTTACCAATTTAAAAATCAAATTGTCTGAATTAAGAACTTATCATAACGATTAAATCACTTTTATCGAATTATCATCTAGTTCTGAATTTTGTAGATAAATTATTGTTGATAAACTTCAAATTTTATGAATAGAATCAAATTACATCCTTTTCAGAAGATCAAAACGTGAGTCACTTCAATATCGTTAGAAAATGGTGTCAATTTATCGCTGGAATTGACAATAAACATGGAAAAGGAATAAAGTTGTTCATCTTCTGATTAGACTAGTAAAGATGTAGTTATTTTTTTCGTGTTAAAAATAGGAACGGTTGGAAAATTTCAACAGCAGCTCCTAATTTTTGAAAGGACATGGTGAGCTTTGCGGATTCATATTATATCTCAAATTATCATACAACCCATCACATAAGTTATGTGATGGCTTGAGATATCAGTCAGTAATAAATACTTCTGTAATTTATGTTCATTTTTCATAAAATTTGTGAGTGGATTACATTTATAGTTGCATGATTCAAATAAAAAATCAGTACTGTAAAAATACTACTTTTTTACTATGCAATAAGAGTACTGTTGTTAATAAAACTATTATAAGTTTTGTTTTTATTAATTCAAATGAATACACATACGGTAACAGTAAATACTCAGTTCCAAAACTCACTCACTAATAATTATTATAATTATAAATGTAAATTTTCATCCCTGCAATCCATTTGATACATTTGCATGTTGGTCTTCGTGCTTTTGAATTAACTTTGTGTCTGTTCTTCACTACTAGTTTTGGCACGAATGCTATCATCAGGTAGACGTTTAAGACCTTTCAATATCTCTCTGAGAATAGCATTATGATATTAAATATTTATACACTTAGCTGACCTGAAAAGACGAAAGGCAACAGGACAAGTGAAAAATGCTTTACTTCGTACTGTATTTCTGTAAAATAATTGTATTTTTTGAAATTGGTGTCATATGTCCTGCCATCCGGGAATTATAGTAATAAGTCTACTTGAATTAATCAAATTGCAATGTACGATAGTGGATATAAATGTGAAAATATATACAGATAGTAGATAAATACGTTTTTGAAATTTTTACAGATTTACAGCTGATAATGTGTTACCTTATAAAAATTTTAATCGAGCAAAAAAAAAACATATAATTAGCAATGTGTAGACACATTTTTATATGTTATAAAAAACAAAAAATCCAAACATTTTGAATTTTCCAAAGTCGATTTAAAGAAGGAACCTCATTTAAGCAGATATGTTCAGAAAATAATCAGTATCGAAGTATTACTAAAACTGATTGCTACAAAACTTGAAAAATATTAAAGCTGATATATTTTAGTATGCATGAAAACTTGAACTGGTTAGGTATTCACATTCTTCTTATATCCCAAATCTACTCAATTAAACTTGCAGTTATTCACATCGTTAAGAAATGATTTAAAAAAAAGAAATTTTACTCTAACTGTCAAATTAAGGCCGACATAAAAAATTGACTAGAGAAAAAAGTGCTAGATTTTTCAGTGATAGAATGAAGAAATTACTTGACAAAAATGTATTGACAGTCGTGGTTATCATTTAAAAAATAAATACTCCATTTGAAAGATTGTACTCTGAACTTATTTTCGTTTTTGTTCAGCTTGAACAGCTAGTATGTATATACGTGTGTGTGTATATATATATATATATATATATATATATATATATATATAGAAAGAGAGAAAGAGAAAGAAAGATATAGATATATATTTTTACGGAATAGATATATATTGTAGTTCACAAAAAAAAATAATAAAATAATATTAACCGTTATCACTTTAACTTCAAGTTATGTTCTCAAGCATGTACTTCATCCAGTACTGATAAATTTTAGATAACTGATTAAAAAGTTTTGAAGATCATAATATTAATCAACATTATGACTTAAAAGATTTAAAGATCATAATATTAATCAAATAAAAGCGGCTATAAAATGGGGCTTAGGAAAATAAACATCATCTGCTATGCCTATGATGCAGTTCTAGTTGCGAGGAAAAAAGATGAGCTCTAAAGGCTTTTATACCAGCTTAAAACAACTATAAAAACATTTAACATGGAAGTATAGGAGAAAACAGAATGCCTAACAGTATTCAAAGAATTTCTAAGATGCAAGCTAGAATTGAAGGCAACGTTATTGAACAAGTTATGGTATAGAACTATATGGGTGTCGATATCTCCAGCGCACGAGATATAAACAAAGAAGTTCAGAAGCAATCGAATAAGGATATCGTGGTATCAGGCTGCTTACAAGATGTCATCTGGCGGAATAAATACATGTCGATAGAGCATAAAGTTAGGATTTACAAAATTAGAGTAAGACCGATACTAATTTATGCAAGTAAATCACCAGCTGCGACAAGCAGAACTAAGCAAAAACTCAGAACAACCGAGATGAGGGCGCTAAGATCGACTGAAGGAAAAACTCACCACGACGGAATACCCAGTCGAGAAATTGGAAACGTATGCAACGTGCAAGATATAATAAAATTCAGTAAGATCAGGAGGAAGGAGTGGAATGCACACGTCGATCGCATGAACCAAGATCATCTATCAAAAATTTACAAGGAATGGAATACCCCAAGGAAGAGAACTCGCAAAAAGACCTCGAAAACGGTGGGATGAAAGCTGAACCTCGATCTATAGAATCCATAATAAAACCGTACTAATGGAAAAACAGACTAAGCCTACGAACGAGGAAGAAGAATAATATTAATCAAAATTTATAATTATTTATCTAAAATCCACCCCAAAATGGCACACATGCCAAAACTAATCTTGAAAAACAGAAAGTTAAGTGAAATTAAACTTGCATGGAGATTAGGTTCTTAAATTATATGTAATTCTATTACAGATAAAATATGTTCACTACTTGCTTTGAATATTCAAGTCAGTTTTTAAAACATGATTATCATTTATATTAAACGAGTATACTTGCTATACCAATGAAATATTACAGCTCGATAAGTGAATTATGTTGTAAAAACCAATAAACAGTTTATTCTTTCTGTGTTTCTTTCTATATTCCTGTCAATTTTGACAAGTTATAGACTAGTACTATTAAAAAATTTATAAAATTGATTATAGTAATAAGGCATAAAAATGTATATATTTTTAAAAAAAATCTATAAGATTATTTAACATACTCGTCTTATTACTACATAAATGTTCATTTATCATTGACAACAAACATTGAACAATAGAATTAATCAAAAAAGACACACACACACACACACATATATATATATATATATATATATATATATATATATATATTGAGGTAGATGTTGGTTAATTAAATTATAAAACGAAATTAATATATATATATATATATATTAATTTCGTTTAACACTACCTCAATTAACACTATTTCGATATATCTCCATGAATTTACAAATCGTACAAACTAATGAAACATGCTAAAAAATATTATTTACACTTTTTGATATAATTGTTGAAATGTAACTATACTTGGAGTATGTGAAATCTAAAAATAAATTGATAAAATTATTAAAAAATATAATTCTCAAGTAAACAAACAATTGTACCAAAAAAGAACCTTTCATTTTTAACTGTTTTTTTAAAGTTCATCAGTGTTACACTGACTATTTTATGTACATACAGTATGAAATGGTAATGGTGTGTTATAATATGCCTCTTAATCCTGTTTTGTTTAACGCTATACTTTCAGGAATGTGTGTCATCAGTACGAAACGAAACTTTCATATATATATATATATATATATATATATATATATATATACACACATATATATATATATATATATATATATATATACATATATATATATATATATATATATATATATATATATATATATATAAAAGATAATTACAAAAATGAACAAAATATTTGTTAGTTGAATTAACAACATATTTTATTATTCTAACTAAATAAGATGATGTGGTAATGGTTGAATTCTATTTTAAGTAAACGATTTCATAGCATGAACATTTAAGTTATTAACCGTACGAATACCGAGGAAGAGTTAAAATAATAGTAATATATCTGGAAAGTACCAGTGATAATTGTATGTTTGTATGTAGTTTTAAAATTGTTCATGTGTTAACTATTTTTGATTTGAATGAATGAATGAACATATTTATTTGTATCCGAGGTGCATAATGACCTAATTTTACATGTGCTTATTTTTATAATACAGTTTTATAATTTAAATAGTAATAATGGTTAGTTTGAATACTAAGATAATACTTAAATAATAAAATGGTACAGTAATGTATAATTAGTATTAGGCCTTATTCGCACGAGCGTTAAAAGAACGTTAAGTTCTGAGTTAGCGTTAGCGCTTTTAAAACGGTCGCAAATATAATGTTCATATGAGCGTTTAAAAATCACTTCTTTTCATCGTCTTACACAGTTCGGACGTATGAATTCAGAAGAGTTGTTGGCAATAGCTGTATGTATTTCAAGAAGGCAAAAAAATGAAAAAGTTCTGTGTGCATCCTCTGAATGATCAACGATACTTGAAAGGATAGTTTACGGCTATTTATGAAGATTGTATCCGGATGTTTTTCAGCTACTCCAGTATGAAAATTGAAACATTTAATGAATTATTGAGAATTTTTATCCACGGTATTTTTCCAATTTGGGATTGTTTTTGAAGTGTCTTCCATCTACGTGTCCTCCTTCAAAATTTTGTTCGAATAGTTTGGTAAACCTTTATTATATAACAAAGATCTCGATTCCAACTCCAAAAAAAAAACGTTCAGTATCAAATACCGCCATTTTCGTCAACGCTGTCTGCCGTTATCAGTTGTACTTGTAATCAGTACCAACGTGCAAGCAAAACTGACTGACAGATTCGGCGTCATCTAGCGCTTTTTAATCGCCTATGCGAATGAAAATAGTCTCTTCCATATGTTCTACTTACTTCAACGCAAAACGCTCGGCGTTAGAAATGGATCAAGTTCTATATTTTTTACCGCGCGTTAAATAAACGCCGGCATGTGAAAAGAAACACTGAGTTTCATATATTTTATTGAAAAGATGAAAAAAGATGCGCGTTAAATGCGTTCTTTTAATGCTCGTGCGAATAAGGCCTTAGAGAATAATATGAAGTACAGTTTATTCATTTAGACAGAATGACCGAAGTTTCAAGGCTGAAGTTACATAATAAAATATATTCCTTGCTTCACTTTTGGTCTTTATGAGCATTATGTTTGGAAATTCGTTAACTTGTATGAAACTGCTCCTATATGGCACATATTGTGGACACGCACTTAGTAGGTGTTGGGTTGTTTCATTCACATTTAAATTACACATTTAATTTACACATTATGGGTAATTCCTTTATAGCTATTGTAGTAGATTTTGCGTCCAGCAAGTCTTATTTGGGCTATGGTTCTGATGTATTTTAGTGGTATGTTAAATTTTAAGTATGGCTCGCAGTCTGCAAAAGTAGGGTTCTTTATTGTTTTGTATAGTGCTATATGTCGAATTTTCTACGCATTCGATGTCGTTTCTTATGCTCTCTTCTCATATATTGTTCATTATTTTTTCTATATAACCCGCTATTTCCGTAGAGTTTTGATTGGTCCATAGTCGCAAGAATCCTTATTTATCTAACGTATTCTAAATTTGGGTACACCAATTGTATTTAGATAGATTGTTTGCAGAGTTGTTTAGTTTTAATAATCTGTCATAGCGTTTATGAAGAAAACGGTGTTCGTCCATTTTTACTAATTTGACCCAATATTTCAGTGCTCGTTTGAATACGTCTTGTTCAAGTCTCGGTGTGCCTGTCTCGAGTCTAATCATGTATCCAGGTGTACACTTCGGTAATGCTTAAGAGCTTTTTGAAAAATTGTTGTTTATTTTTTTCCATCTCGTTGAAGAAAACTGTTTTTGATTTTATTTCCGTTATTTTATGACATAAAAACCAACAAGCGCGATCGTATTCGCTTATATTTTTCATGAGTAAACAAAAACCCAGTCAGTCTCTTCGGTATTCAAATAGTTATGACAGTTCTGAAATAAATCTTTTTCGGTTCAATATTTTCTATTCAAAAAGTTATTATTTTACTTTGTCTCTGTATCAAGTATACGGCGACACTTTAACACTTATTAAAATATTGTATTTTTTTTTTTAAAAAAAATACAAGTTAAGTAATTATAAGATCATCTCTATATCTGTTATAAATAAAAACCCGAAATCGATTTTGTGACGTGAAAGCTGAAAGCAATTCTCATAAGATTTTCAACGACGCACATAAAAATGACTGGTACGAAGGTGAGTGTCAACAAATAAATTGTAATAGATTCAACAAATATAGTTAACATGCAAGAACTCAATTTGAAATAGGCCAGAGAGTTAGTTGAGTGAATAACCCGTCGCCGTCGTAATCGTGCGAAGGTGCAAAATGTAAAGCGCGAGTTGACATTTATAAATCCTGCGGTTATCCTAACAAAACAAACAGCGCAACGGTATGAAATATGCGGCGGTTAGTCTGATTTAATTTATAACACAAAGAGATGGATATTAGTGGATGAACTGTTGCTCGGAATAATTTTATCACGGAGGATGGACGAAGGAGAGAGAGAGAGAATGTGACTCGGTAGGAAATTAATTAACGATATAATGAAAATAAAATTATGTCATTGTAGATTCCGTAGAATTGTATGCAAATCGTTGTTTGAGCGCGACACGTATCTCCAGGTGTAATTTGTATGAAAATTTTCGAATGAATTAAAAATGTCTCTTGTCGTTCGGGGATTTATTACGTCGTTGCCTTTCGTTTTAATAAAGAGTCGTCGGTGTGTTGTCGTTAAATTACCTAATTTTTTTATACAACTTGTAGAACATTATCAAATGGTATTCGTAATAATCTCATTAATGAAAAGTTAGGTACTTATCATATAAACCTTTATTCAAACTTTTTTGACAAAGGATTCGCATTTACACGCTTACAAGATCCAAATAACACAAGATTTAAAGTCTAGAGACCATCAACAGCGTCGTGAATTTGACAAATGGTGAAAATGACAGGTGTTCTACATACTGCAGAGGAAAACTATGTTGAGTCCGACTAGAACGATGATGACCCACCCCGAAATAATAAGCTATTTGAAGGTAACCCAGAGCTAGCATTTAATCCAAATAAAAAAAATATATAGACGATATTGTGAACCTGTTTATTAGAGATGATTTGTTGCAAACGATTTCAATCGCTATTATCACCAAAATTCTAACGCCTATAAATTACCCAAAAATACTAAAAAATGGCGTGATGTGAGTGTTAGAATTAAAAAATTGGTTAGCTCTTGTTATTGTAATGGGATTAGTAAAGAAAAATAAATTGGATGATTATTGATGTACCAATCCTTTTATAGAAACGTCGATATGCCCCCGGTAACAGGTCACAGGTTCATAGCAAAACCGCCCGGTCGATAAAGTGATAAGCTACATTTACATTTTTATTGTCAAGATTAAAAACGCATTTGCGACGAATCTATTCCTCGCTTATCATCAGCTTGTTAGATAAAATTCTATTACAATTAACAATTTGATGAGGCCCCATCGTGACAGTTGAAGAACTGGCAGAGACATATTCAAGTAAATCATTTCTCTATTTTCCTGAATATGCGAATTATTGAAACAGTCACTAAACGGAGAGAATTTGTGAATTAAACATCTCAAACAAGAAATGACAGTGCATATTCAGGGCGTTTTTCGCAATTAAAGATTAATTATGGTATGAATTAATTAATACCAAGCTATTTTTTATACATTTCCAATAATGCTTATCTGACACTCGAATTAAACTACTCATCTGGTTCTTTTTTACATGTTTTGTTTTTTTTAGATTACAGATAATAATTACTGCTATCAATCGATTATCTACTCTTTTTGCAATATGTCTACTATTTCTACATTTATTAACTGTAACTTTTGTTCTTTTTTGTACCTTTTTTATTCTTCTCCTATCGCTTGTCATTTTTACATAAATCTTTTATTGAATTACAGGTCCCTGAATATATAAACATACATGCATATGTGTGGGTGTTGTGTATATTGAGTATGTATATATATATACATATATATATATATATATATATATATATATATATATATATATGTGTGTGTGTGTATATGTATATATATATACATTATATATATATATACAGGAATGTATTTATACACATGTATGTATGTACATACATATCCGCTTGAGAAGAAATTTCATCTGATTCGACATTTCCTTAATTTTGCTCCGAGTTTGTTTCACGCACTCACGTAGATTCTGTACGACGTTACTTCTTATTTCCTTGTCGTCCTTTCGTCGATCTTGATAGAGTACAACACGCCAAACAAACGAAATTATGCAATTCATGTAAAAAACATTTACGTTTTCCGCATCGGAATGAATTATTTATTTTATAAAATGTAAAACAGTTCCGATGATATTTCTTTTCCGACCTTCTTCGTTTCTCTTATAAGAAAATCGTAAAATTCTATTTGTTTTTTAAATCAGGGAACGGTTCGCATATTATCAAATTCTACAAGTACTGAAATATCGAGTTTAAATGCAGGAATACCACGATTGAAGACGTTTCGTTTAAAGTCGGTTCGCATTTAAAAAAAATTCCCACCTCGACTGGATATTAACGACATTGTTTCATACCTACGTCGCTGAATGGAATTAAAAAAATCTAAATTTTCTACATTTGAACGTTCATTATATCAGTGGCATAAAATATACACATATCCGTATGTACAAACATTATTCCAAATTATGTGACTTAAATTTTGCTTTGTATTCTTATATGTATAATTTAGTCCGATTTAAGTCGTTTCAAGTTGAGTCACAATTTTGGGGAACGTGACTCCATCGTAAATTGGGGTATCCTGTATAAAGAAACAGATATTGTGGTGAAATAAGATTATTATTTTTTTAATATTTGTATTAGTTACTTTTAATATAAAAAAATAGTTTCGTATTACTTAATTTGGAAATTATTGAAACTTGAAATTGTGAAGAGAATATATATATATATATATATATATATATTATTTGTACAGAAACAAACTTATAAATTTCTTTTGAAATATATGTGTAAGGTAAGTCAAAATGTAAAAGATATTTAATAAGTAAAAAACTCTTATTCTACATATAGGGTTTTTATTACTACTACTACATTGGTTTTTTTAAAAAAAAATCATTGGCGATGTTTACTTAACTGAGTGTTCATTGAAAACTATCTGCTCAAGCTCATGAACAGAACTAAGCGTTCAGTTTTTGCTATACGACCATACTCACTGTCTAATTTGACATTTGCTTTATTTTGCGGTTCAGATATTGATTAGATATATTCACATATTAACAACTTTATGTACAATTGTTTTCATACATTTTTTTTGTAATCATCTTTCATTATAACCAAAAATGAATAATAATGAAAAACGAATAATGCAGAAACTTTGTATAAATATCACAAAAAGGATTTTAATTCTCTGTAATTGAAAAAGTCTCTTTCTGAATCATTCTTTTATGACATTAATCGTGAAATTGGTCAACTATCATATGTTTTTTACGAGGGTCGTTTGATAAGTTGGGTAAATTTTTATAAGATGGTACCACCATTCATTTGGTAATGTCATGGATATCAAGTATTACTTTTTAAACTAGTATAGGTGAATTTTAAACCAGAATCGACACGTTGTACATATTCTACAGATGTTTGAATGGAGCATTGTAGCAGTTGCCGCAAAAATGGAAAAAAACGAGTTCCGTACAATGATAAAACATTTTTATTTGAAAAAGAGAACGGCCGCCCAGATCAAAGCGAAGTTGGATGAAATTCATGGAGACTCTGCACCAGCATTGAAGACTGTTTATTTCTTGATAAATTAGTTTCAACGTGGCCGAACATGTACTAAAATGAAGGACGCTCTGGACGCCCAGTTTATGTCACCACGACGGATATCGTTGAAAAAATCCATGGTATTATTATGGAAGACAGCTGAGTGAAAATACGCAAGATTTCTGAGACTGAAGGCATTTCAACTGAATGAGTGTACAATATCCTGCAAAAAATTGCACATGAAAAAGCTGTGTGCGCGATGGGTGTCGCGATTGTTGACTATCGACCAAAAACACACATGAAAGGATATTTCAACCCAGTGTTTGGTGATACTTAATCCCAATTCTCAGGCCTTTGCGTGGATGAAACATGGATCCACCACTGCACACCTGAGTTGAACAACAGTCAAAACAATGGACAACGACTGGTAAAAATGCACCGAAGAAGGCGAAGACCGTTTTGTCGACTAGGAAGGTGTGATAACCACCATTTTTTGTGAATTCCAAGAAACCATCCTGAACGACTACTTAACGAAGAGAAAAACAATAACAGGAGCTTATTATTGTAGCATTACTCGACCGTTTGAAAGAAGATTTGCAACAAAAATGGCCAAAATTGACGCACAAAAAGTGATCTTTCGCCAGGACAATGCGCCGTCCCACAAATTCGACCGTCGCAATGACAAGATTGCACAAAATATACTTCGAACTATTCCACATCCACCCTTTTCTTCAAACTTGGGCTCGTGTAACTTTAAAAACTTTTTTTAAACTTAAAAATTTGGCTCAGTGGGAAGAAACTTTCATCGATGAAAATGTCTTCGCCACCGTCAATCCGTATTTTGAAGACTTTGAGAAAAGTTACTTTTCCGACGGGATAAAAAAATTGGTAACTCGCTGAACTAAGTGTTTAGCTCTCAAAGGAGACTATGTTGCGAAATAATATCGTTTTTTTCCAAAAAACGGTGTTTAATTTGCTTTTTTACCATACTTATCAAGCGACCCTCGTACTACTTTTATTATTATTTACCAAGTGCTTATATTCACGAATTTAAGATTATGATGCTTTGTTTGATATTGTATTTCCAACATATCTTTAATGTAATTGTAAATAAGCTTATAATAGTAATTTCTATTGAAGAAAATATCTCAGCCATGGTATAAAAACAAAATCGTTAATAATTGTATACCAATTAATCAAAATTATATAAGCTGAATAAAAAAGAAACTTTATTACTAATTGGTAATATTTATGGAACAAATAAAAATCCAAAAAATGTTTTGTAAAAGTAACGTGAACTCTTTTCATGTTTTTTTTTTAAAAAAAGAGTCAAAAATAATTATCGTTTGCTATAGGTAAAAACAACATTTGTCATACAGTTTCTACAATTATGAAAATAACGTCGTAGAAAACGATCGAAATGTCTATAAGTATTCATAATAAATCTGTAACGAAATAGTTTCGGTCGGTAAAGTTTTAATTAAAATCTGCAATAAATACCGAAAAGAGTTCGCCCACGGAATTTCTGACGCAGGACGACGATAGTGAAGACAGAGACTGGGTATCAGAAGGATGTGAAATGTATTGGAGGCGTTGATGTGGAATCGGGTCAGATGAAGGCAATATGTCGATACTGTGCGTCTGAACGAGCGATTCATACTTAATACTTTTTTATCCTTTTGTATTTATAAAATCAGTCGATGCGATTTTGCATATTTTAAGAACAATTATTTGATTATTTTTGAAAAGACAGAAGATATTAATGTCGCAGATCAGTGACATTATGGATTCAACTGATATAAATGTCAATAAATACATTTTTTTAGATAAATGTCTTTAAATAAAAATAAAATGTTACAAATGTTTCTGATTAATAAATTATTTTATTTGAATTTAAAACTAAAATTGTATTTTTTTACATATTTTATTCATTATTTAAAAACTAAGTTAACGTGAAACTGTGTGGAATATCCATGATATTCGATGGTCCCATTAATAAAGTGATACACTGATCTTCGACTTCTGGAAAAGAAGTCGAATACGGTCTACATTTTGGACACGATTTAAGAACGCGTAAACTGAATCCATCAACACTATATATATATATATATATATATATAACTGAATTTAAGAACGCGTAAACTGAATACTTCAACACTATATACATATATATATATATATATATATATATATATATATATATATATGTATATATATATATATATATATATATATATATATATATGTATACGTAACCCAAAAATCTTAAGTTTGTGTTATTTGGGGTTTAGAAGCGCGTCGACAACTAAACTGTTTATCACTTGACCAAAACTTCTTAAAAATACAATTATTGGATGATTGGTTGGTTGTTGGGGTTGTTGGTTTAGGGCGCTTCGACAGCTAAAGTCATTAGTGCCTGCACAATTATTGGAAATTACGTATATTATATATATATATATATATATATATATATATATATATATATATATATACATATATATATATATATATATATATATATATATGTATATTTAACATAAAACATAAAATGATATATATATATGTATATTATATATATATATATATATATATATATATATATACATATATATATATATATATATATATATATATATATATATCATTTTATGTTTTATGTTAAATATACATATATATATATATATATATATATATATATATATATATATATATATATATGTATATATATATATTTAATTTGATGCTTTTGCATCTGCACGTAATTGATTCAAGTAAGGTGAAATCAGGTTCGGTCAGATCAGTTCTGATCAAAGCAGGTCATGTCAAATTTGTTTCTAGTCACATCTGTTATAAAATTTAAAGACTATTCTGCAAAATATTAAAATTCAGTAATTTATTTTAAGATTTATTGGCGTAAAACTGAAACGATGAAATTATTTAAAAATTGGAACAAGTTTTTCTTTTCTTTGATCAGATCTTATCAGATCAGGTGAAGTCTGATTACGTTTGGCTAAGTGTGGTCAGATTTAGCAAGATTTAACAAGCGAGGTCTGATCCAGTCAGGCCGAATGTAGTTAAGTTTGACCAATTCAAAGAACGTCTGATATGGCCCAGTTTGATCAAAGGTCATGTTTGGTTAAGTTATGTCAGGTATGGCCAGATTAAATATGCTTGTTCTGGTCAGGACTACTGAGCTGGTCTGATTTGATTTTATCTGATCACGTTATGGTTGATTAGGTTAGTTCAGATCTG
Source organism: Acanthacorydalis orientalis (assembly GCA_034766995.1). Classification (NCBI taxonomy): domain Eukaryota; kingdom Metazoa; phylum Arthropoda; class Insecta; order Megaloptera; family Corydalidae; genus Acanthacorydalis; species Acanthacorydalis orientalis. The sequence continues at coordinate 12,451,007 of CM068319.1, read as the reverse complement.
ATCCGATCTAATCTGATTGGTTTTGATCTTAATAGGTCAGTCTGGTTAGGTTAGCTAAAGTATATTCAAATTTAACAAGTTACCCCGAAAACCCGTCGAGAGTCACATCTATTTTGAAATTTAAAGGCCACTCTACAAAATATTAAAATTTAATAATTTAGTTTAAGATTTATTTCCTTAAAATTGAAATGATGAAATTATTTAAAAATTGGAAAAAGTTACTCTTCTGTAATGAAGATTGAAATAATTTTCAGGATTTGTAAAAAATGTCCTGTTTATATATATATATATATATATATATATATATATATATATATATTAGTATGTATTTATGTATGTATGTGTGTGTATATATATATATATATATATATATATATATATATATATATATATATATAGATAGATTGTCCCAAAATAAAATGCACTTTAGAAAAATTCATACTAAAACATTGGTTTGCTGTGAATAACTTTTATAACTAAAAATATAAATAATATGAACGAAAATTTATGTTTTAAAAATTAAATCGTTCAGATGACGACCGTTGCGATGACGGCATTCTTCTAATTTCGTTCTGAAATTTCTCAAGATGCTCTTCATTTGCTCCATAGTGATATTTGAATATACCCTACTCTTAAGGAATCCCACAAAAAAATCAAGAGAAGATAAATCGTGATTTCGTGGTCGCCACACAATATCGGCCCTAAGAGTAACGTACGAATGCTCATTTTTGTAAAAAGTGCGCACGCAGAATGCGCTTTGTTGCCTCGTGAAGTTACTCATACGACTGAAATTCCCAGAACCGAGCTAGCAAATGACATCATCATCACCACCCTCCACGCGTTCTCGAGTTGTAAAGTAAACCAAGGTAAATTTTAATCTAGAACATCCTGTATATATGTATATATCCTGTATATATATATATATATATATATATATATATATATATCCTATATATATATATCCTGTATGTATATATATATATATACACATACACGACATGAATTTCACGATCAATATGTAGTTTTTTATATACGTAGAGCTGAATGTAAGCTGAAGTATTGTTTATAAGTCCAAATCCGTGAAATATATTCTACTTGACCGTGTGTGGTTTATGTTTGAATCATATAACGAAACACATATGTTCTTCATATAAAAAAGAATAGTTTTCTCTATATACTTATGTGTGTATATATATATATATATATATATATATATATATATATGTATTAATAGATATATATATATATATATATGTGTGTGTGTATATTTATGGTCAGAACTGAAGAAAAGGAATCAAATTATCAAAACTATAAATAGTGTACATTTTCATTTATATATCTAATATATGATTTAATTTATCAATTTCTGGAAGTCATTAAATAATAATAACGTAACTAGAACTCCTCAGCAGCAGGTATTAATTTCGATAAATCATCTTTTTGCTTTACTCTCTCAACATGTGATACACAGCACAAAAGTTTTTCCAATCTGAGTGTAACTTTGAACTTTACAAAGGGATATATTCAACTGATAAAATATGACATTCTAAAATGACTGTAATGAAAACTTACAATGTTTATATATATATATATATATATATGTATGTATGTATATATATATATATATATATATATATATATATATATATATATATATATATATGTATATATATATATATGTATATATATATGTATATATATATATATATATATATATATATATATATATATATATAGAAAATATAAAGTAAATAAATTAAATAATGTTACATTAAAAGAATAGAAAAATGGCATCTCTAAATAATAATAACTGTAAAGTAGTTACTTTAATAAAAATATTTCTAAAACTATTTCAATAGATTAAAAAAAAATCAATATTTTTTACACTTAACTTAGTTTTTAAAAAAAATTTAACGAATCATGAGATCAGGTCGATAACCGTGCATATTTAAATATATTACTAAACTGCTTGGAATTGTGATCGACGATATGAGACGTGTTTGGAGTTTTCAAAGGAGTCATCTGCGTATAAATGAACAATAGATTGCAGCACGACGCACCGAAAATGCGTCTGCTTTCCACATTATATCGTCGCCGTTAATCTCTAAACTTTCATTATGATCATGTCTACGCACGTGGCAAGTCGTTAGTTGCTTCCAACAGAATGCTAAATTACGAGCTGCTGTTACCGAGATGTAAGCAAATTTTCATTGTAAATAACTTATATAGAAATATGTAAATGTACGGGATAATACATATTTATTTTCATGGTGTGTGTGCCTGTTCATTATATACGTGTATAAATTGTTATATATATATATATATATATAAAGAGAGAGAAACATGCATTAAATATGTATATGTATGGTAAACACGTACATCTCAACCAAGAAATGTGCTACTCTGAAGTTATCTCAAAGGAAAGTATGAAGATTGTACCTCTGAGCCATAGATGAAGTCCATAGAGATTTCTCTTCAAGAGATTATTAACCCTTGCACTGCCTTAAGTGACTTTAGTCGCTCAACTAATATCGCCTGACCTGTGCTGTAGGCGCTCATCTTATATCGCCAATACAGTATTGTATACGCCTTAGGCACTCAGTTGACATTGTCGAGATGGTGCTGCTTACGTCTAAAAGCGTATATTTATTATCTAGCATGTTGATTGAATACAATTCAGAGGTACCAGCTCATAGCGTCAATACCGTCTGCCACGCGCGCTCTGGATTGGATTCGCCGCAGCGAAAGGATTAAAAAGATGAATAATCATTCTTGTTGACCATTTTTTTTACCATAAATGAAATCAAAGAATATATAAATAATATTATAAAAATGACAATTTCTATTTTGATTCGAAATTTCTTTGAACGAATTTACCAAATATGTCTTCCTTCTATACTGAATTCTCAACCTTCCGAGCAAAGAACCATTCATAAGCATTCTCAAGAAAGCGACTAAAATTTTAAGTATAGACGTTCAGTGTTTTTTTAAGTATGACACGTGAACGTTTCATGTATCTCTAGAGTAGGAGAAAAAGATTTAGAGAGTACGGTCAGAAATTTGTATTTTTTCAAACAAGTATTAAGGTTTAATATATGAGAACGATATTTCCTTTTTATTATATGAATCAGTGTTATTATTAACGCTAATTTTAATAATATTATTTAAACTACTACTGAATTATTTTCGTCGAAAGGTGGTGGAATTAAACTTTTGATTATGGTCAATTTCGAAAGCACCTTATTTTATGGTCAAGGAACAATCATATTTTCATCTACTAAGCCATGTATTTGAGTCATAATTGTGCATTTGTGTACAAAAGAAAGATTTTTCTATACTTTGATGCTCTAAAGAATATATAATTGTAATCAAAGTACACATGATCAACAATTTAAAAAGATCAATAATAATTTATTGAGTGTTTTATATTAATTGTCATCCAGCTTAAAGAAAAGATGTCTCAAGAATCGAAACTGGTCATAGTACAATATGACTACAATAACTTAACAAAATGCACTTAAATAGAGTAATTAAAGAAGTATATTTTGTGTTTTTATTACATTGATAGAAAAATAACTGCGGTTTATGACATTCAATTTCATATACATTTTGTAATTTAACTGGTCCATAACTGTTGGATGACTAACACCTAACTTTCGTGCAAGCTCTAGAATTGTTGTGTGTGGTTCTGATTCAACTAACGCTTTCAGTTGGTCGTTATGGACTGAAGAACGACGTCCACGACCTTCTTCAGCTTCAAGGCTCTCGTCCCCAGCACGGATCGAGATCCTTTAACTTTTTGGAACCACCATTGTACCGTACGTTCCTTAACAGTATCCACAGCAATAGCATTGTATAGTTTACGAGCGGTTTCTGCTACTTGACCACCCGTTTTGAACTCATACAGAAATATAACTCCTATTTGCTTCTTTTGCATCTTTAATTCAACAGCCTAATTTAAAGCAAAATTAAAATAATAATAGAATCAAAGTCGATGTTACCAAAATACAGACTGAGAAGTGCACTTTAAAATGATATTGATATGACACCTTCACTGAAAAAAATAGTGTTAAAATTCATAAAACAAAACCCGTAATTATTTTCCTACCAACCTAATAAATAAAAAAAGCTTTCACATTGTATTTATAATGTTTTAATTTAAAACAAAATAAAAACTTAATGTGAAAATATTTTTGAATTAACTGTTATATTCTTTTGTTCTCTTTTGGAACACCACTAACTTAACAAATGTCTTCTTTCGGCTGGATTGAAATATGATAACCCTACTCGTAGTAGTTTCACAATAAAAGCAAATTCAGACTAGAAACATAGAAGGATAATTTATTTAAGAAATGTACGTATATATAATACATATATATCAGGTAACCAAGAAAGTTCTGTCGTTTTTGAATTGAGAAAAAACAATTGTGTATTTTTACATAAAATAACTTTACTCATCAAAATATCCACCTTCGCATTGAACAACCCTTTTCCAGCGAGAAGATAATTTATAAATTCCATTTTTATAAAACTGATTATTTTTATTTTCAGAAAATGAAAACACCTCCATTTTTAACTCTTCTTCATTATTAAACTGTTCACCACACATATGATTGTGGAAAGATAAAAATAAGTGATAAGCTGATGGATATATGTTTGGGGAATGCGGGGGATATCCCACCCTAAATTCATAATTTTTGTACTAGTCTCTACTGCATTGTGTGGTCGTGCGTTATCTTGCAAAAATAAAACTTTTTTATAATTTATAAGTGCTGGCTGTTTTTGTTTTAATGAATCGTGTACTCGCTGGAGTTGTCCACTATAAATTTTTCCGTTAGGGCTTGACCCACGCGTAGATATTCATGTTGAATAATTCTTTTTGAAGTCCGCCAAATACAGAGAAGTTTTCATGGTGTTAACTTTCCTTTAAGACTTTGTGGGATAGGATCTCCTAATGAAAGCCAGTGGTGAGTACGATTGTAGTTGGAATACATAATCTATTTTTCATCAGTGGCCAAAATTTGATCCAAAAAGTTCTTTGATTTTAGTCGTGAAATAAGAGGTGTACAGATTTTAAGACGCTGTAATTTGTTATTTGTGTTAATTCGTATGGTACCCATTTACTTAATTTCCACCTCTTTCCTATTTTGTGTAAATGCTTCCGTATTGTTTCGTCACTTACTTTGAACAATTCTGTAAACTGTTGACACTTTAAACTGGAATTTGTTTCAATCCTTGTCTCCAATTCGTCGATAATTAAATTTGATGGTCTGCCTGATCTGGTCTCCTCTTTAATAGATTCATCCCCGGCAGACATTTTTTTAAAGCATCCCTGGACCATTCTCGATGTAATTGTCTTTGCTCCAAACGCAGTACATCTTTTTTGCAGTTTGTGTAGCGTTAGTCCCAAGCTTAAATTCATAAAGCTAACACGCACGTACTACACTATTTTTCACAGACATTTTTAAGAGTTAGAATTATTTTTTAAATTAAAGTGAACAGTTCGAGATTCATTTCAAACACGTGCTAATATCACTGATAAACATTTTTTTGAATTTTGTCCGATAAGAAATGTAAACAATTCTTGGAATTATTGTACCTTATAACAACGACAGAACTTTCTTGTTTACCTAATATATATATATATATATATATATATATATATATATACCTATATATAAATTATATATATATATATATATATATATATATAAATAAATAAATATATATATATATATATAATATATATATATATATATAATATATACATATATATATATATATATCTGTGTGTATATTTCTTACAAGTAAGTATTTGAAACAGTATATAAATCTATTTTATTGATGAAAAGCTTATTTTCTTTACATTTTTCATGTTAAAAGTATACCGGTGTGACTTTTTATAAAAATCCAATTTAAAAACATTATAAATTTTTCATTCTACGAATTCTTCTTGCTCGGCTTTTCAACGTAGTTTTTACATATAAAGTTGGAAAAAAGTTAAAAATTATTTCCTAAGAAAAAAGTACATTAGTTTCCAATAATAATTAGTCGGCGTACTTCCATGAAACGTATTCAACAAGACTCTGTAAGTAGGACGCAATAATTAATTTCCGTAATACCGCAGCGGCATCGTTTCAGATCAGCACCGTTTGTTAAGAGATTATACTCTCTCCCGGAGCTTTAGTTACGACCGCAGTCAATGATTTTGCTCCGTCAATAATTAATGATATATCTTGAAGCGGAACAACCCGTCACGGTATCAATCCTTCACCTGAGCAACTGACACGTCCCGTTCGATTTTTAGCGCGTTCCCTCGACATGGAAAATCCTTTACGTACAAGAAAAACATTAACAGCGTCAAGTTTCGTTCTTGTATATGAAATATTACATCGTTATACACAACGTCGTTATATAATGTTACGTACCGTTTACCCTTGCAAATAAATTCATACGGACGGACATGGAAAACTGTTTTTTTTATACATTTTATCGTTTGATTACATCATTTTATAAATATAGTTATTTGTAATAATATTAATTTGTTTTTTGAGATTAAAAATAATTATTATAAAAATACAAGTGTTTTAGAAAAATATATTCAGCTTGAAGTGAAAATATTAGTGTTAAAATAGACAAAAATCAATTATGAAATATTAATATACAAGAAAAATTTACAATACACCTAACTCTCGATTTACACGGGACTCGAATTGCATGGTTTCCGTTAACACGGTTGAAAGAATGCGGAAAATCTTCCATTTACACGGAACTATTTCAGTTTAATACGGTCACAGAATTGAAACTAATTGTTTTAAAACACTTTCACGCGCATTTAAAAAAGCTCTCCATTTACACTGCTGTGCAAAATAATAAGCACACATACCACTGTAAAAAATTTCTTGCATCCAAACAATAACAGAAAATCTCCAATATGAATTCTAAATAAGAACAGCGCAATTAGTGTTGACTATAGAAAACTGGCTAAAGAAGTTCAAAATTTGAAAAGGATTTATGTAATTGTTTAACTCAATATCGAATCTTTATAAGGAGTTGAGTAAAGATTTGAACCAATCTTTGATAACGGATTTTATTAAAAGAGTTCCCGCCATTCCTGTGGAAAATGAATTAGAGAAGTGAAAATGTGAATAGAAGAGAAATAAAGAGAAAATTAACAAGTGAAGATGATACCGAATGAACATTTTTTATTGATTTTTAATGTTGTTGGAACTAATGTGTAAAGTATATTCTCTAATTTTATTAAAAATAAATAATATTGTTTCAATACGGATTTGTAAAACTTATCCTCTATTTTTAATATGAGATGTGGGCTCGAATTGCACGATTTCAATTTACACGGTACTTTTGGGGAAACAATCTACCGTGTAAATCGAGTTTTTGGCGTATTTACGATGATCATTCATTTATGGAAGTGAATTAAGCCACGAGTCGAAATTATAATTGTAAATCTGTTCGCATTTCAAATAATAAAACTGTATTTTTGAAAAAATAAATAAAAACTAACTCGATTTTTTTCTATTTCAGGTAAGAGATATTTTCAATACAATAAATTTAGCTGGTAAGTTAAAACTCTTTATGTGCCTTTTTTCTCGTGGAAACCTGAATTATACTACTGTAGTTAAGTTAAAGCAATGATTACAAATTTAATCATTTATATAAATTTACTGAAATTCGTTATTCTACTCTCTGAATACAATATTTTAGAATATTGTGAACTTACTTTACATTGTATATTTATAATAAGTTATTAATGGTTTATACGTACTCAATATTAATCAAAATTTAATTTTAAAAAATCATTTTTTATACATTAAAGAAAGATTAATTATATAACAGTTTTCTTATACAAAAGTAAGAAAGTTATACTTTTTTCACATAGCAAGGAAGAATATCCAACAAATAATTTCATCTTTCATTAATTATCATTTGATTATATAGTTCCAGTTTTATAAATCTCTAATATGTATCATAAAATGAGAAACTCGCAAAATAATAAGATTGAATAGTAAATATCCATCTTCTCATAATTTGTTCTATTGATATTTGGTTAATATTGGGTTGGCAGGAAAATAATTGTGGTTTTTGTTTTTTGATTTCTAATATTATTTTTTATCAATAAAACTGTAATTTCATCGTCTTCATATTAATATCATTTTAAAGAGTACTTTTCGGTGTGTATTTTGGTAACATCAATATTGGTTTTATAATTAACTTCAAATTCAAATTGGGCTATTGAATTAAAGATGGAAAAGAAGCAAAAAAGAGCATTATTTATGTGTTCAAAACTGATAGTAAAGCAACAGAAACTGCTCATAAACTAAACTATGCTTTTGGTGTGGGTAATATTAAGGAACGTACCGTGCAATGGTGGTTCCAATAGTTTCGTGCTGAGGACGAGAGCCTTGAAGATGAAGAAGGTTGCGGGCGTCCTTTTTCACTTCATAACGACCAATTGAAAGCGTTAGTTAAATTAGAACCACGCACAATAATTCTAGATCTTGCACAAAAATAAAGTGTTAGTTATCCAACAGTTCTGTGCCATTTAAAACCACTTAAATTAATATATATATATATATATATATATATATATATATATATATATATATATATATATATATATATGAATTTAAAGGTTATAAACAATAATTATTTGTTTACCGACCTAATAATATAGTAACATTTTTCAATTCGGTTCGAAGTAAGTCTCTGAGCTTGACTTAAAAACAAACCCTTTTGAATGTTTTTACATATCTTCTTGGATGTCTTCTATTCCTTTAAAACATTTGCTATTAAAATGTACTGTAGAATAAATAAGTACACCAAGACTCACCTCAACGCACATTCTTAGTACGTTTTTGTCAATTTTTAATTAGTTAAAACATAGACTTTAATTTTTCAAGATTTTTGTAAAAACATCCTTTGCGGTAAGTTTGTAATTTTGAAATCGAATTTGAAATAATACACAGACACATACACACACACACACACACACACATATATATATATATATATATATATATATATATATATATATTGGGTTGAAACAAAAGTTCGTAGCGTTTTAAGGTGAAATTTAAAGGCAGTATTTACTTAATTGTACATATATTTATTATAATACATATGTACCATTTTGATGCACCACCTTTCTCCATCTTTCACGTATTTTTATAATTCCGCCCTCCCAGAACTTGTCATCTTTCTGGGCGATGAATTGATTCAGGTGGTTTCTGTAGGCTTCCAAGAAAGTGAAGTTCTTTCCATTAAGGAAATTCTGTAGGAATCGAAACAAATGGTAATCTACAGATCTAAGATCAGGTGAATATGGGGGATGAAGAAGGATGTCCCAACCAAACTGCACCATTTTCTGTCGGATCTCTAAAGAGACGTGAGGTCTAGCGTTGTCTTGATGGAATGCGACATCCTTCCGACTGGCGAATTCTGGACGCTTTTGATCGTCTGTCGCCTTTAATTGACCCAATTGAGCACAGTAATTCTCCGAATTCGTATGATTATTTGGGAGAAGCTCGTAACGCACATCACTCTTCCAATCCCATCAGATGCACAACATCACTTTTTCCGGATGAAGACCCAGTTTTTGGAGTGGCTAGCAGAGGTTCATTTCGTTTTCCCTAAGACCTTTTCAATCCATATTAGTGCAGACGATCTATTCTTCATCGCCCGTGATTAATCGATTCAGAGACAGATCGTTTTTGTTTCTTTCAAGGAGAAAATCACTGATGGAATTGCGTTCCATTAAATTTCTTTCAGTTAAATTATGAGGCACCCAAACATCGTAGTGATTCACATTAACAAGTGTTTCCAATTGCCTCACAACAGTATCTCAGCGATGTCCCGTGTCGTGTTACATTGATTATTTTCAATAAGAGTTGCAATATTATCAACAAGAACTGTAGGCCTACCGGAAAGCTCTCTATCCTCTAGGTCGAATTTTCCATCTCTAAACCGAGAGAACAATTTTCGAAAAGACTGCTACAGCACCTTCTCCATAAACGGCAGATATCTTTTTTGCTGTCTGCAGCGCTTTTTTCTATCCGGATGTATATATATATATATATATATATATATATATATATATATATATATATATATATATATATGATAATTATTTATGACTAACCAATGCAAGAGGAACGGAATTGATGAAAACAGCATAAAAGAAAAATATGATAATACAATATATTTATATATAAGAATGAATACCAGTTATTATAAATGAACTCTTCTTATGAAATCAGAAAGCTCTTTTCATTCCTCTCTTTCCACAAGCAAGTTCCGCACTCTAAGATTCACGACCGGCGTAGAAAAAATATTCCTGAATTTTTTTCGAATCAAGAATTTTCGCTAAGTTCTGGAGTAATTTTTCAATTAATTCAAGACTACTTCCTACAATCAACTATCGGAGTTCCATAATGCACACTACAAGACCATTTTACTAACCTTTCCTGTTATGTGGGTTAATAAATTCAAGACCAGTTTCGCACAATAATATGTAGTGCCACTAAATATGACTTCACAAACAAAACATTGATATCAGATTATAATCAAAACATCTTAATTCAATTTAATAATCTAAATATAAATCAAGTGAAGAATACATATTTAAATATAAAGGAAATTAATAATTATGTTACTTAGTGATCAGTAAGTGGTTTATAATAAAAAATATATCTTTAAAAAAATAGAATTTTTCACAACTATTCAATATTTCTCTATTTTATTTTGTGCTAACTCGACGAACATTAACTTATTATTTCAATACTTTTTCAGTTGTTTAACTATTAAGTTGAAACACTCTCTGAATAAATAAAAAGGAACAAGTTTGTGTGTAACACATTGCCTACACTTTTGGTATTTCGCACGTTGCATATTCAATTTAATTATTTTTTCGGTCGAACCCTGTATATTTTCACGATTATTATTTGAATAAATGTCATTGATTCAAAGATATTTTTCCTTTCACAATGTCTATTGTATAATATCTAATTGGCATTTCAAAAAAGTGTATCTTTAATTAAGAAGGTGATTATTTGGAAAGCTTCACAAACTATTCACAAAAAAAATAAAAAGTTAAAAATGTTTAACAAAGTGTTATTAAAATAAAAAAAGAACACGAAAAGTTTATAGTTTCAATAGAAAATAAATCATATAGATTATAAGTGTGTGATAAATGGTTGAAAACGGAATTTATGATATGAGAAAAAGATAAACATCGACAAAAGAAACCAAATCTTGAACGTTAACGTGTCTTTGAAACGACAACTGATTCGGATCTGTCATTTAGTGAGTACGCATTCAATGGCGATGGATATTTTTCCTCTCACTATCTCGATCACTAATTCTCGAATCATGCCGAAGTTATTTTATTCGAACACAGATTCCGTTCAACATGGCGTGCTATCATCAATCACGATCTCCGTCTACCATTCGAAACCCCTAACGTCGTCGTCGTCGACATCATCATCCCTTTACTTTCGCCGCTTTCAACTTATGCGATAACATAAAACAAGGGGATGCACGCGAGAAGAAGAAGAACATGCCTCGCATACAGACTGTCAGAAACAATACTATTCTTATCTTTATGCTCCTCGTCGCACACGGTTTTTTTGCATTCATGTTTGGATGAACACATTCGCAATTAACATAAGTGATTGTATAAAATTAATGAAATTCTGTATGTCATAATTATATATATATATATATATATATATATATATATATATATATATATATTGATGTGTGTATGTGCTTATAAAAAAGGTAATATGCTTATCAAAAAATGTCTGTGTACAATATGATATGATGTAAATATATGTAATATATTCAAAAAAAACTCTTCGTAACAACAATTATTTTTTTCGATAAGCGATAACAAAATTAATTAAAGGCGATATGCTATAGTATGTGATTATTCGAAAGAACATAACAATTTTCAACTCCCATACAATGAATTTATGTGTATAAATGTGTATAAAAATCATATGTAGAGTAGCAGTTTGACACGAGCGTTTGTGACGCCGAAAAATGTGGCTACATACATGGCGAAAAATGTGGCTAACAACACATTGTTGTTAATGACGTTAAAAAAACACGTTGTTGTTAATACGTCCGTTTGTACAAATCCCGTATAAATATAGATTTATGTATTATTTATTATTTATGTATTAGGTTGTAACATATCAAGTTTGCTGAATGTTCTGTGCAATATTTTACATGTTCAGCTATTTGGAATGTACCCCTCAATTATTTTTAAATACGGAATTATTGTTGTTATTTTCATTTTTTTTATACCCTTTTGTACCAATATTCCGTATTTTGTGATTTTGATCGGATTGTATGTCCGTCTTCCAGGTATGTTGCTTTCGTCAAGAGACAATTCTTTTTCTGGTTTGTGTACTGTTCGAAATTTTTCTTGAAAATATGTAAGAACAGGTTTAATTTTGTCCGCCGATAATCGCCGGCAATCAAAGTCACACATACGTGACGCCCACCGGGAAAGTGAAAATTGTAGATGCGAAAAGACTATTCCAATAGATTATTGTTTCATAAATAAGTTTATTTTTTTTAGTATCGAAGATAGGTTATGTTAAAGCGAAAATTTGAGTTTCCCGCTGTGCAATACGCGCGTTGTATTGGTTAAGCTGGGACCACACATGCGGCTATTCGTCGAACACTGTGCAAAATTTAGCCGAACGCTGAATGTGTGGATGAATAGTAGAATATAATAAATACATGAAGGATGTAGATTGTACTGAAGGTTTTTTGAAAATTTTCCTAGCGATTAGAGTCGACATATCAACAGCAAGATTGCTAAAAATACATGTTACAATCTAGAGATAAAAGGGATCGAACCCCAAGGCTCGACAGCACACGACAAGAATGCAGAGAAGATTAGCTAAGATCAGATAAAAACTTAGAACTGCCAAAACAAAGTTCGTCCTATCAATACCTTTCCTACTATGCAATTTTTCGAAAAACCAAAAAGTGGAATAAAAAGTCATTAATTTTTTTATAAACTGCGGATTGGTAAATAGATACCAAAGTTATAAAAAAGCATCAGGACGTAATATTTCCTTTAAAAAGTTTTTATTAGCTATTACATTTATTAATGATAAAAGGTATGGCTATTATACAATTATTTGTATAACGATAGTTCTGAGCGCTTGCGAAAAGACCCGCATTTGAAACGCTCACCGTGAAAGTGTTCACAAACCACAATAAATTTTCTGATTAAAAATATTTGATAAATGGTTATTGATCATTTTTGATTATTGCTTGTGTGCATTTCGATGACAATAGCGTCATAGTTCTGAGAATGATGCGATCGCAATCGAAATGCGCATAAGCAACAATCAAAAATGATCAATAGTCATTTATTGTGCATTGTTGAACAGAATATATTTTTGTAGTGTGTGGGATGAAAAACGATTTCATTTGTAGAAATGAATTTAATCATAGTACAAGAATTTTTCTGTGATACAGTTATAATTTTAAGTGAATTTAGTTATTGTTTCTTATTTTTGTTCTTTGTGGCTCCACCGTTATAGTTCCCATGGGTACATGTTTATAAATAATAAAAAAAAAGTTTATACAAATACACATGCATTTTGTCTCGATTGTAATTTCACATTTGTTAAAATTAATTATATAGTTCTAAACTGTGTTTTTCTCATTCTATTGTTATCAAAACCTTGAAATACTAATAAATAATTACTTTGGATAAACAATTAAAATAGAAAAAAATGAAAACCTGATTCAAGGACAGTGTATTAAAAAAAATAAAGAGAAATATAAGTGAATAATATCTAAATTTTAACAAAATGTGATTTTGTAATTATCATTGTATCAGATAATCGAACTATACAGTATTGACGTAAGGTATTTTATAAAATAAAACTTACCAGTATGTCGAATTCCTTGCTCAGTAAATTGTAGTGAACGATTGGTTGGAATGATGACAGAGAGACGATGATCGTTTTCTGAAAAAGATTGATCATTATTATTAAGTACTTTTATTTTAAAACGTAATGTATTCTTATAACATGGATATTTATTACAATAAAATTATTATAATTTTTTTTAATGAAAATAATTTTACAATAAAGACAATTTCTTAATTTTCGTCGATATCTCGATAAATTTAAAATTATTCTCAATTATCGAAAGTGAAATACAAGAAAAACGTAATCCATATTATTAAATATTTAAGTATAAATATAATCATTATATGGAACTACAGTCAATGAAAAAAGTGAAACAATTTTTATCAAGTGCCAGTTTCTCAATAACCATAAACTAGTGCTTGTATGTTTTGTGAACTGATGTACAACATAAAAAAGTGTAGTGTCAATTTGCTAGGTCAATCTTCTGATTTTTTTTTAAAAAATAAAAGCAATGCTGTAACTATTTTGTGACAAGTAATACACGATCAGATCGGAAATTAAAAATGAAGAAACATCAGATGTAAGTTTTTACATTTTTTTAATGAATTTTTTTCCCACAAATTTAGAAAGTATCCCTGGTTGTTCTTTGGGATTGACTTTTCCCTGAAATCAACCTTCGTCTTCCTATTTTATATTGTCTGTGTGTGAATGCGGAGTCTGATTCGCGGAATATGTGGGAAAACGTTCAAAAAACCTACCTAACAATGTTTACCAGTTTGCATCCTCCTTCCATCCCATGTCTCTTTAATGTCCTAGCCCATCGCCCCCTAGATACCATTCGGAACGATAGTCGCGGCTCGTCAAGGTATGCCGGGTATGTATTTTAATTATTGTGGTTAGTCCATGGTTAAAATTCAATTTAGCTCTCTACTATACATGAAACTATATATAGTGATCACTTTTCGAATACAGTCATCGTACACAATCAACTAAGTAATTTGGGCTATTTTCTCATATAAAAGTTATTTTAAACCATATTTTTGACAAATATATAAATTTGACAACTATTTTAAAAATGTGTTTTAACATGACACCCTATTGCAAGTTGCGAAGCCGAAAGGAATTTTTCCAAATTATCTTAAATCAAAAATAAATTTCGAACACACATTCATGAGGAAAAATTAAATTTTATTTCTATTTTCTGTATTAAAGCAGACATAACAAGATAGATATCTTATGAGGATGCAATAAGAGAGTATGCCGATAAAAAAAGTCTGGCAAAAAAGTCCTATAATTTTGTTAATTTTTCAATTATACATATTTTTGTTCCATTTGTATAATATTTGGTTTATTTTTTTTCTTTTGTTCTTTGTTATACGTAAACATATATATATATATATATATATATATATATATATATATATATATACACATAAAATATGTGCTTTCTTTTATAATAAATATTTCTCGACTGTCACCGTAATTTCGAGAAAAAGTTAATTAGTTCTTGTCGCTTGACAATGCACCTGCACATTCTGCACTGATTGTGAAGTAATTTCTCATAAAACACAGCATTATTGACATCAATCACCGATCCTATGTACCTGACTTAGCACCAGTAAACATTTTTACTTGCCTAGTGTGAAAACTGTTCTCAAAGGGAAACGATTTCAGGTCGCAGGAGAGATTAAAAAAAATGTAACCTCCAGTTGAAAGCAATTTGCGAACACCTTTGCTGACTGTTTTTAAAAACATGTAAAACGTTACAATAATATAATGGATTAAAGTAAATGGAAATTATTTGAATAAATATCAAATATTTTTCACATTTGTTAAATTGTGTTCATTTTCAATGTCGCAATCCGGGAAATAAATTGCTAAACCTCAATCATTGGCGGAATGCTTTTTCGTTCAAACTCAGTCAGATATTCGATTTAAATATTGAAGTAAATATATATATATATATATATATATATATATATATTTATAGGAACAACTTAGATGAAATAATGTTTTGTACGATAAAAAAAATTAAAAATTAAATTCAAACCGAAAAAGTATTACAATACACAATGGCATATTTCACATACGTTATTTTCGTTTATGTATGTATATATATATACATAAAACGAAAATAACGTATCTGTATGTCACCGATATAAAATTTCTGAATGTGTCACAAAGTTGACAACATACATGAGCTGCAATCAGTGATGGAACTTTATATCAAACGTACTTTTCAATTTCATGTATAATATTTTGCGTGGTAGACGAATAAATGTAATCACGGGGAACAATCTGATGATAGAGACGATAATACTTTTTACGTTCAGTTTTTTTTTTTGTTGTTAAGTATTAATAATACATACATAGATACATACATAGATACATACATATATATATATATATATATATACATAGACACATATACTTTTTATAGAATACTTAGATATAGACATTACATTTTCAGTTGTAAAAAATATATACTTACAATTCGCTTTACGAGCCATATTTTTTACGCGTTTATTTTGAAGTTCGAGATAGAATATGATAAAAAAAAAACGTTAAACTTGCATGATATCCGTATATGAACAGATGTGTGACAATGTCAAATAGTCATATTTTTTATGGAAAGTAATGAAAATATTACATGAACTGATATTTTTATCAGTATGTCCAATAATTCGACATTATTCGAAGTACAAGTGCAGAAAATCTAGGAAAATGGTATACGATTTCCTATCATTAGGAAGGTTAGATATAAATGATTGATGATATAACATTTCTGATGTATTAGGTTGGTAGAAAAATAATTACGGTTTATGATCTTCAAATTCATGTACATTTTTTAATTTAAGTGGTTTTAAGTGGTCCAGAGCTATTGGATGAGTAACACTTAATTTTTGTGCAAGCTCTCGAATTGATGTGCGTGGTTCTGATTCAACTAAAGCATTCATTTGGTCGTATGAACTAAAGAAAGACGCACACAATCTTCTTCATCTTCAAGGCTCTCGTCCCCAGCATGAAATTTTTGGAACCACCATTGCACCGTACGTTCCTTAACAGTACCCACACCAAAAGCATCGTTTAGTTTACGAGCAGTTTCTGCTGCTTTACCACCCGTTTTGAACTCATACAAAAAATTCTCTTATTTTCTTCTTTTCCATCTTTAATTCAATAGCTCAATTTGAAAAAAAAACAATAATAAAACCAGAGTAGATATTACCAGAATACAGACCGAAAAATTCACTTTAAAATGATATTAACATGAACATGATAAAATGACAAAAAATAAGATTAGAATTTAGAAAACAAAAACCGTAATTATTTTCCTACCAGCATAATATATTTTTCTAATATTGCACCATCAAACGACTACTTTTTCATATCACTATAAACATTTTTAGAAAAAAAAATATTTGAATCTTGAAAGATCAAAATAGCAGTAGATTAGTTTTTGGATTTTAAGAATGAGAGCCTGTAATGGAATCATTTTACTAACAGATCAATAGCAATTTCATACTCAACTAATAATGACAGTTATATATTTTTTAATTTTTTTTTAACGAAATTACTTTATTTTATACCTTATATTCAGAAACTTTATGAGAATAAGCATATACCGGGACTAGACCGGAAGAAATACTCAACGAATAATGGTAGTTATATATATATATATATATATATATATATATATATATTTCATTTTTTTTAATGAAATTACTTTATTTTAGACTTGTAATGAAGTTGATGAAAATGAGAATATATCGGGATTAAATATTTTGTTTACAATAAGATATATGATTTGATTTTTATATAGTCAAATTTCATACACATGTTCAGAATCGAATTATTACGTATGAACGTTCAATACTCGACTGTCTGTATTTATATTTAATAATGATGATGGATACACACACACGTATATATATATATATATATATATATATATATATATATATATATATATTCTTTCTACATATACAAAATCAAAATTATCCATAAAAAACATTATAAAACAGTATGATGCAAAAAAGAATCTATCTACCACAATATTTATATATATATACAAAAAATGCTCTTATTTGCTTTTTCAATCTTTAAATCGATAGATCAGTTTGAAACAAAATTAATAATAAAATCAAAGTCTGTGTTACCAAAGTACAGAACGAAAATGCATTTTAAAATAATGTTAACATGAACTCGATGAAATGACACTTTCATTGAAAAAAATTAAGGTTAAAAATCAGAAAATAAAAACCGTAATTATTTTCCTACCAACTTAATATTAATACAACTTATCACAATCTTGTTGATTGTATTTTACGTTAAAATACATATTATTGGTACTGTATGTTCTTATAACAGAATATATTTATCGGTAATAAAATATTTTTATATTTTCTGTTTCTATTTCATTCTTTTCTACATTACTGGTATATTGTTTTTGTATCAATTGAATCTTTGTTCTATATCTTTACATTATTGTAATTTACTTCATTATTATATTGTCATTGATTTTAATCAATAGCACCGAATTAATTTTCTAAATACTGTGTTTCATCATTCAGTCAATTCACATTAAATTTTTCTTACGAAAAAATCCTGAAGAGAAAACACAAATCTAAAACAGGATTCGCAGAAAAATAAAAATAAATTTAAACATTGACGACCGACAATATAAAAAATATCAGTTTTATATCAGACATAAACCGAGCGAATGATAAAACAAATCAAACTTTACCCTAACATTGAAAACCGTGACATTTTTTCCGTGAGTTATTATTTAGAGGAGAATAGTGAAATACAATTCGAGACATCTACAACCAGTGGGACCTGTCGAAATCCCATTGCATTTGTCTTCATTCCGATTTCTTTACACAATTTTCACGATTTATATATATATATATATATATATATATATATATATATATATATATATATATATATGTTCAAGTGTTTATTTATACAAGTCCCTTATCACAGTGGAAAATTTGAAAAAGAATCGATAAAATGTAGATTTATGAAGTCTGCACTCGTAAATTATTTTCACAGTGTAAAGAAAATGATGAAAATATATTATAATTTTATGTATAAGATGAAAGAGAAAAAAAACGTTTTCGGAATAAATAAGGCGTGTAGAAAAGAGAGTGTCTTATTAATAATATGACTGTATATATGCATTTATATATATATATATATATACATACACACATATATATATATATATATACATATATATATATATATATATACATATATATATATGTATATATATATATATATATATATATATATATACATATACAAATATAAATTTCTTTTTATTATTTTTTATTAACAGTAAATTGATTTTTTGATTTTCATTTTCAAAGTTCAGTATTCGAAAAATGTTTCTATTTGATTGATTTAAAGCACATCATTCGTTCTATTAAGTTTATGATTATTTTTCAGTTATTTTCTTTTCCTATTCGATGTACATTGTATCTTAATTTGTATCAGACAAAGTCTATATAACGGGTGCGTTCGTGGAGTGGGACATTTTTAAAGCAATCTTATTCACTTACTGTTGAAGTGAGAAGGTAAAATTAAATGGTACATTGTTAATTATTCATATCCATTTATTAAATATGGAGCAGTGGTCCGGTGCACATCGAGCTTCGGTGTGAAATCATTTTACAAAAATAGCGAATTTGCTTCAAATGTACAATGGCTATTTCGTAATAATTATAAAATTCCGCATCATAGACAAGTACCGTCCGCTCATGCCGTCAACTTGTGAATTCAGAAGTTCGAGGAAACTGGTTTCGTATTAAATTTGAACCATCAAAGGTCTAGAAGAACATCAAAAACACCAGAGTTGCTGTAACTTGAAGCCCATGGAGTGGCGGGGAAGATGTTTGTACGGGTACAGAATTACTGACGCAAGAATTAATTCAATTTCTACAAATTACATGGTTCCAGCAAGATGGCAAAACAAGTTATAGACTAGAGTGTCCATGGCTGCTACAAAAGCCATTTACAAAAATGCTGATGCTGTTTGTTCAGCAAGATCTCAAGATTTTACTGCATGAGATTATTTTCTTTTAGGTTATCTAAAGAATAAGGTGTATATTGATCGTACACACACTATCCCTGAACTAAAATAATAATTTCAAGAAGCATTTACAAGAATTCCACCAAATAAGTTAAGACACATAATGGAAAATTTCCAAATAAGATAACACGAATGCGTGCGCTGAAATTGTAATCTTTCAAGCGTTATTTTTTTTTAAAAAAAAAAACAAAATGGCCCGATATACCGAATAAGAATATATTAGTTTGTAACATATCAAGTTGCCGAATTTCAGTCAGTCAGAGGTCGACCGCGATTGAAAAAGGTTCTGTGCAATATTTTACAAGTTCAGCTATTTGGAATTGACTAATGTACTGTACCTTTCAATTGATTTTAAATACGGAGTTATTGTTGTTATTTTTATTTTTTTTATACTCTTCAACAAAATGGTGTCCACAAAAGACTTGCTTCTACTTTTTTATATGAGCTCAAGTTGGGACACAGTGCAACGGTAGCAGGTAGAAATATCAATGGAGCTTTCGAAGAAAGGTTGGCTAGCCAGCGAACAATTCAATTGTGGTTCAAAAAATTTAGATCCGGTAATATGAATCTTGACAATGAGTCTCGAGGAAGGCCCAAAACCATTGTGAACGAAAAACATTTGAGATCCATGGTGGAAGCTAATCCACATACAACAGTTCGAACTATCATATGTGATTCAAGTGTTAGTGTTATGACTGTTTCTCGTCACCTTGCTGCAATAGGAAGGATGAGAAAGCTGGATAAGTGGGTGCCGCGCGAATTGGCAGATGATCAGAAATTAAGATGCTTAGAGGTGTGTTTTTCATTGATGATTCGAAATGATAAAACGCCATTTTTAAATCGAATCACTACTTGTGATGAAAATTGGATTCTGTGTGATAATAGAAAAAGATCTGGACAATGGTTAAATGCAAATGAGGCTCCAGGACACGCACACAAGCCGTCATTACACCCAAAAAAACTTATGATTACTTTGCGGTGGACAAATAAAGGAATAATCCATAATTCTTTTTTAAAACCAGACGAATCAATTACGGTTAATTCATATTGCCGTGAAATCGACAATATGAATGAAAAATTAAAAACAAAACAGCCAATGCTAATCAATAGGTATGGGGCAATACTATTGCAAGACAATGCTCGACCTCACACATTTCGAATCACCATTTCCAAATTAAATTCATTAAGTTATGAAATTTTACCGCATCCCCCTTATTCACCAGATTTTTCGCCGACAGACTATCATCATTTTCGCCACTTGGAATATTATTTAAGAAATAAAAAATTCCGAAACCAAACAGAAGTGATTCAAAGATACGAAGACTTTATAAGCTCTAAAATGTCGATTTTTATAAAAATGGGATAAACAATCTAATTGCTCGTTGGCAAAAGACCATTGAAGCTGATGGAGCTTATTTTGATTAAATATATTTTGTTTTGTTAAAAATATTGCATTTTAATTCTCACCTATAAATTCCACAATTTTGTATGTTAGACCCTAATATAAATAAAATTGTGTGAAAATAAAAATTCATTTAATTATTGCGTTTTAAACTTTTCCCGTTCCTCTAAAGCACCTTATGTGTGCGTATATATATATATATATATATATATATATATATATATATATATATATATATTGGTATTTTGATAAGTTTGGTAAATTTCTATGTTGTGTTGCGCCACCATTCATTTGGTAAGATCACGGTTATCACGTGTCACTTTTTAAACTAGCATAGGCGAAAATTCAATCAGAAGCGATGCGTTATTCACGTTCAACAGATATTTGAAACGAGCATTGTAGCAGTTACCGCAAAAATGGAAAAAAAGAGTGCAGATGTTTTTGCATCAATTCGTCACCGTGAATGAAACATGGATCCACCACTACACACCTGAGTCGAACCAGCAGTCAAAACAGTAGGCAACGACTGGTGAAAGTTCTCCGAAGATGTAGTATCAATATGAACTTTTTATGTATTTTTATTTTGTATCAGTCTATGAACTTTAAATATATGCAAAAAACGATTGATAAAAAAGTTCTAATAAAAAAGGCACTCTACTTATTAATATATAAATGAAAAAGAAATCTGCATGAACATTTCAATTAAACCGACGTCGTCTACTTTAATCATCTCGCACTAATTGAAGCTCCCAGTCAAAATTTATTAGATAATCACGCGAATGATGCGCTCAGTTCTCGTAACGGAATTCCACCTGAACATACACTTTCATTACGATTACATATTAAATCACAACCGAACAACGGTTTCACTTGTATGTAGAAATTTTATTACCAAAAATTTGAATGTTAAATGAATGTTTCATAGATGTAAGGTATTTTGGACGTGGAACTAACATAACCGCAAACGCCGTTCGTAATTCATAAAACGTTTTAAAACGCTTAACGTGAAGCATTATCCACACCGTATCTTGTGTGCAACATCCACACGGGTTGTTGTGTTGTTGATGCTACTTTTGAAAGCAATCTAAACTCCCTTTATGATATATTTTTAGTCATTTTATATTGTTTTAAACCACGGAATATTTTTACTCGTGCAGGTGTGTTCTGGTTTTTATCGATTTGAATGTTTATTTATTGTGTACAAAAATGATTTAAAATGAAAGACGGTACGTACATCAAAATGTACACTATTATTGTCTATTTTGAAACATCAGGTTTCAATAGTAATACAATTAATTATCTTACAAAAGTAGGTACAGAAAAACTATTGAAACTGACGTTAACATATTGATAAAAAAAATGTTATGGTGTCTGTGTATTAATTCATTTCTAAACGCGAAATATCAATAGTATAGGAATATTGTATTTAACATTCAATATTCACAGTGAAGTTAACGACAAAAATTAAATAACGTTCCTAAGACTCTCTCTCTCTCTCTCTCTCTCTCTATATATATATATATATATATATATATATATATATATAATATTTATATATATATATATATATATATATATATATATATATATATATAATATTTATATATATATATATATATATATATATATATATATATATATATATAATATTTATATATATATATATATATATATATATATATATATATATATATAATATATATAATATATATATTAGCGAACATTTGAAATTTGGCTTTGTTCCAAGTTTGATAATTTATATAAAATCCGATTTTCGTTCTCCGTTCACACGTATTTTTTCTGTTAAACAGAGCAGACCTTTCAACTTAACGAAATCAATTTTCTTAGGTCGAAAAACGATTATTGTTTATCGTCGATGTAATTAATATTTAATTAACGCGTACGTTGATATCATCGGAAACAGTTTAAAGTTTCCTTTTTTTCTTCTTCGTACAAACGTTTTAAACTTTCAGCGCAGAGCGTTCCATCCTGATGCGCGTTTAATAACACCCGTCACAAGGTGTTGTAAGGAGTCTGGCAAGAAAATAACTTGTATTAAATTTATTTCACCTCTCGACGTTCGCTATGTTGTTACCAAACTTTCGTACACGTGGTTCATTGTTGTCGTACGACGTTATTGTATATTCATGAGTTGAATCATAACGAATACAAACGGCGTCCCTTGTAAAGAATGATATATCTTAAATGCGTTGGATGTTTACTACGAATATACTATTTAATATAAGAAGCGTTTGATGTCAGCTATTCAATTAATTTAGTAGAATATTTCAAGTTTATATTACAAAACTTATTTTGGAAATATTCAGTGCACAACAAAAGTCTTAAATTGTATTTGAGCATTGTACTTGTTGATAATAATTGTTTGTGTATTATGTTTGTTTCTTTATTTTTTTAAATATGATCGATCGGTGGTCTATATACAGTACTAAATAATACGAATAGAAATAACTTTTATCTCCCGATTTTTTGAAAATAATTTCCCGGGTACAACAGACATTTAAAGACAATCAAAAAAGTTCAAACACCACGTCAAACAACTATCAATTAGAAAACCGCGGATAACTTCCGGCAACGGTAAAAGGCACCGCCATAGGTTTAAGTATTAAACCAGCCCCACAAGGCCATGTATTTTAATCATGAACAATAAAATGTTTTTGAGTTTGAACTTTAATTTTATTTATTCGTTATAAAAATAGAATTAATCAAAAATTCAAGAGTAGTAACATTTCAAAGTGTTAGAGAAACATTGTTTTTATTTTTAGTAGTAATTTATTTTATTAAGACAATCCTAATATTCTCATTTATTTATGTATTATACTTTTTATTGAGATATATATTTTGTTCATCTCGTATACATGTCATATTTCACACTACTTTTACATATCAATAACTGAATTGAGACATTATATTTAGTAGATAAAAAACTTAGCAGTTCTACTACATTTTAATTATAATTCATTTATTATACTCTATTATATCTATATGTTTATTTATTTCTTAAAGCCAATACTTAAACTATATTTTAATTTCCAACCTTTTGAAGCAATAATTTAAAATTTTTACTAGGTTGATCACATGCACTGATCCATAAATTCATTGATGGAATCAGTGCATCAATGCTAATCTGATGGATATTCCGAAATAAGGATAACTCTAATACATACAATATAATAATAATCCTAATAAATTGTCTATGTTTGAAAAAAAAATAATACACATCACTTTTTGAAATGATACCTAATCCTTAATTAATTTTCTTACATAACTCTAATACATACAATCTAATAAATACAATGTCTATCATTGAAAAAAAAATACAATGTCTCTATTTTACGGTAAAATATAATAATTTTAACATCTTAGTTTAAATTTTTCGTTCACTGGTTGAAAATTTACTTTCAATTTATTAATATTAAAATAAATTAATATTCATATATATATATATATATATATATATATATATATATATATATATATATATATATATACCATCAATGCATTTATTGTCAATCTGAAGTTTCAACATTTCTTTTCTGAATATATATAGTTTTAGAAGTTATCAAAATAATACACATCACTTTTTGAAATGATGTCTTATCCTTAATTAACTATCTTATATAGAAATTTTTAGAGAGTATATTTTGTTTTCAGAAATACCAATCTTTACTTTAAGAAAAAGTTTATTTTATGTCTGTCTATCTCTTTCTCTTTCTTGATCTCTCTCTCTCTCTCTCTCTCTCTCTCTCTCTCTCTCTATATATATATATATATATATATATATATATATATATATATATATATGGAGAGAGAGAGGAAGAGACGGGAGGTGATTGCGAAAGTTTTAATGGTTTTCTAATAACGTCGCATTGGTACAGTTTTATATAAGAACACTAACAAATATGCTGATGTAATGTACCGTTGAAAATATCACACTCTCAGCTGTTATTTTAAGCAGGAATTGGTTTGATATGAGTTAATTTAATTGTTCTGAAGTGAAACTGAAAATGAATATTGATAAAGTCCATTTGTGTGTAATGATGATATACGAGTTTCGGAGGGGGACAAGCATTTAGAATACCATGAAAAACATTTGTAATGTATTTGGAGAGAGCGCTGTGTCGATTCCAGCCTATGAGATATGGTTCACAAAATTTAAACGGAGTGATTTTAACCTCGAAGATCAGCTTCGCTCCAGTCGGCATTCTGACGTTGATGATGACATTGTACGCAATGTATTGGGTGCTAATTCACGAACTTTAGCACAAGAGCTGATGAGAGGTTAAATGTTGATAGATCTGCCTCATTCCGGTATTTAAAAAAAAACTTTAATATAATTTAAAGCTCGATGTTTGAGTGCCATATAATCTAGTCGAAAAGAAGAAAATGGGCTGAAACTTTACGGCCAATTCTTTGATTGCCCAACTAAATACCGATCCGTTTCTAGATCGATTAGGGAAGACAAAAAATGGATCCAATACGACAAAGTGGAATGGAAACATACTTATAAGCAGGAGAACCAACACGATCAGCCCGTGCCAAAGACTGGTTTGCATCCTCGGATGGTTATGCTGTTCTCTATGGTAGGATTGCAAAGATGTGATATTTTTTTAAACTTCTCCCCATTAGTGAAACGATACATTTCGATAGTTATTGTCAATAATTGGAAAATCTAATGGCAGCAATTGAGGAAAAACTTCCAATTTTGTCCATTCGGAACGGAGTTGTCATTTATCACGATAATACTAGATCCCACACTTCGATGCAAAGGCATAAAAAGATCAGAGAGCTAAACTGGGATCTCTTATTCCATCCACTGTATACTCATTACATTGCTCAATTAGATTATCACTTGTTTCAGTTATTTCAAAACAGTTTTATCGATAGAAAATTCACTTTTCTTCATGACCTGAAAACTACGTTCCCTCGTTCTTCGACGAGAAACCAATCACCTTTTATGATAGAGGCATACAATTACTGCCAGTGTGTTAGCGAAATATTGTAGAAAACCATGACAGTTACTTGGTAGAATGAATAAATTTATTTTAGCAAAATTACTAAGTCCATTTTTATATCACGAAACTCATCTAAACAATTTGGCTCGCGCCCAATAGATCTAAATGAAATGAAAACAATTATTTCGAGACTTTTATAAAAAAGACTCATTTCAATAATTCATGGTTTGCTGACTAATTAGAAAGTTGATGTTATCAAAATAGATAAATGAATAAATTTATTCGAGACGATACGAAAACGATTCCAGTATACAAAATCACTTCTACATAATTATTCTGAATGAACCGAAACTAAATGAAAACAATATTTATAGTTCAATAACTTCACAATTGCGATTTTTATTCAACAATAAACAATAAGAATAGTATAAGAAATCACAAAAAAAAAAACATGAAAATAAAACATTCATATCTAATTTCGCCGTACGTCTATTTATATGGCATCATAAATATTCAGTAGGAAATATTGATATCCGAGAGATCGGAAAACAGATACAATGAAAAATAAGATCCGAGAGGAAAAAAGGTGTTTTTTTTTTGTCAAGAAGGCAGCCGTACATTTTTGTACGATACGAGTGTATAAATTGCAAACAATTTGTTATTTTCATACAAATCGATTAAATATAAATCAATGTTAAATTATTCAACTGAATCGGTTTATCCTTACATCGTGTTACCTACACATAACACTCGAATGGATTATTTTACAATAGAACAAGTGTCAAAAATGAAACATTGATGAGCGTTTATGTGTCACGTATTCGATATATTCGTCCCGTTTGGTAATGTATAGTTTTCGTTAAAGAAATTTTGCACTCTGTACATATATATATATATATATATATATATATATATATATATATATATATATATATTATACATACAAGTATACACACACACAGGTAGCTGTAATCATAGAGATATCGTGACATGTTTACAATGATGAATAATATCTTTTGTTAATATCAAAAGATCAAACACCGTCTGTATGTTATAAAACATAAAAGTGTTTTTATTAACGGGATATTTTTAATAAAAGTAGCTTTTTTCGATTAATCTTTTTTTAATTCTTCATTTATATTCAGAAGAGCTTTTCGAACATATTTGAATTTTCATCGTAGTTATACTTTCCCAATATGTTTTTTTTTATTCCGTCTAAAGCGACTTTCATTATAGCGAGAAAATGTTTCAAATATTTTTACAAGAAAACTAAATAAAAAAATAATTGTTATTAAATTTGTGTATACGTTTAATTCTTTAAGAAATAAATAAGGGCGTGTGATAATGTAATCAGCGCGTTCTATGCAGAGATTAGGTGAGTTCTCGTTAATTGGAACTGAAATTTATGAGCTAAAACGTAGGCCACGTACAAAGTGTAGTAGTAACGAGCAAAAAAACAAGTCAAGATTAAAAAGAAAAAGTAAATAGTTATAGGGATAAAAGAATCCCCAAGGATTACAAAGAAAATGTAGAAAATCGCAGCAGAAAAAAACACTTTCGGAAACAGAATAAAACTAGATTAAAGAAATTAAATCAGTTATGTAAATACTATTTGAAGAGAGTGACACGTGCTGAAATTAATAGATATAGAAACGAGAAATGATCTAAAAGAATGAATCATTATTACGTGTATATTTAATTATATATATATATATATATATATATATATATATATATATATATATATATATATATATGTGTGTGTGTGTGTGTATATATATATATATATACACACACGAAGGTAGTGTCAAATATTGTCTGCTTAACATATTTATGAACGTGCATGCATTGTAAATCTGTGCATTGTGGTAAATTGATGTCTTAGTTGAGTTTAGTAAAAAGATTAAGATTATAATTTAATCAGTCGTACAGTGACGGTGATAAGAGTAAGACGTGGTTCTTAACAAGGTCACAAGAAACCAAAATTGAGTATAGTGCGGTAAAAGAGTTTCTGAAAAAAGAATAGATTACACCGAACCAAATAAAACAATGATTAGATGTCGTATATGAGGAATGTTCTTATTCATACTCCAATAAAAGAATGTGCTAAGAGATTTCAGATGGGAGAAGAATTACTGGAAGGATAAGTCACATTCTGGTCGTCCTATGAATATGCTCACGTCCGATTCTGTTGCAATTGTTGAAGACCCGATGCTTAGGGCTCGTTTATATTAGGATAGTAAGCGGTAGAGTATACTAGTCTGCTTTTTCTCTAGACCTGTACTGTGGTGGGAGAAGAGGATAGTAGAGTGTACTATTCTTAATTTCCTATCTACTCTACTCGTTACTAGATCTAGTACTCTACTTTCACTATCCCAAAGTGTTAACATTACGCTAGTAACAGGATAGTACGCACTCTACCGCTTACTATCCTAATGTAAACCAGGCATTAGTGACAGGCGTCTAAAAGTGAAAGAATTATCATCAATTTTTAATCTTTCGAAGACAACCGTTCGCTGAATTATCCATAATCATTTAAGTATGAATAACGTCAGTGCAATATGGGTACTTAAATTTCTTTCTGTCGTTCAGCTTTAGCGACGTAGCCTGTGCACGTTAATTTTTTAGAGCTCTGTGATCCAAATCCAAATGCACAAATCGAGTCCATTGTAACAAAGGACGAAATAATGGTCCTTCATTATGATCCTCTTTCTAAAAGAGAATCCATGGAATGGTAGCTAACAGGTGAACCACCCTCACGAAAATCCAATGTGTTTCAATCCACAAAAAAGATCATAGTCACAATATTTTGGGATTGGAATGGCATTTTATCAATAGATTTTAAAGAGCGCAATACTACTATTAATGGCTCATATTATACAATATTTTTGGATTAATTGCAGGATAATATTCACGAAAAACAGCGTAAAAACTAACAAAAAATGAACGCTTTTTGCACGACAATGCACCAGTTCACATCGCTACTGTTTCTCAACCCGTTATTCGGGAGTGTGACTTTCAAGAACTTGATCACCCACGCTACAGTTTAAACATGGTCTCTAGAGATTATTACCTTTTTAGTTATTTGAAAAAAAGATTTACACGGACAGCGTTTTAATGATGAAAATGAGCAGAAAACAGCGGTTAATTGACCACTTGAATACGAAAACGAACGTTTAATTTTATAATGGTATAAAATTGCTATTAATCTATATAAAAAAAATGTATTTAAGTTAAAATGGATTATGTAGAAAAATAGTCGTTTTGATTTTTTCTATTTACATCCTTTCCTATCTAAGTCGAGAATATTTGGCGCTAATCTTGCAACTTTATTATAAATCAAAGTATTTTTAATTAAATACAAAACAAGTATATTTTGAAATTAATTCAAAAGAAACTTTTTAAATATATATATATATATGTATATATATACATATATATTTATATATATATATATAATATCTTTAATAGTAACAATGAGCTGGAACGGTGGTAACTGACCATTTTAACACAAAATGGAAGATTATTTTTATAAAGGTATAGAATTGTGAATTAAACGCTGTAAAAATATATCGAAGTTAAAAGGGATTAAGTAGTAAAATGTTTACATTCCTTCCTATGTAGTCAGAGTATATTTGACACTACCCTTATATGTATGTAAATAAAATCAAATTAATAAAAAAAAATAACAAATATAAACTCTATCTATTATCTGTTCATAAAAAAAAACAAACATCCAATAAAATTTCCATCCCAACGAAAACCATAAATCAAAAAACACAGAATAAAATATTTAATGTTCGTTGAAGATCCAAATAGAATATTTAATTAAGAGGATCCATAAAGAATTGAACATAACGTTTCGGCTATCGCATTAAAATTTTTGTTCCATTGTAATCGTAACAAACGTACAACTAGTGTAGTATATTCTGTTCACATAAAACGTTCAGTTACAATGCATTCGAATTACATCCCGTCGTGGAATTGGGATATAACTTACAACTGTGTTTTCAAGCAGTCCTTTATGCAAAGAGCAAAACAAGGAGTGTCTCTCCCCGTCCCATTAGCGACAGTAAGTTTGTTCATTTAACGGCACGTTCTGTAGATATTGAACCCTTTGTGTGTACGTTTAATGTTTTTTTAGAGGGTCGTGATGTTGTGTCGTGGATTAGATAGTTATATTATACTATATTGCGCACAAAAAATACTTCTTAGGCTTCTATATATATATATATATATATATATACATATATATATATATATATATATATATATATATATATATATATATATATATATACTTTTCCAAATTTTAAATTAAAAATTCTTGTATAATTAATATCAAATACTATGTATTACAATACGGGAAACTTACAATTGTGGTTTATTTTTCTGAATTTTAATCTTAATTTTAATCTTAATTTTTTTCAATGAAAGTGTCATTTCATCGTGTTCATATTAATGTCATTTTAAAGTGCATTTTTCGGTCTATATTTTAGTAACATCGACTTTGGTTTTGTTATTAATTTTGCTTCAAATTGGGCTATTGGATTAAAAATGGAAAAGAACCAAATAAGATAATTTTTTTATGAGTTCAAAACGGGTGATAAAGTAGCAGAAACTGTTCGTAAACTAAACGATGTTTTTGATATGGGTATTATTAAGGAATGTACGGTGCAATGGTGGTTGCAAAAATTTCGTGCCGGGGACAAGAACTCTGAAGGTCACAGGCGTTCTTCTTCATTTCATAACGACAAACTGAAAGGATTAGTTGAATCAGAACCACGCACAACAATTCGAGAGCTTGCACAAAAATTAGGCGTCATCCAACAGTTCTGGATCGTTTAAAACAGGAAAATCAATAAAAAAACTGTAAATGTATATGAACTTGAAGGTCATAAACCACAATTATTTTTCTACCAACATAATATTTAAATACAAATACTTGGAGCGTTTACAGAGAAAGTTGCAGTACATTCAGATTACTTTCAATGGAAGAATTTTAGGAATAAAATCTTATTTAGCCAAAGACAAGTACCACATGTTAATTTCTTATTATTCTATTCTAGAATTGTATAATGTAAAAGTCATGTAAAAATAATAGTGAGGTAAATTAAAAACCATAACATAATTTTTGTAATTAAGAATTATAATTTCAATTACAATAATTTTGGACTAGTAACGAAACGTAGATACTGAGGTACAGTTACTTTGAATACAGGTATATCTAAAGAAAGACGAATATAAATGATAATAATTTTATCTCATATACAGTTTATTAAAATTGAGAAAAATAGCTTATAATGAAGAATTTTATATTTATATGGCACTGCAAATACCTGTATTCAAAGTAATAATAATAATTTTATATATATATATATATATATATATATATATATATATATATTTATATATAGTAAATGATTTAATAATATTGTAAATTTCTTTGATCTTATTTGCTATTAAAAATCAATCAGTTTGAATTACTAAAGAGATACTCATTCCCTGAAATCTGTTTCTATCAACATCTTTCGTTAAATCTAATACGTTATTTACTTTAACAGCATTACATTGTACGCATGTTTCTCAGCAGGAATTTTCGTAATCAAAAACGGTAATGACTCAAGTCATTCATTATTGTACACGTCATTTCCTAATGAAGTTTTTCATGAAATATATCACAGAATTATCTGAAATGCTTTTGTGTTATTAAAATGTCAGTATTGAATCTTTGAAGTGTTAAAAACGATCATTAAGTCTAAAATAGTTTAAATTTAATATAGATATCGAATTTAATATAGAATTAAATTTAATATAGAATTCGAATATCTAAACTTAGCATTATGAAAATAATTTTTAATGAGTAGGATCAGAAAAAAATATGCGTTCTAGAGTTAGCGAACGTTTGATTCCCGAAGGAAGATAAAATATCAGGATCATATAAGATTGAACTATATTGTTATGTTCATATACTTGTATATATATATATATATATATATATATATATATATATATAATATCGTCTTTTATTTAAAAAAAAATACATTTGGGAAAAAGAGAAAAGTATCACAATTAGATTAAAAAAAAACTAAAATCGATTTTTATAATATATAAAATAACCTATTGATAATCATTACTCATGTTTATATTGAGCGACTGGTTGAATTTTGGTCAAAATTTCTAAAAGTATCATCAGTTAGTGTTGTAAGAAAATCTTTTTTAAATTTTACATGGAATAAAATTCAAAAATTCATTGACAATGCCTTCAATAATGATATATATATGTACATATGAATATATATATATATATATATATATATATATATATATATATGTATATAAATATATGTATATATATATATATGTATTTGTGTATATATATATATATATGTATATGTGTGCGTGTGTGTATATATATATATATATAGTGTATATATATGTATATATATATATGTATGTATTTGTGTATATACCTGTGCATTAGTGTGTTTTATTATAAATTCTCCTACACTTACCTACATCCACTCGTCGAACCAATTTAACCATGTAGAACATTAAAAATGACGTCTATACAATCTATATGTTCACCACGTGCTTGACAAAATAATTACTAATAACTCCTCACAAATCAAATACAAAAGTCCCGAACTGATCAACTGTATGGGTTACTTAGATATTTAAATATTATATTATAAACTCCAATATGTTTATTGTCTATTAGTATATAACAACACACGGCTTAACAAAAAAAGAAAACATTGATATTCCGGAAAACAAACTACCACATCAGATCAAGTATCAAACCGAGCAGTAAGCATGCGCGACGTGTAATTAATGACAATTTCCCGCTCCTTTTCAAAACAAGAACTAAATGTTTATATCTGTAATATATAATAAGAAATTGCAAATATAGATTGTTTTTATTACTTTGCAATGTGGAAAGGTATAAAAAGAAAAACCGTACAGTTTCATGTGAGTTGTGAATTTTATATAAATTTCAATGATTAATCGCTATATTGAATACTAATAGGCCAGTAGTGTTTTTCTCTCTATGATGTTATTTGTATTAAATTACTAATAGAAATCTATGTATATGCACTAGATTATTATATTATAACACAAATAAACAATTTTATTTAGTGTCAGAACTGTAATAAAAAATAAAGAATATAAAATATGTAAAATAATTATTTCCTGACATATTCGTTACAATAATAGTAGACGCATATACATAAAATGAAAATATATGCTAGTCTATAAACTTCATTTCAAGTAGGAGCAAGAAGACTGTATACATGAAATATATGATATATTGAGTATTTTCGTGTTTTTTATATATATATATATATATATATATGTATGTATATTTAATACTAATTCATTCTTACAAAATAGAAAAATTCTTTCTCTTTATAATAAAATAATAGATTATAATTAACATAAAATTATAAGTCTATGAAAAAGATACAAATGTTTCTTCTTTACTTACAATTTATTTCATTGTAGTTAAGTATATAAAATAACTATAATCAATGCATCTACCTATAAATCTACATATATATATATATATATATATATATATATATATATATATATATATAT
Source organism: Acanthacorydalis orientalis (assembly GCA_034766995.1). Classification (NCBI taxonomy): domain Eukaryota; kingdom Metazoa; phylum Arthropoda; class Insecta; order Megaloptera; family Corydalidae; genus Acanthacorydalis; species Acanthacorydalis orientalis. The sequence continues at coordinate 12,417,011 of CM068319.1, read as the reverse complement.
ATATATATATAGTCAAATCAAAAAGTAAAAATTCTTATTTTACATAGAAAGTTTTCATTAATATCATGTTTGTACATAATCCCCCATAACTTCTATGCACTCAGACCAAAGATTAATGAATTTCTAAATACTGTCCTGGAAAAAGTTTTTTGTTCTCTTAGGTAGAATCAGACTTATACTGTATTCCTCACGTGGGTGATAAAATAAATCAGTATATTCAATTTTAAGTTTGTGAGTTCGTGTACCATCTATCATATAGACTTGATTTTAGGACCAAATGATTTATACCTTTTTAAACCATTAAAAGAAGAATTGCAAGGACAGTATATTCTTTCCAATGAAGAGACCACTCATACGATGCAAAAGTAGCAGCGCATGAAAAGAGGAAATTTCTTCGGGAATGAAATTTAGAAATTCGTTCAGTGTTGGTCTGAATTACTAATCAAAATCTTGTATTTAGAATACGAGATTTTTACTTCTTAAATATCACTTATTTTTGACTTTCTCTGGTATATACATATCACATATGAGGATTCAGATTTATTTTAATTGATACTGTGTTGTGACTTCTAATTACAGAACAGAAAATATTTGAAATCCTGGCATTATTTGTAATCATTAGTATTGAAGGAATGATAATAGAAGATCATATGCATCAAGTAAGAAATTATAAAGGGGAAAAAATTAAACTCGAAAACTTTAGAGTTAATTCTAAATTTTTGTTTCAAATATTTTCCTTTGACTAATTTAGAAATACCAGTCGTACTGATCTTTTCCACCTTTCTTAATCCTTTGCACTCGGAATTCCAGCACTGCTGGCATGAACATTTATTCCGGCAACTCGGAATGCCAACACGACTAGCATATAAACGTTGAAGGGGTGTAAGAAAATATTTTTCTGGGGTTTTAAATCGGCTATTGTGAGTGCATATTATCAATAAATTTCTTTCCTTTTTTCAACTAAAGTAATCCTAAACTTATCATAATGATATATTTATAATTATCGAGTTGGTGGGAGGAAAAGTGAAAATATTCCATGAGTGCAAAGGGTTAAAGTACAGTATTTATAATTATTCATGTAATTTTATTTCTATTTTTTTCATTTTATCCTTTTATTACACACTGTACTGTCGACTGATGAAATTAACATTTTTTTTCAAATTCCACAAATTTCTCTAATGTTCATACTAGAGTAAAATTAATTTTCTAGCAACCAACGATTCTTAACTTGTTTAACGTTCTATAGTAAAAATAATTATTTCTTAGTAAAAATAACTATACTTGTATAGGTTAGTCAATAAATTTTGCTACAAAGACAGACTAATAATTTTTTTCTAATACATGCATTTGATTAAATTAAGTTCTATTTTAGAAATAATTTCATTTAATTTTTATCTCTTAATTAATTTTTAAAAATAACCGATTTTAAATGGCGTCCACGTTTGTAAACGCATGCTTTACATCTTAGAAAAAAGTTGTTCATGACTGCTTAGAGTTGCACCTAGAATTTCCTTAGTCACTGTGGTGATCGCTTACTTCAGCTCATTCATATTTGTTGGTCTGGTCTTTTACATTACTTGCTTGCAATAGCCCCACAAAAAAATCTGATAGACAAAAGTCAGTTGATTTTGGTAGGCAACGAAATGTGTGGTTGCTCAAGATTAATTTATTGGAAAATTTTCGTTTGAGTGTTGCCATTACGTCTCTAGTGATGTGAGCTGTTGCCCTGTCTTGCTAAAATCACATCGAGTTAAACCGTATTCGTTTTCTTCACAGTTACATGAAGAAAAAACTTTCCAGCATGTTTACATACCGCTCCCCGTTCGCACAGTAACTGTGCGATTGTTTTCTTCGAAAAAATAATATCTGACAATACAGTGCGATGAAACCACACACCATATAGCGACACACTCTGGATGAAGTTTCATTTTGTGAAGATTTTGTGGATTGTTATCACTCCATATTCGACAATTTTATTTGTTGACATTTCCATTTCGATCGAAATGTGCTTCATCAGATATAAAAAAGCAGTTTTTGAAGCTATTCTACAATTTGAAGCACCTTGTTGAAAAACAAAGCGAATAGGCATGTCTGTTGGGGGGAGGGGTACAGCTTACTTGTGACATGAATTTTATTAGAAAACAAGTCTAAATCTTTATGCAATATTGTCACTATTGAACCTCTGCTAATACTCGTTTGATCCGATAAATTTCTTGTTCAAAGCCTAGGATTTTCTTGTCAGGTAAAAGCTACAGAGGCTATTGTTTCCTGTATCCGAATTAGTAAATTTCTGCGACAGATTTTCTTCGGACTGTCCTATACTCGTTAAAATTCTTATCAATCCGCTTTATCGTCCATCTACTTGGTGGTGTGTGATGAAACTCACGCCTAAAATCTCTTTGCACAGCATTTACAGACTCCAAGCGATGATATCAGCGCACTATCAAAATTTTGGTATCGTCATCCCAATTATTTATTTTCATCCATTTTAAAAATCAATCTGCAAATATGAAAAAGTATTCAAAATGTTGAATAAAAAACTTTATTTAATTTATTTTTGGTTGTACGATTCATTGACCAGCCTGTGTTTATGTTGAATTTTATTGTAAACCACTTATCAATGAACACTTTATTAAAATGCATTTTATTTATAATTATTAATCAAATTTCAATATTTATAATCAATGTAGTATTAATTAGTACTGCTATTTACAAATACAAATTACTTTTTATTAATTCGCTTATTATTCTTTTAAGTTTCGATTATTGTTTAGACATTATTATTAAATTCGCTTTCACAAATCAACTACTTCACTGGTATTATAAAATATTTCTTGTTTGAAGATTCAACAGTTCCTTAATGTTGATTTCAGTTATGTGTTATGTGTATTTCGAGGTCGATTGCATCATTATCAGAGTACAAAAGTACAAAAAATAGAAAATCACAAATTAATTATGAAGAGTTATTGATCATTTTAATAAAAAAAATATTTGTGGTGTATAAAGATTGATTAGTTTATAAATACTATAAAATTCGTTATTTTCTATAAAAAAAAGGTTCATAGTTTAGCTACTAAACTACCATACTTTTAGCTGCTAAACTACCATGCCATTATACTTTCGAAGATTTACATAAACCAATTTATGGTACTACGTCATCTCTACTAAGTATCAAACGCGTTTCTTTACTTTAAATACAAATTTATTGACACCGTTATCTCTAATGTAATATATATCTTAGTCGAGTCGGATTGTTTTGTCAAGCGTACAATCTTAATGATTTCATGTAAATCTTCCTTTACATTTTCAGAAAACCTAAAAAGTATCACCTTTCCAAAAACCTCAAATATTTCCCTGACTGCTACTCATGCGCATTTAAACCAAAAAGATATCTTGAACACAATCTCACTTTAAATGAATTTAAATTTAATCAAAAACATTGTTTATATATATATATATATATATATATATATATATATATATAATGTTAACATATTCATTTTACTATGCATTTAATATTTTTCTAAAGGTATTTTATGAGATATAAAACCGTAGATAATTTTCTATTGTGGCAAAAATAGCTGACTTTTTCAAGTTAAGTGACGTCATATGAACTGTACATAATGAATATCGCAAAAAAATGTATACGTTCCTATTTAATATATGTGCATGTATATATGTATGTATATATATGTATATATATATATATATATATATATGTATATATATATATATATATATATATATATATATATATATATATATATAGCGATTATAGTTGTTACGAATTATCTATTATCCATCCAGTGAACAAATGGAATCATCCTTCAGTGAACAATTTATTTTTAAAAGAACAATATTGATTTTCGTAAACTTCCATCAATCATTCGAATAAATGAAAGTATAGAAAAACATATTCAGAAGGCATCTATAATAACAATGTGGAAATATCAATAATTTATATCAGTGGAAATTCATTTATTCAGCATAATTGTATATAGATTAAGTACAATAATATATATGTACACATATGTAAATATATATATATATATATATATATATGTATATGTATATATAGAGAGAGAAAGATAGAGGACAGACATATATGTGAATATTGTTATTTAGTCGTTGACATTTGTAAATGAATAGTAATTATTTAATGTTGATAGATATAGTTGTGGAAAATATTTTTATTTCACTATTCGTTTTGTCTAATCATGACAATTTGAATACTTTTACTGCATTTTTTTATATTAATGATAGAACGTAGCCAATTTTCAAGTAGTGCACGTTTGTTTGATCATTATTAAAAATGTAGAAATTAAAAATGTTTGATCACGTTTTAATAATTGTATTTATTTCATCTTTCCGTTTGCCCAAAAAAATATTTCAATGATATATCGAAGAATTTTTTTTATAACATTATCAATTTCATTATTGAATTTTTATAATGAATCAAGTTTATAACAATATAATAACACACCAACTATGAAAAAATATGTAAAAACCAATAGAAAATGATGGGAAAACTAAAGTAATAGTTTGTAGTTTTTTCAGAATATAAAAGCTTACACATTCTATATAGTAATGCGGTATAACTGGAAATAAAACATCAATTTGTAGTTTAAAATTAATAAACTTATAATATGCTTTCCTTTAGACTCAATTATATGTTTTTTTAATAATACCGGAACATATCTTGTCCGAAGGCACATTTCAGTTACTTTTCAAAATTTTACTAGTTTCAACACTCGGTACTTTTTTTAAAAAAAGAAAAAATGCATGGAGTAACCATATGCATAATAATAATTTGTGTAAAATATATTGATTTTTTTCTTTTAAGTAAAAAAGAAACTTTAGTACATACCTTAGTTATGGTCTTAGATAATAAGTTGTTGAAAATATTAGGTTAGTAGGAAAATAACTGCGGTTTTTATTTTCTGAATTCTAACCTTATTTTTTTCAATGAAAATTTCACTTCATAATGTTCATGTTAATATTATTTTAAAGTGCATTTTTCGGTCTGTATTTTGATAACATCGACTTTGGTTGTATTTTTCATTTTTCTCTCTATTGAATTAAAGATAGAAAAAAAGGAAATAAGAGCATTTTTATATGAGTTCAAAACGGGTGAAAAATCAGCAGAACTGCTCGTAAACTAAACCATGCTTTTGATGTGGGTACTATTAAAGAACGTACGGTGCAATGGTTATTAAAAAAAATCAATGCTTAAGACGAAAACCTTGAAGATGAAGAAGGTTACGGGCGTCCTTCTTCAGTTCATAACTAGCAACTGAAGGCGTTATTTGATTCAGAACCACAATAATTCGAAAGCTTTCACAAAAGTTAGTCGTTAGTCATCCAACAGTTCTGGACCACTTAAAACAGCTAGAAAATCAAATGTATATGAATTTGAAGGTTATAAACTGCAATTATTTTTATTATATTTAGAAATTCATGATAAATGTGATTCAAAATATTAATGATATTTCAAATGTAATTTAAATTTATTTAAGTGATATTGTTTGATGTATTAAAATATATTTATTCAAACGAATATATAAATAAAAATCATAATGGTTACATGAAAAAAAATAATTATAATATTTTCTTATATGTCTCTGAAACAATATCTTTCACTAAAAGATTTTTCTACTTGCTCGTTTGTTTTTATATCCGTATTACCATTGTCATCTTCTGTTCGATTTTTCTCGGCGCGTCATTAATGCCCGGTATCCATGATAAATGTGAAATGGAAAATATGGAATATAAAATATGTTTTCTGAGAGAAAAATGTTTGAACGGAATATGCCTATCTATCTCTAAGAGTTTACTCATTTCGTTGAGTGTTTTTTTTTCTTCAATTTATACTCATCGCGATTTACAGCGAAATTTTATTGCTAGATTATTTTTGTCTAAATCCAAAGATAAAAAAAATGGACTGCTTCTCATGTTCATCATTAAAGGGAAAAGGGAGTGTTAGTTTTAGACTTTTATATATATTATCATTCTTGATAGTTCTTTGGCGATTATCGTCATTTAATTCCACATTTGGGTAAAGAATAATTAAAAGATATTTTAGATTGATAAAAAATCAGAACATGAAATTAGGAACATGACATTGATCACAAAATGAAATTAGGCTTTCCTACAATTCTTTAATTCTGTGTTTTATATACATATATATATATATATATATATATATATATATATATATATATATTGTATATATACATCACTATTCCTATAAATATCTCTATTATGAAAAAGTGCAAACTAATAACTGTTGATAAATTCAAATATAGGTTATTGACTAAATGTATAATCTATCTCATCAGTTTTATTTATTAGGTCAATAAGAGAGTGGCTTAGTTTTCTGATACTTTTTTAGCTGAACTCCAAGATGTGCCCTCACTGGAGGCCACGAAAAGTGCTCCGCAACCTAGAGAATAAACTCTCACTCATGAAAAATATACCTGCTGCGCGAGTTATAAGAATTACTGCACGGTACTCTTTTTGAGAAGGAGGGAGATCATAGGTTCTCTAGATACACAATTAGAGCTCCGATGATTCTCCAGGTAAAAACGATCCCTTCGGGAGTCATGGAAAACGCTCACCACTTGGCGATGATTTTCCCGTAACAGTGAAACAAATCCAGCTATATGCGAAACCCAAGCCATGAGCGTTCACGCTCGGTGCTTAAGTACATCAAGGACTCTTCAAAGCCGTGCCCCATAGACCGGTTGTCCTAAAGAAACAGGATAAAATATATTTCTAAAATGTGTTGATCAATTTGTCTTTCTATTCGTTTGCCTCTCTGACTTCACAAATAGAAAAAACATAAAATCCATGTACATATTTCACATTTGTCACTGAAATAAATAGCAGACTTAACTGAGTCTTCGACCAGAACAGATTTTTTGTATCCATTGAAAATGGTACCAAAACCTATCGTTATAAAAGAATTCATAAATGACCCAATTATAAAAAATGACAGACAATGAAAAATAATATATGTTAAAAAATCTACATAAAAAGTCTATACTTTTATTCTTCTATACTCGTCTATACTTTAATACAAGAACTG
>CM068319.1:12297424-12404924 GCA_034766995.1 Acanthacorydalis orientalis | reverse complement strand
TATATGTGTGTATATATATATATGTGTATATATATGTATATATATATATATATATATATATATATATGTATGTATGCAACATTTAGATATTTATAAAATTATTAAATAAATATTTAGATATTTATTTATTTTATTATATTGGCTTTAGGATAAGTTCATAGAACAGATAAATAAGTTAATTAAAAAATAGAATTTGTACTGACTTCATAACAAAAAAAAAATACCCAATATATACTTGTTAAGTCATTAAGTTTACTTATTAAATCATTTAATAAAGAAATATTATTCGGTTCGTGATTAAACATTTAGTAATGTTTAATCCTTTATTTCGTTGTGTCCTTTTATGAACATTATTCGAAATTGGTCGACAATAAAATCCTTAATTACGGTAAATCTTATTGCCTTGCCGAAACAGATGTTTAATAGTAAAACGAATAGATGATATTTAATTATTCTATATACTTTATGTAAATAGTTTTAAGTAAGGTATTTTACTTTTAACCCTTTTCACTCTAATTACCAACTGTTGGATCAGCGGTTTAAAGCGTTTTTCTTCAAAATTCAGTACTGCTAGCATTCTTAATTTCTTTTAGATCATATTCATTAAAATGTGAATAAATGTTGATAGTACAGTGCTACATTTTTTTTCTGTATTCATTGAACGTCATCTCTGAAAACATTAGACTTATTTACAATTTTCATCTTAAATTTTCAGTTTAGAGAAGCCTAGTGCAGAATTTGTAAAGTTAAACTATATATTAATGTTTCATAATGTGCCTCTCGTTCTTTTTTGTATATTATTCATAATAATTCACAAAATTATTAATTTCACCCCGTTAATAAAAATATTATAAAAACCTGTAAGATTATCATTCACCAAGTCTGCATCTCATCATATTTTAAAGTATGAATCCATGTATGTGATAGACAGGACGGAGAAACTCTTATTAACACTAGAACCGCGGCTATGCTATTTTTGACCCATCTGCTCGTTCTTTCTTTTCTAGTTAACTTAAATTTACACCTGGAGCTTTAAATTTTTGTGACTTTTCATAAATAATGATCATAATCAATTCCAAGTAAATTTCATTTTTATAGTGGCAACCCCCACTCATAAAAATCTACATTTATCTTGAACCTCGATTGGGTCAATTTAGACCTAACGTTGATAACGATATGTTCCCATCAGTTTGATCGTGTTCTTGTGACAAGTGAAGCCGCATTACCATTCAGATTCAGAGAAATAATGCGAATTTTGAGATTCGACATTAGGTCTACGAGATCGGAAAGACTGAAATAAGACAAGTTTGCAATGGTGTCGAAAATTTAGTATGACTTTATTGTAAACGTACAAAGCTGTTAAATATCTGGACCATATTTAACAATCGACGAGCATCTTTTCCTTTCTAAATGCCTTGGCAGATTCTCGCAGTTCATGAACTCCAAGCCAGATAAATACAGACAGAAATATTGGATAGTTGTAGACAAAGAATCCAAATATATTGCGAATGCATTCCCATACCTAGAAAAAGATTACACTAGCCTGAATGACAAGCGTCTTGGTGACTTTGTCGTAAAAAAAAGTTGCTAGAGCCATATATGAACAAGGACAGAAGTGTCACGTGTAACAATTTCATTACGTTTTTGTCTCTCTCTCAGAAACCAATTTCAGTCAAACACGCAAAGGAGAATTTGTACCGGATAGTGTTGCTAAAAAAGATGATATCTCTTTGACAGTTTATCAGGGAAAGAGCAATAAAAATGTTCTTATTCTGAACACTATGCACCCTCATGTGCAAATTGTGAAAGGTGAAAAAAAGTAGCCAGATACCGTAACATTTTATAACACCTCTAAATATGAATTTGATATGGTGGATCAAATGGCTCACAAATACTCAGTGAAAAACCCTCCAGGCATTGACCAGTTCATACTTTCTATAACTTTCTTGACATAGCAGCAATAAATGCCTGGGTCCTGTATAATGCTCTGCATAAGAAAAAATAACACGTAAAAACATAATTTTTCAGCTGGTGGAAGAGCTTTCTGAAAAATACGCAGCGAACAGAATATCATTTAGCAGCACCCTAATCCCAGATGAAATCCCTGGTCGACAAGACAGACAAACGGACACGTTGTCAGGTAAAGTCGTCCTGCACGTGAAACAAATTTGTGAAATTCCACCCCTGTAAAAAATGTTTGCAACAAATGAACTTCTAAAGAATACTATGTATGCTCATTATGTGACGACGCTCAATAATGTAGCGCTCTAATTTTTTTTAATCATTGCTAATTTTATATTATTGCACACCAAAGTACACCAAAAATGTTTTTAGGTTTTCAAATTAAAATAATTTAGTATCAATAACAGTGTATTATTTCTTTATCACTTTGTCCACCAATCCAATAATCACAAAAAAGTAAAGTGGGTCATAACTGACCCATCCGCGGTTCTAGGGGAGGCTCAAATCGCCGCGGTTATAATGTTTATGGACTTTTATTTACTGAAAAATGAATAATGAAAGTGTTCATTAGCCAGAATCAATCTTACTTGATTTGCGTGTAAAAATAATAAAGATGTTGTTTTACTACAAAAAATACCAAAACTTATATAAAATCATGCAAATATTTTCTCTAGCCCCGGAATTTCTCCAAAACAAAATCATTCGATGTTGAAGAACCGTTCTTAAAGCATTCACTAGATTCACTGAGACGGTTTAAGGTTATCAGTTAATCGAAAACAATTCATTAAAAACCAATTCCACCAAAGTATACAACTATAGAATCATTTTTCAGAATTAATCAGACTTAACCAAATCTAATTTAAGTACAAATTCGAATAAAAATTTTACCTAAAAATTATATTTGAGGAAAATTTGTATTTTCAAATTATTGTCTATCAAAGAATTGCCTTCCGTAGAATCAAAGATGATCTTTAAGTTATTGTCTCCCAAAAGTGTGTCTTCCGAAGAATTATCATTCGAAGGATGGTTTTAGAATCGTCTTTCGAAGAATTTTCTTCTAAATAATTGTCTTTCGAAGTTGTTTTCTAACGATGGTCTTCAAAAAATTAATTTATCTTTCGAAAGATTATCTTCAAAAATGGTCTTTCGAAGCATTACTTTTCGAATAATTGTTTTCAAAAATTATTTCTCTTGCAGTTTATCGATTTTGTCTAATTGTATGTGATGTTTATTGTTCATCTTGATAAAACTAAACTGTAGTAGTCGGTGTCAAAATTACTGTTCTAGGAACAAGAACTCTGTCAATAAATGGGCATATAGTAACTGGATTGTCATTTAGTCTAAATTATAATTAACTGAAATACTTCATGTGTCATGTAAACAAGAAAAATGATACGGCATTAAAAGTTGATTACATAAATTTCGAGATGTTTGTTCTGTTAGGTATTTAGTTTATCTTAAATTTATTATGTTAAGAAGGATCGGAATAAAAATCTTATATAAAAGTCTATATATAAACATGTGTGGGTGTATGTATGTAATATGTTTAATTCGATGATGAAAAATAAAAAAGTAATCTATGAACCCTTATTTTGGAATGTGTTCCGTTTAATTATTCTAATACACCTCGGTACGACACTTTCGCAGATGCAATTCTCTGATAACGTGGTCTTATATAATTCATGTTACCGACGGGACCAGCAATTTACTCTATTTAATAAACTGGATGCGATGACGACGGTGGTTTTAACGTCGACCCTCCACAAAACACTCGTTCGCACTGACGCACGGCTTCAAATATACGAGACTATAGTCAGACGTTCTTCAAGTATGGGAGCGACACTTTTCTACTTTCGTGTCGTTTTTCCAGCACATCGATTTCTGTTTGTCTCTCGGACGATTATCTTTTTTCGTCCGTAACGGACGGCCATCTTACCACCACTTGAATTCGATTATGTTATTTATTGTATGCTTTCGATGATTGATGATGTTAATAACGTAGTATCACGTTCATTGGGCCGTGTTATTTTTTACTGAAAAGTAAATATCAGTTTGAAAGAACAACAAAACTGCCCTGCGTATTTAATCAGCATGTGAATACTTACATACGTCACGTAAATGTAATTTATTAAATATAAAAAAGGTACTAAATCATTCAAACTACATTAATTTACTGTTTATCTATTTATCTGTCTGTCACGTTTCCTTGAGACATTTTACGAACAGCGACGAATCTAAATCAATTATGAAACTGTAAGGCTAACTTGGTAAAAAATCAAATATCAAAAACTTTATATCAAATTTTATTATTCTTTAATATCATATCTAAGTACAGTAATAATTAATAACATTTTTAGCAAATTACTATCAATTAACTCCTTCAATTGCACATTCCTAATAAAGACACACACACAAACATATATATATATATATATATATATATATATATATATATATATATATATATATAAATATACAATGTATATCCCGGTGTATAAATCACTGTTACTTATCAAACGCAGTTGAATTTAAAATGATTATTTTTTTAATTTTTCATATATTGGTGATATAAAACACATGATAATAATAAAATAATTTTAGTGGGTAGATTTCTAAATGGGAACTACCAAAGGTATTTATATTTGTTACAAAAGCAAATTTATCGATTGACTCCTTATCGAACAAAAGATTCGATACTTTTTTCTGTTTATTACTTTTTATTACTGATTAATCCAAACGACCTAATTATGGTAAGTCTGCAAATTTTAATTTTCAAGTTACCGGACAGATTAACATCCTTACTGTAATCACTAGATGTCTGCTTTAATAAACCATTTAAAGAAAATCTGATTGGAGTGTGTGGATGCTGGACGATGAAAAAACTTTCACTAAAGGAGGACAAATGCGCCATGTACCTCAGGAGAAAATTTGTGAATGCGTCGTGAACGCATGGGTGGAGATAAAAAACAGAAACCATTATAAAATCTTTAAAAAAATGTGCAATATCCAATAATTTAGATGGTACAGAAGATGATTATTTACGGGTGGAAAATAACGCCGAAGTTGACAATGACATTGATTTTGATGATGTACCCGAGGACATAGAAGAGGAAGAACTTTTTTAAGAATGATCAGATGATGAGAATTAATACTACTTTTTTTGTATGTGAATTTATTTATATTAATAATAATATACCTATGTACATAATAATGTAAATTAAATGTATTTGTTTAACGAAATGTATATAATAATAAAAATAAAATGTTTCCTTGTCTGTTTACTTAGAACTTAAAAGAGACGCTTCCCCGCATTCTAATTTTTGAACTCATAATTTTTATCCCTGCTGTATAAGACACCCAAAAATTACAACCATTTTTTGGTGATTAAAATATGTGTTATATGCTGGGATATACGGTATATATATATATATATATATATATATATATATATATATATATGAAATGTAGATTTTTTAGTCTGATAATCTACTAGTAATACATACCCCTTTTAACTATAAAGTACTCCGTACACTTATATGGGAATTTTCTCAAAAAGCAGCATAAAAATCACTAAGTGTATGAATATTTATATATATATATATATATATATATATATATTTCGGTCGTATTTCACTGTTTTAGAATTTTTTGTATGCTTTATGCTTGACAAAACCTTCTCTCAAAGCTGAAAATCATCCACGTGACTTTGGCAACTTTTTGTCAACTGGAATGTGAAAAATATACAATGTTTAATATTCTGCTTTCAGACGCCATCGTGCTCACTACTGTTTTGTAAAGTGAAGCCAACTGTTTTGCCAAGATATATATTGTTTTTAAATGGTAAGGTCGGCACCACAAATTCCTGAAACGACAAAAACATTTTAATTTAAAACATAGTTACGATTGACTAAATTTAAACCTATTTTTTACATCTAATATATATATGTATATATATATATATATATATATATATATATATATATATATATATATATATATATATATATATATATATGTATATATATATTGTGTGTGTATATATATATATATATATATATATATATATATATATATTGTGTGTATATATATATGTATATATATATATATATATAGTCTGTTCTCTAAGGTTAACGTTGATTTAAAAAAGCGCATAAGCAATCAATAGCCAATTATTGAATATTTTTGATCAGAAAAGTGTCCTTTTTTGAGTACAAGTAATAACTTGTTCAATTAAATTCAATAGAAGGTATTTATTACTTTTGTCATATCAGATTCCCATGGTATTTGCCGTATATTATTTATAAAATCTTGGGTCGCTTTTAAAATGTGCAATAAATCGTTGTTTATCATTTTTGATGGTTGCTTATGTACATGTCGATGACTGTTCCAATATCTTTAGAACGCCAGTGTACAGAAAATGTAATTTTTCTGCATCTTAGTGTCTTAAACATGATGGCATCGCAATCAAAATACGCATAAAAATGAGCAATAACGATTTATTGAACATTTTAGCTAGAAGTGTTCTGTTCTTTATGAGATAAAAAATAATTCATTTGTGAAAATAAATATAATTCCAGAAAATATAAATTTATATAAATCTTTTTTAATTTATGCACAACTGTTATACAAACGACTAGATTTAAACAAGCTCTGTCAAGAACATTTATGTAGACAGTCATTGCATACTCCTGTGTTGTAGTTGACTAATGTTAAATTCACTGTAGAACATTTCAGATGTAAGAAGATTACATTTAGGTACTAAATCACATTTAAAGATTTATCTTAAAGCTGTAATATTATTTTTAAATAATAAAATTAATATCATTTCAGATTCTATATTATAGTGGGTATAGTAGCAGTTCATTTCTATTCTCTCTCTCTCTCTCTCTCTCTATATATATATATATATATATATATATATATATAATATAAAATTGTGTTTTAAAATGATAAAAGATAACATATTTCGAGTTTACCCATCTCGAAAGAACAATATGAAAAGTTATTTGAAAAGTAAACAAGTTCTTAAATCTTTTCACTGAAACTGTCAGAAATTTTAGTGAAAGTTTTAAGGCTAAAACATATTTAATACTCTATGACAGTGGAATGAAATATGAATGATTTGTTTTTTTTTCTCTTGCATCTTGTTTTTGTCGAAAATGTTTGCGTACGGGTGAACTTTCACGAACACAACAACTGTAATATTTTCTCTTAGGTTTGTATGATTTTTTTGGGAGAATAACTACGAATCTCGACATTAGTTGTTCTGCTATTGTTGTTAAACGTGAACATTTTAATATTTTGTATAAAGCGCCCGAATTTGTTTCAGTAAGGAAACGTGTTAGGGAAAAATGAATGACATTTTTCAAACGCACTTATTATGACAAGCAAAAGTCTGATGTGAGATTCATATTCAAGTTTAGGCATTTATTTTTTTTATAATTTGAGAATTATTTTTAGTTACAAAAATATATTTGTATATATATATATATATATAACCCTCAATTTACACTGTATTCGAATTGCACTGTTTCGGTTTAATATGGTTGAAGAAATGTGGAAAAACTTCCATTTACACGACACTATTTCAGTTTAATGTAGTCACAGAATTGCAAAAAAATGTTTTTAAAACACTTTCGCGTGCATTCAAAAAAGCTCTCCATTTACACTGCTGTGTAAAAATAATAAGCACACACACCACTGTAAACAGTTTCTTGCTTCCTTACATCCTAACGATAATAGAAACTCACAACTTTGCATTTATATAAAATTAGCCGTTACGGAATTAAAGCAGTCAATATTAAATGCCTGCTGGAAATCTATTTGGCCTGATGTGGTTTTGAGTGGACATAACATTCCAATATTACAGAATGAATATTCTGAGATCACAGAAGCACATCTAGTAGGAGGCACATCTAGTAGGGTAGTTTGGCACATCTAGTAGGAGGAGAAGGGTTGATGATATGGCTTCTATTGAACTTGAATAATTAATGACGGATAGTGAATTTAATGAAGATAAATTGGTAGAAATAGTCATTAGTTCCATATTCAGTGAATCTGAAAGTGATTGCGATGAACCAGTTCCAACACTTACTGCGAATATTATAGGTAAAGGAATTCCACTGGCTAAAGAACTGGAAGAATTCTTCACTGAGAATGATCCAAACATGGAAAGAAGTTTAAAATTTGAAAGCGACTTGCGTAATTGTTTAATTCAACATCAGGAACTTTATAAGGAGTTAAGTAAAGATTTGAAACAATTTTTGAAAACGGATTTTATTAGAACAGTTCCCGCCATGTATTTGGAAAATGAATTAGAGAAGTGAAGATGTAAATAGGAGAGAAGTGACGAGAAAATTAACAAGTGAAGATGATACAGAATGAACATTTTTTTATTTGTTTTTAATGTTTTTCGAATTATATGTGTAAAATATATTCTCTAGTTTTATTAAAAATAAATAATGTTGATTCATTGCGGACCTTTAAAGCCTACCTCTTATTTTTAATATGAGATGTGGACTCGAATTGCACGATTTCGATTTACACGGTACTTTTGAGGAACCAATCTATCGTGTAAATCGAGGGTTAGGTGTGTATATATATATATATATATATATATATATATATGTATAGGATGTAAAATTAATTTTGTGCCTTTAATCAGTCATAACTCAGTTTTAAATTAAAATATTTTTTTATTGTCTTACGATTCTGAAGTGCCAACCTTAACATTTAAAAAAACTATATTTGTACTCCAACTAGTTAACGTAACCTCATAAAACAGTAGTGAACACGATGGCATCCGAAAAGAAGCATATTGAGCATTACATACTTTTCGAATTTCAGTTGAAAAAATAGTGCAGAAGTCGCGAGAATGATTTGTTCATTTTTGGAAGATGTTGTGACGTATAAAACATGCAAATAAATGCTAAAACAGTGGAAGAGATCCGAAAATCCATTTCGACTTCATCGACCCACAGTCGCCATCTTTTTTTTTGATAAGGGATTCGTCAATTACCCGATAGAATGAGCAAATTTACACAAAATAATGAGGAATATTTTGAGAATTGAAATGTATTGTACTTTTCTGTAAATAAACGTTCATTTTCTGCAAAAAAAGTATTGAATTAATTTGTATTCCTAATGCATACATACACACATACACACGCACACACTTACATATATATATATATACACTCATGTTTACCTAGCACTAAGAATGATATCCTCATCTTAATACACATAAACAGCAATAAAAAAAATAGTAATTGATTAATGAACACTAAAGTTATTGAAGATTTTTGATCAAAAACTGTTCAGTAGTTTTCAGTATAATGAAAAATTCATTTATAAAAACTACTTGAACCACGATGCTAAAAACTATTTTATAATAAAATCTGTTAAGTTTAATACATTAAAATAACGAATTTTTTTCTTTCCTCTCCCTTTATCAATATGGAAAAAATTCATACAACAATTGTTTAGAATTTAGTAATAAAAAAAGTTTGTCATATGTTTTAAGATCTATGAGAGAAAAAGTATAATTAATTACTTTTTTTTACATGGAATAGCACAAATGCCTTTGTCGGTAAATTAGACACAAAATACTGTGTACATCTGCTCGTGAGTTTTGATTGTGTGTAGCATTTTTCAATGACAAATTAATTAGTAAACAGTAACAACTACCACCAAATCATTGTTTTCTACAAGGATAGATTTGAACTCGTGACACATTATTTAGCAGTATAATATAACAGACATTTATTTTTAAGTCATTCAAATATATAAATATATATCAACTACATAAAAAGCAAATTTGTTTTTAACATTTTTAATATAAGACAAACGAATAATTATTCTGATCATGACTTGTATGCGATATAATATGATCATTGTACATTTTGATTATGACTTCAACGTCGAAATTTAATTATCGAGCTTCCCTGTTATCCCCACACGTGTACGTAACACATGTTTAATTATTTACGTGCTAGTATGGAACACATAATGTAATACGCATAATAGAAACCATGTCACATGATATTCGAAGCAGAAAGTTGAAGAAACTTTGCGAAATTTGTACGAGTGCGCTTTAATAGATACTTAATTCAACTTGCACTTATTTATTGTATGATCATTTCGTACTTTTTATTAATTTTTAATATATATATATATATATATATATATAAATATAGAGAGAGAGAGAGAGAGATTAAAAATATCAGGATTTCTGTAGAATATTTTAATAACACTCTAAATATCTATAGAAAGGAAAGCTGCATAATTTTCTGTTTAACCATTTGCGGTCAAATGTCACCATACAAGCGGCATCACACTTCTACTTACTAGGTAGAATATCTCCACTAAAGATGTAAAAAATAATTTTGTTATCTGTATCGTACAAAAACTGATCCACATTTTTATTCTGAAATAATTATTATTATTCTTCAATAAAATCTAAAATTCCATTAAACACAATATTCTTTACTTAACGTCTGATATTTAACTCGTCAGCACATAATTTCACTTTATACAAAAAGTATATTCGACCCAGCGAGAAATACAGTTGAAAAAGTTCTCGTTAGCAAAGGGTTAATAATCTCATGAAAGTTCAGTGCCCTTAACCTAATGTGTTTTTTTTATTTTCGTTTCTGTTTTTTTTTTCTTTTTAAATTATTTTCTCAGTTATGTAGAAAATTACTAAAAGAAAACATTCCATAAGTGTTCTTTGATCAGGATACTAGTTTGTACAATACTGAAAAACAAATACAAATTATCACTGATTTTTATTTTGGTTTCATGCTGCTATAAACAATACAATAATCAGACACATAAAATCTATAAATGTAAAATTTTGAAAATTAGTTATTTTTATTTACTTGTCACATGTTTCGTTTCACAAATTAATTTTTCCCTCTACATAAACCACAAAAAAAATCCATTTAAAAATGTTCAATAAATGATAATTCATCATTTTGGATTGTTTCTTAAGTGCATTTTGGCAGCGATATATACTCCTCAGAAAGTACAGATTTTTTTTATTTCTTGCATTTAAATATATTTTTTTCTGCGTTGGTTCTCTGAGAATGATATCATTGCCATCAAAATGCACATAAGTAAGAATAAAAAATCAATCATCATTTATTGAACATTTTTGATTAGAAAAAAGGTTGTAGTTTGTGGTGTTTAAAAAGAATTCATTTGTGAAAGCGAATTTGGCCCTAGTGTCTTTATTCATGATGATAAATTTTACGGTGTCCTGGTGATCTTCATTTTTTTTCTTTATCTTCGTTTTATATATATATATATATATATATATATATCACTATAGTAGAATTGTATTTTCAAAAAATACAGTTTCTCTACCAAAATCTCCTAGAAGTCTCAAGTATAGAATTACAATAATTAAAAATACTTTATATATTAAAAACAGTGAATAAGAAAAAAAAATCCAGTATTTTTACTAGAGTATAGTGCAAAAAATGTCACATTGATTATGTTTGGAAGATATATTGCAGCAAGGTAAAGTACATATCTATATAAACAGAGTATTTCAGAGACTGATATTTGATTGTCCTGGACAAATTATAATAATACAAATTATCTTACGAAATGCACATTTCATATGACAAATTGTCTTAAAGATGGAACACATTGATAACATTTTATTTTTTTAAGCTTTTTAACCGATTAAAAAATTATATTCAAGACGTATATTTATAAATAATAATAAAAGATAAAATATTCTAGCTATAGTAGATTACTATTTTCTGTATACTTTATTTTCTCTCAACCCTGTTTACCTTCTAAGCGGGTCTATACCAAAGTTGTAGGGGACAAAAATGATATATTTAACAGATGTTGTCTTCTTTCGGAATATAAATAAAGAATAAATTTCATATATTCATCCAGCGGTTGTTGTGTTACTAACTTCAAAGTGACACAAACATTAGACTCTACATTAAATTATATATATATATATATATATATATATATATATATATATATATATATATATATTAGTGTGTGTGTACTCCATAAATAATCATTTATATAAATAATATACCCAAACGAATATAATAGATCTTTATTTACGTAACAGCATGTCATTTAAATACGTGTACAACAAACACAAGAGCTGTTGTGTCAAAAACACTCAGACTGTCTGAGAATCCGTCAGATAGACCAGCGAAAAGTCAAAATTAAGCTCACGAATGCAGCTTCATCAATTTCAAGTTTTGTTATTTCGCGTATGATAGTCAACATTCCGTAAAATCGTGTGTTTATCAAAGACCCACGTCAACAATTTACAAATTTTACACTCATACACACAATTTTGTGTGCATGTATGAATGTATATGTATATATATATATATATATATATATATATATATATATATATATATATATATATATATGATGCATAGAACTTGTCATGTTGTTCTTTATTTAATCCAACATTTAAGTTTGTGGATGGCAGGATTCCTCGACAACGGCAGACAGACAGACACACACAGACTATTAATGTAGATGGCTGACGTCATGGCGTTACATCATCCACCGTCATCTACCACCAGGTCCACCCTAACGTCTCCCTATCGCGCGCCCCTCGCTACATTTATAACCGTTCGTTCAGTTGATCATGTGTTCGTGGTTCAAGTTTAGGGGCTGTCGCCGTGGCATGCCGTGCCAACAGATCACATTTCCCTTCTTAGTATACAGTACACACGTCTACGTGTGCAGCGCATTTGACACTGATATTTATGCTTACGGAGTGAATATTTTCTCAGACGTGTATATACATACATATAGAGAGGGGGCGGTTTCGAATGAACACCGAAAGTATAAAGTTTGGAATATGCGAACTATTAATGAGTTCCATTTCGGAATGTGCGCGTATAAATAATGATGTGTATATTATCTGAATGTTGCTAGGTCTTAATTTATTTTCAAACATGTCTAGTTTGAAATATGTACATCTATCGCATCGTAAATTTCCGCACTTGGAATATTCAACAATTTCTTATTATATTTATATAATATACTCACTTTTTGAAACTGACTTAATTATTCATTTGCTGTTGAGAATTTATAAATCAATTTGTGGGCGCTTTATTTATTTTTATTTTATTATCAAAGATATAAATTTTGAAAGCGAATGATTTATATAACGATTGTTCTATTTTCTGTATTGCCAATACTCTTGTTCACATTCTTCCATGTCTAATATTTCAATGAAATAAATTTGATCGTCGTTAAATCTTTTATTTCATATGAAACAAATACTATCTATTATATCAATTTTCATACAGTTTTCACCATACAATTCGTTATTGTTTCTAAATGGAGAGAATTGTCCAATCAAGATTAAATATTTTGCTAGTCCGGTTCCTTTATGTGTGTTTTTTATCTCTCACTGAGAGAAATATTATTTTAAAGAAATAATATTGACATTTCAATGTGTTTGTCACTCATACTTTAACGTTCGAATTAAGGTGTGATTCGAACGCAAGTGCGCAAACGGGGTATAGTTTTTAATTATATTTTTGTTCGGGCGCTAATGACCTTAGTTGTTGAAGCGCCCTAAAATCTCAATAACCAATCATCTAAATGGAGATATTGATTAAAAAAATTTGCTGTACAGAATATTTCAGAAACAAAACTCTATAAGTATTAATTTTGTTTACTAATTATGTATCTAAATTCAAATGCAATCTGTCAACAAATTTCATATAACGTTAAAAGAGGCAATCAACTTGAGCTTTTAATCAGCGCACATGACAGACTCTTAAATGTATATAAATTAAATAAATATTAAGTTGGTAGAAAAATATTTGCGATTTATGCACTCATTTGTCAAGTTGTTTTGATTTTTCTAGCTGTTTTAAGTGGTCCAGAACTGTTGGACGACTAACGCCTAACTTTAGTGCAAGCTCTTGAATTACTGTGGGTAGTTCTGATACAACTAACGCCTCCAGTTGGTCTTTATGAACTGAAGAAGGATTCCCGTAATCTTCTTCAATTCAAGGTTCTCCTCCCCAGTACGAAACTGCAGTTTTGGAGCCACCTTTGCACCATACGTTCCTTAACAGTACCCACACCAAAAGCATCGTTTAGTTTAGGAGCGGTTTCTGTTGCGTTACCAGCCGTTTTGAATTCATACAAAAAATGCTCTTATTTTCTTCTTTTCCATCTTTAATTCAATAGCCCAATTTGAACCAATATTAATAACAAAACCGAAGTCGATGTTACCAAAATACAGACCGAAAAATGCGTTTTAAAATATCAATATAAACACGATGTAATAACACTTTGATTGAAAAAATTAAGGTTAGAATTCAGAAAACAAAAACCTCAATTATTTTTCTACTTAATAATTAAAAGATCAAAGAAGATTGTTATAAATCTAATTTTATAAGCTATTTTCTTTTTCAATAATAATTTATCTCTGATATTAAATATGAAAAAGGTATTAAATAATTCGACAATGAAAAATGCCTTCCATAAATGAATTGTTCAATAATTTTTGATCAGGATAAATTTTTAATGTTTGAGAATTGTGAGAGAACAGAAAAAGATATTTGGGAAAGTGAATGTGTGAATAGTTGTTAACCATTGTACCAAAAATATATTATGGTAAAAAACTTTTCTGCAGTAATTCAATTTCCTTCCCTCCACTCTTTCCCTTGCTGCACGCTCACACACCTACATATATACATATTTACACGCATATTTACACACACACACACACACACACACACATATATATATATATATATATATATATATATATATATATATATATATATATATATATGTATTGTTCACTATTAGTCTTGCTAAACATGTAATAGGTATTTTAAAATTTATTTCAAAAAGTTATGTATATTAGTATGTTATTTATAAGAATGTGTTTAGGTTATTAAAAAAAAATAATGCTTACAAGTTTTATATTTTAACTGTTGCAAAACATTATTAAGAAAGTAATTAGCTCTATTCTTGCTCCATATATTACTGTATCATAATTTTTTACTTTTGTAAATCCTGTACTGGTCTTACTGAATTAAAAACACCGTACAAATAACGCAAATAGCATCGTTTGGATGTCTGTTAGTTACTGATTAATCACTATCTAATGCGATGGATTCATCGTTACTGAAGATGAAATATAGATACACCACTTTGAGCTAGAGATAAAACACCAAAGTCTGGAATAGAAACATCCTATAACACCCGGGAAGAAGAATATAATCAATAACAGAAAAGGCGTAGATTATTTTTTAGTGTTACTCGCAGAGGTTGTTCTTAGGACATTGTAACTAAATGTCCACAGTGAACAATGTTTATTACTACATAATAATTTCAAAGTAGTTTTTATTAAAGAAACTCTGTTTGAAAATTCAGTAAATTAAAAAAATAATTATAAGAAATCTTATATCTTGTGGGAAATCATTTGATGAAAAATCTATTATTCTTCACTGGATATTGAAAATCATATTATCTACTAGTGCTAATCTTTTTTAACATCCCTCTATATATCGAATGAAAATGTGTTTCTTTGAACACTGATTGAGTAAAAATCAAAACGTCATCCTCCATTTCACAAAATCACCACACGTCAAGCGTTCTATCGTACTTCGACGCCGGCCGATTTTTTCAACCGTATCGAATTCGATCACAAAATAGACTTTTGACAACCTAACACGCTACAAGGAGTAAACGATCCAAATTACATTACCGGTTCCGTATTGTCCATGATGTTTCTGACAAATATCAAATTCGTTTAATACATACATATATATATATATATATATATATATATATATATATATATATATATATATATATATATATATATATATATATATATATATATATATATGTATATATATATATATATATATATATACAAAATACATATATATATATATATATATATATACATACATACATAAGATGATTCAATTTAGGATCCCATTAAAAGTATTAAAAAAATTGCAAAAATTAAAAACTAACAAGATTTTTTTAATTTTTGCAATTTTTTTTGGTGCTCTTAAGCTTAAATTAAATCACATCATATATGCAAATTACTAACGTCTGTTATAATGTCAAGATAATATAAATTGAATTTCGAAATTTAATCTAATTCATTTCTCACACAAATTTAACATTAGATAAGAATAAATGTTTAATTAAATAAATGTTATATGTTGAATATGTTTTATTCTTTTTTTATAAAAAGTTTTTTAAAAAAAATTAAAACAGGACTGTCATTAAATTCCCGAAAAAATAGCTATAAATATGATTGACATATAACATGAACAAATATATAAAAATACCAAAAGCATAATAATAAAACCTAATAGCAACTGCGTGAATGTTTAAAATCATTTATAAATATTTACAAACATTCATCTATCTTATACGAATTTTAAAAATCATTAAAAATATGCATCAGAGGTCTACGTAAGACAGTAAACTTCTATACAGGCATACAGGCATTACAATGTATATGTTCAATCGACTGAGCACTTAATCTATTAATCTATTCCAATTTTTAATTATTCTCCAAATAATTTACACAAGTATATTTACTTTTATCAATTTTCACTTTTTATACTTTTCTTATAAAAGTATTAAAGTCGTATTGATAAAGTAATATTGATCGTTAATAAACTAATAAAAAAATTGGAAATAAAATTTATTTATAGGAACCGTAAAATGAATTACAAGATAACATTAGGTGATTTTACTTATGTGACAGTGTCCAATTACATGTAGAGTGATAATTATTATTATTAGTTTAATATAATTTTCTTTTAATGAGAACAATTTGCATACAAATGGTGCAAAATTTCGCAAATCTGTTAATAATGAAACTAGAAAATTATTTATCATTGTTTCAAAAAATATCGTGTAATTATGATTTTTAGACATACAATAATGAGTTATATATATATATATATATATATATATATACACACACACATATATATATATATATATATATATATATATATATATAAACTAAAATTATCCACAAAAAAATGTCGATATCGTCGACTTATTTATTTATGACGTCGAGGTTTTATAGCACCCAAATATGTTTATCTCATACATAAAACAGCAACGTTACAATCTGTCTGCGATAATGATTATACAGACATAAATGAGTTAAAAAATATATTTATTTTTCATTCGGTTACATGTAGAGGCTTATAATTGACAAGTGGACGAGCGCAGCGAGCTCGGAGGTTGGTGAACGCAATGAGCAGGCGGCAAATCTCTAGTATATATATATATATATATATATATATATATATATATATATATATATATATATATATATATATATGTAGTCAGACATACATACTTGATAGTTAAAGTAAAATAATAGAAGTTTCAGATAGAAAAATAAAATAGAAAATAAAATAATAGAAGTTTTAAAGAAATTTCACAGAAAAAGTTTTCAATAAAAAGGATCATAAATATAAAATCAAAATAGAAATTATATAGATAAATATTCAGTTTTCAATAAAGGAGAGCCTGGAACGATATATATTATATATTCGTTATATACATACATATATATATATATATATATATATATATATATAACGAATTGCAATATTGTATTCTAGAATAATTTCCTTTTTTTATACTTGCTTTCAACAAAAGATGAAAGCAGAAAATATATAACATATGATTGAGTTTTGTTTGGAAAAAACAGCCATCGCAGTATATAATATGTTATATGGTTTTGTTTTATTATTAAATTAATTAATTTAAATATTACTCGTACTTTTATTTTCAGTATAAAAAAAAAACATAATGATATAGGTATTTCCAAGTATATGTCATCTAATAGAATATAATACTGTGAATTGTGTGTCCGTCTGTTACAACTTCGTTTATCCTCTTTCTCACCATTATGTATTCAATCGATCCGAAACGAGTCAGTTTTATGCCCATCATTAGTGATTGATATCAAGTATAGTGCAAGCAATATCTTTTGCACCCTTCTCGCGATGCCCTTAGATCGATAACGTATCAACTGCACCTCCCAAACCCATGCAACTTTATATAAACGCGTCGGCTTTTCGTATCAAGTATTTACTTTAAAGAGAGTCATTTAATTCTATTCGCTTCGTGAGAAAAGCACTTTAGAATCAATAAGTCATTCACTATTATATCATTACTTGTTTTTTTAGTACTATAATCTTTTTACTGTCATTTTCTAGTTAATAGTCTGTTTAATACTCTCATTAATTGCATTGTTTGAAACATTAATCATTTTTTTATATTGTAGATATAATTATAGTTTATAAAGAATTGATCAAACGGTTTTGTATATAAATAATATATACTCTTCTATTATAGTTGATTGTGTTGTGTGTTTTACAGATGTGCTCGAAAACTGTTTCATAAATTTATATGCATATTTACTAGGTTGATAAAAAAATAATTGCGGTTTATGACTTTCAAATTCATTTTTCCATTTGTGGTCCAGAACTATTGGATGACTAACACCTAACTTTTGTTCAAGCTCTCGACTTGTTGTCAGTGGTTCTGATTCAGCTAACGTCTTTTATTGGTCATTATAAACTGAAGAAGGACATCCGCGACCTTCTTCATCCTCAAGAATCTCGTTCACAGCACGAAATTTTTGGAACCATCATTGTATCGTACGTTCCTGAACAGTACCCACACCAAAAGAATCGTTTAGTTTATGAGCAGTTTCTGTTGCTTTATCATCCGTTTTGAACTCATAAAATAATTACTCTTGTTTGCTTCTTTTCCATCATTAATTCAATAGACCAATTTGATACAAAATTAATAATAAAACCAAAGTCGATGTTACCAAAATACAGACCCAAAAATGCACTTTAAAATGATATTAACATGAACACGATGCAATGACACTCATTGAAAAAATTAAGGATAGAATTCAGAAAACACAAACCACAATTATTTTCCTACCAACGTAATAGAAATGTTAGAGATCCAGAATAAACAAAAAAGTTATATCAAAGAGTACATCAGAATATTTACTGGAAAGTTTGTTGACGCATTTTAGTTTGTTCTGATGATATTAAATGGTAATAGGATATCTAAATTAGTAAAATTTGCAATCAATGAGCCACTTTACCGATATACACTACTAGTCAATTTGAATTTATTAAAATCAATGAAAATATATTATATATTTATTTTTATTTTATTATCTATTAAAATATTTGCATGCATATTATGAGACATGAACTTTGAGCTTGGATATGAAAAAAACATACTATAACTTTAAAAGCGAAACGTAACAAAAAACGAACACCTTGCTTTCTATTTCAAGATTTTAATTATGATTATTTTATTATAATAGAACAAATTTGTAATATTTCATAAAATTTTAACAGCGTGTTTATTTTGTTTTAATTTATATTTCGTGAAAGATGTCAGTTTTTTTGTATCATAAAATATATTAATATTTGTTTTTAAATAGTGAAATAGAAAGAAGTACAGATGAGTGCAGGCGAATTTATTAAAGTAATTTTAATACCAAGCTATTTATCAACATACCTTGTTAAATGTTGTGGTATTAGAGAATTAAATTCATTGCATTTCGTAAGTTATAAAAAAAATCAAAAATAAAGTATAAATCTCTCTGTTGAATTATACCAGTCATAGTGTGTACATTTAGTTCATTTTAATGTTCCAATGAAGAATTTACATCAAAAATCCTACAAATCGCAATAGTAAAATTTCACGAATTAGGATTCGAATTGATTCCTCATCCACCTTATTCTCCGAACTTGGCCATGTGCGACTTCTTACTCTTCCCAAACTTGAAAATTTGGCTAAGTGTTAAGAAATTGTCATCGAATGAGGATGTCATCGCAGACCCGCTGGACAATGTGTATAGCCCTCAATGAAGACTATGTTGAAAAATAAAATCGATTTTTTCCAAAAAAACGGTGTTTAAATTTGACACCAAGGAAGCAGTCAAAAACCACCTCACCGCCGGAAAACCACCCAGCTTTTATAAATGAGGAATCCAGCAGTAGCTTAAACGTGGGAAAATGATTGCAGGAAATGATGGTGAATACATAATCGATTAATAAAAGCGTTTTATGCGAAAAGTAATCGCCTGAGTTTCAATTTCAAATCGTGTACGAACTTTTTGCACTGATCCAATATTATGTGTTTAACGTGTATACTCGCCATCCCTTCATTTTTGCGACACAATGTAGGTACATACTTTTAAAATAGGGCGACATAGCTAACAGGTTAATAGTCGTATTTTAAATAGGTATAATTTCTTGTTTTCTAAACAATAAATGTCAGTGCATAAACGGTAATACAAAAAAATAACCAGAAAGGAAAAGCAAGCTGTTAGAGATGCGCAAGACAAAGATACTTATAAGAATTAGAGACGTAGAAAAATATCCAATTTAAAAAAAATATATTTTGTATGCCTTACGAGTGAGGGTGATGGCGTTTAGTATTAAAGTGCCCATAAACAATAAATAATCAATTATTGAATATTTTTAATCAGAAAAGTGTTGCTTGGTTTGCGGGTGAGTAATAAATCACATATTTTTCAATAAAGTTTAATAGGAAGCATTTATGACTTTTTATAACTTATTTCCATGGTATTTTTTGTATTTTATTTATAATATCTTGGTTCGATTTTAGTATTTTTAATAAATCATTATAGGTCATTTTTGATTATTTTTTTATGAACATTTCAATGGCAGTACCGTCATCTTCATCAGAAAAAATAAAACAAAAAAATAAAGAAAATGAGATTTTCTGTTCCTTGTGGCTGTATTTATTGTATAGTCATCAAAATGCGCTAAACGAGAATCAAAAATTATCGATAATCAGTTATTTAACGCTTTCACATAGAAACTAACTGTACGTATTGTGGAGTGGTAAAATAATTCATTTATGAAAATCAGTTTATCCTCATTACCAGAACTGTATTCTAATTCAGTTTCGTAAAAGTTTAACCATATATATTCTTGAAACGGGTCTTTGAATTGATTAGATATTGAATTAATTCAATACAGAACCTGATCGCATGAATGATGGTTAGTTTGAATGTTGATTTTTTTAAAAACAATATATAATTAAATTGTTATAAACATGCATGTGTTTTCGTACTCACATGAGTGCACTTAAAGTTTAATCTCGCCATCATCACAAATTATAATATTTATTACATCAAAGATTACAATCTAAGCGCATAGTCGAATATGGTTATAAGAAATAAACAAACATTAAAGTTCGCTCGAGTAGAAAATAAATTTATCGTGGCTATGGCCTAGACGTTTTATCATCTCCATCGGGCTTTTCTAACTGTAACCCCCTTCACCGATATATGACTAACGTTTCCGTTCCTTTCGTGATCCGTTTGTCAACAAGATGTGTTACGGCGTGACATGCAGACACGCATGCACGCACACACGTATTAGTGAAACTTGAGTTCAACAACGCGACGACGTTGAAAAAAATGTATGTATTATGTGATGGAGAATGGCTCGGAACTCTCCGACGGATTCCATTTCTCAATAGTTTTTTTGTATTCGGGGATGAAATTACAAAATATATATATATATAAAATATGAAGATGTATTTATCAGAATGTTAACACATTTATATAAAAATTACTATGAAGGGATTTATTAATACTTTTTGTATTGGTGTAGACATTCTATCAAATTACATAATTTCATTAATATTTTCATCCACGAGTTGTTTGCGGGCAATAATTTTCAAAGCTACTATTGCCATCTTGAACTTTTTTTATTTTCAAACATACACTTTTTAATACAAGAATTTTAAAATTTAATAAACATTTTATTACATCAACTGTCTGAAATCGTCGATGTCATAAATATAGACTGATAATTTTATTCTAAAATTTCCGAATAGGAGATTAAGAGAACTGTAAATATTTTTTTGTAGATCTATCTTCTTCAGAGTATGAACAGTTAAAACGAAGACAGAAATTTGAAATTTTGTATTTATAAACTAGTATATAACTCGTCAAAGTTGACGGAAAATAGAAAAAATAACTGTTTATTGGTTTTTACAATATAATAGAGTGTGATTGAAGTTTGCAGGAAGTTCTCTAAATGGCGACAGACGGCCACGTTGCGGACAAAATGACGAGAAATGTGAGATTTTATTATTAAAATACAAAAAAATGAATACTTAACTATCTTTATCAGAAGATTGTTGACAAGTTTAGTTGATACATACAAGATAGATAAGAATAAACTAAATACCCTTTAATGTGTTAAAGTAGATAACGTAGTTAAAGTATTAGGTGGTAACATCAATTTGCCGAATTTCAGTCAGTCAGAGGTCGACCGCGATTATGAATGGTTCTGTGCAATGTTTTACAAGTTCAGCTATTTGGAATTGACTAGTGTACTGTTATAATACGGAGTTATTGTTGTTATTTTTATTTTTTTATATCCTTTAACAGGATGGCGTCCACAAAAGATTTGCGTTTTTTTATATGTGTTCAAGTTGGGACACAATGCAGTGGTAACAGATAGACAAATCAATAGAGCTTTCGGAGAAGGGTCGGCTAGCCAGAGAACAATTCAATTTTGGTTAAAAAAATGTCATTCCGGTAATATGAATCTCGACAATGAGCCTCGAGGAAGGCTCAAAATCATTGTGAACAAAGAACATTTGAGATCCATGGTGCAAGCTAATCCACATACAATAGTTTGAGCTCTCGCATGTGCTTTAAGTGTTGGTGTTATGACTGTTTCTCGTCACCTTGCTTCAATAGGAAAGGTGAAAAAGCTAGATAAGTGAGTGCGGCACGAATTGACAGTTGGTCAGAAACTGAGACGCTTAGAGGTGTGTTCTTCATGGATAATTCGAAATGATAAAACGCCATTTTTAAATCGAATCATTACTTGTGATGAAAAGTGGATTCTGTATGATAACAGAAAAAGATCTGGACAATAGTTAAATGCAAATGAAGCTCCAGGACACGCACCCAAGCCGTCATTACACCGAAAAAAACTTATGGTTATTGTGTGGTGGACAAATAAAGGAATAATCCATTATTCTTTTTTAAAACCAGGCGAAGCAATTACGGTTGATTCATATTGTCGTGAAATCGACAATATGAATGAAAAATTGAAAACAAAACAGCCAATGCTAATCAATAGAAATGGGCCAATACTATTGCAAGACAATAATCGACCACAGACATCTCGAATCACAATTTCCAAATTAAATTCATTAAATTATGAAATTTTACCCCTTATTCACCAGATCTTTCACCGATAGACTATCCTCTTTTTCGCCACTTGGAATATTATTTAAGAAATAAAAAATTCCGAAACCAAACAGAAGTGATTCAAGGATTCGAAGACTTTATAAGCTCTAAAAATGTCGATTTTTATAAAAATGGAATAAACAATCTAATTTCTCGTTGGCCAAACACCATTGAAGCTGATGGAGCTTATTTGGATTAAATATATTTTGTTTTGTTAAAAATATTGCGTTTTAATTCTCACCTACATATTCCGCAATTTCACATGTTACACCCTAATAGTAGTCGCCGCTTCTTCATTAGTTTTTTTTTAAGTAAAATGCAAAAAGTATGCAATATCTATAATGTTGCTTTTCGGATGCCATTGTCTTTACTATTTTTTGTGAGATTATGCCATTTGCTTGGCTAAGATATATAATGATTTTATATATTAGATTGGTACTTCAAAATCCTAAAACCGCAAGAAGATATTTTAATTTAAAACAGAATTATGATTGATTCAATTTCAAAGCACTCAGTCAATTTTTACGCCTAATATATTTAATGAAACATGGAAGATTACTGGTCTAACATTTTTTTGTTCATTTTGCATCCTAAATCCCCCAAAAACATTAATGTTTGTTTCTATTACAAACAACTTGAATAATATAAATTTATTGGAATATTTTTTTTAATTTAATTAAATCAATATTAACACATATTTCATATTAAACTCTTATCTTAAAAATTTCTGTTCGCTCAGATTTATTCCTATACAGTATCATTCGTACATTGTATTTTTATATAAAGAAAAAAGAAAAACATTAACATCATATTATTTACTGTTTATATCAATTACGATAAAAACTCGCTGAGCTTTGATGGCGCTTATATATTTCATTAAGCTCGGAAAGTTGTGATGAGCTATTTATATGAACGAAATTACTTCATTCTTTAACAGCATCAACATCTGCGTAAGCAATTGCTTTGATAATAAAATGTTACGCGAAAAAAAATAAAAGTCGTCAAACAAAGCCGTTATTATTATAATCCATAGAAAGTTTTTTCTTCTTTATCAGAATAAAAGAAAATCTTGCTGTTGCAGAGCGTTACGAAATAAATAAAAATTAATGTGCTCCTTATCTATTTTTTTTAATTTTCCTGACATTCATCTCTGCTTCAGTAAAAATATTACGAAGCTACTTTACGACATGGCTGTAATTTTCGAAATTATATATATATATATATATATATATACACACACACATATATATATATATATATATATATATATATATATATATATATATATACTAGAGGGTTTCGCCCACTGCTCGCTGCGCTTGCACTTGTCAATTATAAGTATGCATATGGAACCGAATGAAACAATAAACACATCAAATAAATAAGTCGACGTCATGGATTTATATATATATATATATTTATATATATATATAAACATTCTGGTAGATAGATTATTTTTTGCATCATAATATTTTATAATGTTTTTTGTGGATAATTTTGCTTTTGTATATGTAGAAAAATTATATATATATATATATATATATATATATATATATATGTGTGTATGTGTGTATGTGTGTATGTTTCCATCACCATTATTAAATATAAATACAGACAGTCGAGTACTAAACGTTCATACATAATAATTCGATTCTGAGCATGTGTATGAAACTTTATAAAAATCAAACCGTAGATTTTATTGTATACAAAATATTTAGTCCCGATATATTTTTATTTTCATAAACTTTATTACAAGTCTAAAATAATTTCATTAAAAAAAAATTTATATATATATATATATATATATATATATATGTGTGTGTATATATATATATAACTACCATTATTAGTTGAGTATTTTTTCCGGTCTAGTCCCGGTATATATGCTTATTCTCATAAAGTTTATGAATATACGGTATAAAATAAAGTAATTTCATTAAAAAAAATTTAAAAAATATATAACTGTCACTATTAGTTGAGTATGTAATTGTTATTGATCTGGTAGTAAATCGATTCCATTACAAGCTCTCATTCTTAAAATCTAAAAATTAATCTGCTACTATTTTGATACTTTCAAGATTCAAATATTGATTTTTGTCTCAAATGTTTAAAGTGTCATGAAAAAGTAGTCGTTTGATGGTGCAATATAAGGAAAATACATTATGTTAGTAGAAAAATAATTGCGATTTTTGTTTTCTGAATTCTAACCTTAATTTTTTCAGTCATATTATCATGTTCATGTTAATATAATTTTAAAGTGAATTTTTCGATCTGTATGTTGTTAACATCTACTCTGGTTTTATTATTAATTTTGCTTCAAATTGGGCTATTGAATTAAAGATGAAAAAGAAGCAAATAAGAGCATTTTTTGTATGTGTTCAAAACAGGTGATAAAGCAGCAGAAACTGCTCGGAAACTAAAAATGCTTTTGGTGTGGGTACTGTTAAGGAACGTACGGTGCAATGGTGGTTCCAAAAATTTCATGCTGAGGACGAGAGCCTTGAAGATGAAGAAGGTAGCGGGTGTCCTTCAGTTCATAACGACCAACTGAAGGCGTTAGTTGAATCAGAACCATGGACAACAATTCGAGATCTTGCACAAAAGTTAGACGTTAGTCATTCGACAGTTCTGGGCCACTTAAAATCACGTAATTTAAAAAATGTATATGAAGTTGAAGATCATATACCTCAATTATTTTTCTAACAACCTAATATAATGAGTAAACTTTTAATTCTAATATACTCTTCTTTTGGACCGTTTTTGGTGAAAAACACGGCCTAAAATTGTAGTAATAAAGCATACCTTATATGTTACCCAAATAGGAAAGTTTCTTCTGTATTTTTATCTTAAAACTACTAGTATGTAGCCCGTCAAAATTAACGGGAAAATAGAAACGAACATAGAATGGAAAAACTGTTTATTGGTTTTTACAACATACGTATTTAACATAAAAAATACCAAAGTACGAAACTTAATGAATTAAACTTGAAACCTATGAGCTGACAAAGCAAACATTTCTCACTTGTCACTCTCGTCACTTTGTCCTGCGGACAAAGTGACGAGAAATGTGGGTTTTTATTATATAGATTAAGCAAACGTTTCTCAAACTTTTCCTACGACGAAACCTTCACAAATCTTGAAATTTTAACCTTGGTTATTTTGTAAGGTAGGTGTAGATGGGTTGGTTATTTTGGTTTTCGGGCGCTTCGACAGCTAAACTCATTAGCGCGTAGGTGTAAATATAAATAATAAATAAAATAAATGAGTAAATTTAAACGTTAAGAAAAAAAAACATTAATTCTGAAATGTTAATTATTTTACAAAACACATTATTAAAACATAACACATAAAAATAGTAAAATGAACTAGCGTATATATATATATATTGTTAAATTACATTCTTAATGACTTCATTTTTTTTTGTTCTTTGAATTATAAATTCTTTTGATATCAAGTACAGTATTAAAAAGTTGAATTCTCATATGTGGTGTAGCGTCGCGTTTGTTCTTAGACTTTGATTTGATTGCAGCATAATATGAGAATTCCGTCTCGTATAAATATGTCGTTGTAAAAAGAAGTAAAATATGAACAGCTAGTTATGATACGTTGGGTTACTCTTCTGTTAAATTTGTCCAGAAATCATTTAATGGAAGTTCCTTCTATTTTTGTTTTAAATCAGATTCACTAATTAATTCATTTAGATTTTCATAATCACTTGCGCTGAAGCCTGCTGGCTTAGCCGTCACTGTAAATGTATTCCGAGCCCAGCAATTATCCTCACTGGATTTTGGAAAATATGGCAAAAGGGTTGACTGTAAGTTATGCAAGTGTTTTAAAATTACGTTAGAAACTTCTTCATCCAGTTCAGAATTTATTTCAGTCAAAAATCCATGCAAGGCAGGAAAATAATCAAAATTATTCTGTTTAACTATAGAAATCCAGAATTATAACTTTCTATCAAAACATGCAATTTTATCTCTTGTATTAAAATTTGTAATATCCTTTCCTTTTAATGATAAGTTAATTGAATTGCACTTTGTAAAAATATCTGCCAGATACGCAAGATTCGTAAAACATGAAGAATTTGTTAAAAAATTTGTCTTAAATTAGGTGACGTCAAGAAGATCAATAACTCACTACGAAGTTCAAAAAGCCTCCGTAGTGCTTTTCCTCTGGATAGCCTTCTCATTTCAATATGTAATAAAAGTGAGTAAAGTCCAGTGTGCGCTGGTCTTAATAGCACAATCCACATGCAAAGTGAGGAACGCCTCATTTTCAAACATGTTTGAAACCATTCCAGGATAATATTCATTTTAATGTTTCATGAAACACATATTCACTTTCCGAAGAACACCAGTATCCCGCGGAACATAGTTTGGGAAACGCTGGATTAAGCTATGAAATAGTTCCAATCAGCATTAACATTTTTATTCAATTTTATCGCCTCATAGTAAACCATTCATTTGCAATCACGCTAACGCAATTTTTTTCGGTGATCATCTATTTTAGAAGTTGATGATCTCCAATATATACTCTTCTTTTAAAATCACAAACCACAAAAATCTTCTAATTAAAAATATTCAATAATTGATTATTGATACCATAACGCTCTGAAGATAATGGCATCGCCATCGAAATGCGCATAACCAACAATCAAAAATAATCAATTACTGAACATTTTTGATCAATAATTTTTTTGTGGTTTATAGGAAGAGAATTTAACAATAATCCCGGAAATATATGATGATTAAAGGATTTACTTTTTCTATTCTATGGTAAGGTAATTGAATAATGATTAATTTTCTCCCTTGTTTATTTTTTTCATAATTATAAAAACAAATAATAATAATAATAATAACAATGGACAACAATCTGCCGGAGAACGGTGGACATTTCATGAAGCATTTAAATTCCGTTCAGTATTTAAATTCCGGCATATCCTATTAAACTGCTGAGAACTCGACGTACCGAGGCGACATGGGTGTTTCAAGGAAATTCCCGACAGAATTGTTTTTTTTTTATTTTAAAATTTATTGCTATTGATTTTATTTTTACTATGGGTTTATCATCTTATACATCTTATTTATTAGGAAATTATATGAGGTACCCGCATTTCATGCAGTCACTGTAATGTGTTGTCGT
Source organism: Acanthacorydalis orientalis (assembly GCA_034766995.1). NCBI lineage: Eukaryota > Metazoa > Arthropoda > Insecta > Megaloptera > Corydalidae > Acanthacorydalis > Acanthacorydalis orientalis. Next base: position 12,376,516 of record CM068319.1, on the reverse strand, counting down.
GTACAAATTGTGAACAGTAAATATATAATAAATTATGTTGTGTAATGTGAAGGTTATGAAACCTGAAACATTTTTTCGATAAAAACTAGTATGGTTATTTTGTATACATTTTTATTACTATATGTAAAACATTTCCATATATTGTTTATTTGAGAATATGTTTCTATTTTTTTGATCTCTTTTAAAATACAAGAAGTTTTGATTAATAACAATCCTTTCATCGTACCTTGGATTATTTAAATAAGTCTCTGTACAACAATAAAATGAAACTTCCAAAAAATCCAAATAATTAATTATTTTACAAACATAATCATCGATAGAAAATGACAGGTTTCTATTTTAAAAATACTACCTTGAATTTCAATCTATAAATCATTGACTAAATGTGTATATTATACCAGCTAGTATAGTTGACTCTTAGAATACATACACACACACACACATATATATATATATATATATATATATATATATATTAAAAGTGGAATATTTAACCCTCTAAAGACATTTCTAATGATAAATGACTTGAAATGTCACATTTTACATGCATTACGTGACATTTAAAATATATTGATATGGTTTTTGACTGGTACAGTATTCAAGTTTTTTCTAAATAAAGTATAAGTTAATAAAATGTCTGATGTATAGTCTGGTTCATAAGTATTCTTTTATAAGAACCAACAGGCATGAAATATGTATTTTGTTTATTATCTTAACTACATTGTTGTAAAAGTTTGTAAATAAATATTTATATAAAATATATTGAAAATTTTCATTTGTAATTTAATAGTTCTGACTCATTTTTTATGTACGTATGATACAAATAATTTACAGGTTTAGTTTAAAAATAAAATAAATTAGATTATAATTTATTGATTTTTCATTTCTATCAAACAGCACACACATTTGAATATCTTCTTTCAACTCAATTCGATTTCTATACATATCGACCAACTGAAAAGTTTGCATGCAAGCTTGTAACGCTTGAAATTTTTGAGATATTGGGATGAACCAAAAAAGAAAGAAATCTTAAGTCATCACATATTAATCATATTAATATTAATCATCACATATTATTATATAATCTGCTTAGTTATATCAGACTACAATGAACGTTATGCAGTGAATAAATATGAAGATGTATTCAGACATTGTCAGTACATTTGAAGCACGATGCAAAAAATAATGTTTTTATTTTTGAAAAGCTTGCAATTTCTCTTAGAATACTACATCATATGATAAATATTTTAAATTACTGAAATACTTGTCCTCGTTTAATAAACAATTTGAAATCTATTAGGAAAAGTTGCAGTGGTAAAAAATTAAGGGAAAGATTTTCTGCTATCTAAAGTTACCAGGAATAAAACCTGGATATATATCATTTCAACCCTGACGAGGAGCCATCATTGAAATACCACCATGGCACCAGATTTCTTTACTGATGACCCGAATAAAATCGTTATACATTGGCACAAAATGTGTATCTATAATGATAATTATTTTAAAAAGTAAATATTTTTTTCCATTTTTATTTCATTCTAATATATCGAACCATTCAGAAGTTATTAGCTCATACATAAAATTTTTCACCCGTTCCTCATACATCTATTTGTTAACATTTGACATATCTTCAAGTTATTCAACTTCATATTCTATAAACGAAAACATACATTATAAAACTTCACCATTATACTTGTTAACTTATCCAGTGACTTTAAACTATTTAATAAAAGTGTTGAAATTGTTAGTTCAGTGACATTCTAAATTGTGGTTATTTTTTAACTCTAAAAATAAATCAAAAATACTGTTTCCGTCCTATTTAAAATTTAAATTTAGTTCAGTTTTGGTACACCATATTTGGATTTATATATAGTTATATATATATATATATATATATATATATATATATATATACAGGACCGGATTTACACTAGGTGTCGCTCTTGGATCACCAATCAATGGTCACTCCTTCCCGCTCAAATTTTATCCAAATGAATTAAGAGTAATCACTAAAAAAATTGTAAAATTTTCCACCATTGGTACCTAGATGACAGAATCATTCTACGGAAACAGCTATGATCAGTACTGTTAATTCAAAGTTATGAAGTTCTGTTATATAAATTTCAAAAACAAAATTTGAACTACAAAAATGTTTAGATTTAATTTTTCAATTCATATCTGAGCTACCTGTAAATCGAAATTATGTTTAAAAATAAAATTTCCAGCTTTTCAAAATTTGTCGCTCATCAAAATTTGTCATCCTGATCAGTAGCTCATGTTTCCCCTGTCTAAAACCTACGCTGCATGTATATATATATATATATATATATATATATATATATATATATATAAACAGTTGCAAGTCTTCGTACACTCTTAAAAAACAGGAAAAATAATTAAGGTTTTGAAATAATAAAAAAAAACAAACTCTAATCTAAATGAGTAAATATCTCAAAATGTTGACATATTGAACTACATTCAAACTGAATTTATCATATAATCCAAATCGTAAACAACTGATACATTAGAATTGACATTGCTATCAGATTATATAAAAGTCATTGAGGTAGTCTGTAGGTTCATTGTTTAACAGCTTGAAGGCTTATGTAAATTACTATTCTTTGTTAAAAGTGACATTATTTTTTTCATATCGATATATTAGGTTGGTAGAAAATAATTTCAGTTTATGACCTTCAAATTAATATATGTTTTTTTCAGCCAATAGTAAACTTTATTAATCGAAATAAGCACCATTAGAATCGACACATTTTTGCCAATTAATCCCTCAAAACACGCTCACGTCTTCAGTTGGTCGTTATGAACTGAATAAGGACGCCCGCGACCTTCATCTTCAAAGCACTCGTCCCCAGCACAGAATTTTTGGAACCAGCGTTGCACCTTACGTTCCTTAACAGTACCCACACCAAAAGCATCGTTTAATTTACGAGCAGTTTCTGCTGCTTTACCACTCGTTTTAAAGTCATATTAAAAAAAATGCTTTTATTTACTTCTTTTCCATTTTTAATTCAGTATCCCAATTTGAAGAAAAATTAATAATAAAACCAAAGTCGATATTACCAAAACACAGACCGAAAAATGCACTTTAAAATGATATTAACATGAACATGATGAAATGACACTTTCGTTAAAAAAATTAAGGTTAGAATTAAGAAAGGAATACCGTAATTATTTTCCTACTCACACCCTACACCAATCTAATACTTTAACCGCATACAAAACTATTTGAGATAAAAAAAATCGGTATGTAAGTGTAGTTGGTCCTGTGACCAAATGCATTTTCTCAAATGAGTTAATACTCTAAACACCACACTTATTCTTATAAACCATATGGGTGTATCGTTGACAACGTTACAATCTTAAGTACACAGTAACAGAAGATATTTATAAAAATCAGATTATCTATGTCTTTGCTTTAAAGATGATGGGATATTATCATCAAATTTCTCATCAACAATCAGAATGGTAAACAATTACTGAACATGTCGATAAGAACAATTTGCAGTATTTAAACTACCAGCTCATTTATGAAAATAAAGAAATCTATTTATGCAAACTATAATAATTTAACCGTAAATGAACAAATATAGTTAATCGTTCTATCAGATTTTTTTAAGAACTCAATGAAATTTGTTACAAAAGACTTATTTTTTATAGAATATAAAATGGTTGGATTCAACATAATGTTTATTATTTAAAGGTGCGATCTCGCAGTCTCACCCACCTGGACAATTTGGATCCGGAACTGTTGCGGGAGCCCCGTCCCGCTGACACAGCAGGCCTTAAAGACTCACGTTCCGAACCGGATTGCAGCATGCAGCATCCACTGTTGGCGGTGCCGTCGACGGCGTCACATCCGTCGGCTGCTAACCGCCGACACATGATGTCACGTTCGCAGGTCAGACAGAAACACGACACTCCATTTATTATTCTCTAGAATTAATCAATTATATATATATATATATATATATATATATATATATATATATGTATATACGTATGTATGTATATGCATGTGTATATTTGAGTGAATACAATTTGTTAAACAGTAAAGGACTATGTTATTTGGCAAAAGTAATTACTGTAGCAGTCAGTGATTATAAACGACCGCCTTGTCATTTTGATTCTGCGTTACGTGGTAAACAATTTTTTCAGTTTACTAGAAACGCGCGTAATTAAATGTTTCGTTGAAATTTTATATTTGGAAATTCGGGATGAATGAAATTTCCATTCCAGTTCGTGTACGAAATTCATTTCGTCCTAATTTGTTAAAGAAAAAACTGACGAAGAAACAGCCGTGCTAGAATTATTTGAAATGTTCTTCTTTAATGTCGTATTTTGCTGACTCAAATCTTCAGGCAATCATTTAGATTATTCTGTTATTATTTTTCTGTTACTTTGAATACACTATATGTTTAACAGGTTTGTAATATAATATACATATATATATATATATATATATATATATATATATATATATATATATATATACATATATATTTATATATATATATATATAGAAACAAAACACTTACTATGAAAATTAGCAATCAAATTTCTTATTGCATATAATTTTCAGAATATAAAAAAGTGTCTTAAAACTTAATAAAAATGTATTAATTTGATTCGAAAAGGTTCGAATAGAACAGTAATAAGTAATACGAAAAGGTTCGAATAGAATTTAAAAAAGTTGTGTTTTTTAATCTCTAAATTGAAGGGCATATATACCTTTTGAGCGGTAAAAAAACGATTTTTCGAAAATCACATATTCGGCAGTACTATCCTCCAAAAATATTTTCACAAAATTTTATTGCGAAATCCGTTAAATTGCTAGAACTTAACAGCCAAAAATGTGCTGGTGGTCAGACGCCCTGCCACGCGACGTCTAGCACGCTGTCTACTTGTAAACATGACTACCAAGCACTTTCACGGAATGTTCTTGAAGCAATAAAAGCCATTTACGAAGATCTTAGTTCGGAGAGTTTACTGGAAAGTTGCGTGGGAAGATTTTCACAAAATAACTATGAAAGTGTAATCCATTTGATATGGAAAATAGCGCCGAAAGTATTACACAGCGGTCTTTCCTCAATCGAAATTACCGCAAATATCGCCGCTTGTGTATTTAATGAGGTATCAATGGCACTTTCTTTTAAAAATGATACAAATCGGTTGTGGAAGCTTTTCTCACCCGTGGGTCGAGAAGAACGATTTCAGGTCAAGTTCCACCGAACGAGTAGCGTAGAGCGCAATGAGGGAAGCCTAGCGCGCAAGTCTAAAAAAAGAAAGAAGACGAAACCTTCACTCAGACGAAAGGTAAATTTTACGGTCCAGGCATCACTGATAGCATGAAAATTAATAGAAAAACATTAATTTACTAAAAAATTCAATTGGCATCTGGCTTTAAACTCTACTTGAAACATTAAACGCGTTTTTCTCAAAACTAAGTTTTCAAAATCAGTACAAATATCTCAACAAATACTTGAGAACGATTTCATAAAATTTTGCATAAATATTTCCTAGATCATTATCTAGTTTTTCACGTAAAATCGTTTCGATATTTGGACTATTCGATTTGTTATTAACAAAATAGATGCCCATTTCAGATTATGAAATTCAGATGATTCATGATGAAATTTCATGTTTTTTTTTCAAACAGCTACCATTTCCGAAAAAAATATTGTTTAAACAAAAGGTTACGTCATTAATTAGTTTAGTCTATCTACTTTAATATGCAATTAAACATTTTTGATTCAGATAACATCTCCCGGAAATACACCTGGTACCGCGAAACGCTACATCGATTACGTCACCAAAATAATGAGTTACTACTAGCACGTGGCGCAAAATATCGACTTGAAACAAATGTTAAAATAATCTACAGTGTATGCATTTTAAAATATATAAAATATGCCTTTATATATATATATATATATATATATATATATATATATATATATATATAATTATATTTTAGTTTTGCAATAAAACAGTATTTCGCATGTGAAAAAATTCATGAAAATAGGTTATTTTTGAGGCCCCAAAAGGTATATATGCCCCTATACAAAAATTATCAAAAACAGTCATACTTTAGGTTAAAAATGCACATCCAATACAGTCATTAGATTGTATTTTCTGAAGGTATTTCACTGTTTTTTTAATTTCTATTTTCCATTTTTTCGTAACCACCAATGTAATATTTTACTGAAAATCCAGAAAGAGAATTTAATTAATCACTCAATACTCTAACCAGTTTTGTATTAATTAAATTGTAGAACTAATGTTTTCTTTTATTTGTAAGTATATATATATATATATATATAAGTATGTATAAGTATAAATAGTAAGTATATATATATATATATATAAGTATATATATATATATATATATATATATATATATATATATAAGTATATATGTTGTAAGTATATATTCCTGTATTTTATCGTTAGCAATTTCATTGTATTTACATTTTTAATAATATATATTTACATTATAAGGACACATAGAAAACATGCAAATAATTAAAAAAAGATTCAAACTGTTAGATTTTAAATAAGATAATATATTTAGTTACACTTTTACATTGCATTTTTCAGGTGTCCAGTTCAGAATATTTCAGCGTTGAATTCGACATCTGTGGGGATACACATCCGAGTCAAGGACGGGAAGAATTCTTGCAAGCCACAAAAGGAACAATTCTTGCGTATGTTTTTACTTTTTTATTTAAATATATTTTTTTTAAAAAAAAAAATTTAATGTAATTTAAATTTCATGTATACTACTGTATATGAATGTGTGTACATATTTAATTATGACTATTATTTAAAATTAATATTTAAATCTATTTATGATAAGCAATATTCCTTTTTGTCTTCAGAAATAATTTTCCGAGATAATTTTTTTTATATCTTTCAATACTTCAATACTTTTTTTATAAAAAAGTATTGAAGTCACCTCTTACATAATTATCTCAAATAACATGTTATATTGAATTAATTTTTTTAAAAAAAATATGAAGGTAGTAGCACATAAATCAATGGAATATATATATATATATATATATATATATATATATTAAAAAAATAAATAATATACAGAAATTTCTCGTATGTAAATTCTTTAAAAACATAGTTTAATTTTTTTCGTTATCGATCAGTGAAACCCTGAACATCCCTTATGTACAAGTAACGTAATACAGAACAAATATTTACTCAATAGAGAAACGGTTCAATTAACAAATTATATTGAAAACTGATACGTCTTTTTCGAATTGTGTTTGAGAAAATGTTTCATTATTTACAAAAGTAATTTTATGCAAGAATACATGTTCAAGTTATTTTATTAAAAATTGTATTAAAACAAACAATTTATTAATACATCGAAATACACTCGATAGTGAAAATAGAAAAATGTTTTATTTTTTTAAAAAAATAGATAACATTGAAAGGTAATTAATAATTATTTATAAATAGTTTTAATATAATAAATGTTCTGAAACAATAAATCATTTTATCATTGTTTAAGCATAAAATCGTCCTTCAGTTGAGAAAATATCTTCTCAAGTTGTGTATAGAGGAAATGAGACTATTTGTACACTATTTTTGGTATAATTGTGAAACGTGTTAAGCGGGTCTTGCATGTAACGAATTTAAATGATACTTGTCAGCTAATTCAACGCAGATAACTAGAGCGAATAGCAAGTAAACTAGCCAGAATTATTACTTGAGCTAGAAATTTTACTCACTTTTATAATTATTCAGAACAAACGAACGATTCGTTGGCAAATATAATAAATAAAATAAAATAAAAATGAATTTTATTGATATGAATTTTAATACAGGGCCGGGTTTGGCCTTATGTTTAATGATTTGGTGCGGTGCCCTTACCAAATTTGGTATTTAACCGCTGTGTAGTGTGGCTTGTGTGTGATGTTTTGGTGATTTTTATTAATGTCTCTCTACTTGCGTTCCGGGAAAAATTTTCAAAAAACCGGGAGTTGGCAAATAATAACGAAATTCCTCATGTAGTACTAGCTGAAAATATTTTCATACAGTTTTCATTGCTTAACCTAATCTATCCGATAAAGAATTTCAAAAAACCCCAAAACAACTTCTCTCAAAATAATTTGATATTTACTAAATAAATTCAATCCACACTTGATGTATTTTTTTTTTTTGAGAACAATGAGTGAAGAGTATTTTATAATTATTTGTCGATTTAAAAAAGTATGATTATTTAAGACCATTCATATATGACATTACTCACATTATAATTGTATGCTTTTATATCTATGACCTCGTTATATTTTCCTACTAGTATTCGTCCTTTCGAACCAAAAAGATGTCTATTCTCCACTACTAGTTTCATCACATGTGTTATACACACGTATATGTTAGAGAGTCTATAACAGCAACTTGAAGATGGCACACGTGCGAAACTAGTGGAGAACAGATACCAGAATGATCTAAAAAAACTAGTATCATGGGGACAATATGTTTGAGTTTTCGTAATGTATGTATCATTTTATTTTCTAATAAAATCAAACAATATGTTTCGCTCACATTTGTGTCATTCAATAGACAATATCTATGTATACTAAATGTGTGTGAAAGAACTAATTTTCACACATTTTACACGAATCGAGACATTAATAACAAAATAAGAAATCAAACAATAGTAAGACTCGGGCTAGGGGTTCTAAACCCCTCGAAACAGCCAAAAATAGCAAGGCAAACCAGATACAGTAGCTCACACACACACACACATCAAATTCATGAAAAAAAATTCGAGTGAAACAACTATTTCCTTGTTGAATCAATATCGACACTGGAATCATAAAACTAATAAATTATATTGATTTAATACGATTCTAAAAAAAAACCTCTTACAGTACTTATTTTTAATATTAATTTTATTACACAACGATATATTTACATAAATAACTATTTAATAATAGGATTTTATTAATTACTTTAATATATAGTCACAACTTATCAAATAAATTGCGCTTAATAGAAAACATTATACCACTTGGACAAAAAGATGCTGCTATACACAAATATTTTTCACCAGTTTAAATAATAAAGAAAAATTTATATTTTATTTATTCGAAAATGTATTTTTTTTTCTAAACATTAAAACTAACTCAGCCGGTGCTCGCTAGTGCTAACACAAATCAATTGATCCGTGTAAGATATTTTTTTATTATAAATAATCATGAAAAAGTAAAGCATCCCAAGTCACTTTAAAACATTTGATTTATTATATATTTCTTATTTATTTTATAGTGATTTGATTATATAATTCTACTTGAATTGAAGCTAAAACACAAGAGACACGAAATATATCATTGAAACGTGCCCCAACACTTTCATTTTAGACCAGTTTTACAATAAAATATATTAAACCTCAAAGGAAAATAAATACGTGTGTACATGCTAAAACATGGACATAACAAAAAAGTAGTTTAATCCAAATCAAGAACGACAAATGCTTGTAGGAGATATGGGAATTGAGACATAATGTAAATGTGTGTGTGTACATATATATATATATATATATATATATATATATATATATATATATATATATATATATGTGTATATATATATATATATATATATAAAATTCGAAGTAAGTTTATACGTGAATCTTATAGATTGCTCCACGAAAAGTAACAGAGGCGATTCGACCGAGACGTGCAAATAGCAGTAATTCTTTAAATCCATTGACAACGCGAAACGGTGGTAACAAATCTCCAAAGTGAATACTTTTCTGTATGTTGTTCCATACTGGTTTTATACAAATTGATGTATTCAGAATACGAAAACAGCTGAGTATTCAAACGTTCGATATAAATTTATTATTGATCGGTTGAAATTTATCCATTATAGTTTCGACATATAAATAATATTAGTGGAAAAGAACAGTTTACGTTTCCGTGTCGTTTCTCATTTATCAAAATTGTTTTTGATTGATTGGACATATCTTAATAATTTCTTTTTATTAATAGTCGTTTGTATTATTCAGTACATATATCGATTAGTTGAGAGATAAAATTTCGAGTTATATTTTCATTGATTTTTGAAGTAAACGGGAATTATTTATGAGAAATGAAAAGAAAACAAAACAAAATCAAACTGATATTTCTACACAAAAACTTATAATAAAACCGTGCTGTGAGGATTAATATTTACATGACAATTATCAAAGCAATAGGAAATACATATTCAACACTACATTGGGCATTATTATTATATTATAAATAGGAATACACTTGAAAAAAGACAAGCTGTAGTACAGGGGTGGGAAACCTTTTCATGTTAGAAGTCCGCATTTATTTAGCTGCAATCAAATAAGGTCGTATTCAAGAAACTTCAACCAGATATACGTGAAAACATATATTATTTTGTAAAAGTCCAACTAATATGGACTTAATAATTTCAAAAAATGAAAACTGTTTGTTAATTTTAAAGTTAACTAATCTTTTAATGACTGTTGTGTCTGCTTTTTGTTAGAAACTATTTAAATATTTGGTGACCGCATGGAGGTCAGCAATTTAAGTTGATCCTTTAGATGGGTATCCGTCATTTATGACCTTAAGAGCGTATTGATTTGGGTTAGGTAGGAGAATGTAGATTCGCAGTAATAAATGGTTAAAAAACAATAAAGCATTTTTCGGACATGTTGCCGAAGGCGTGAGTATTCTATTGCATTTTTCCATATTTCAATTATATCTTTCTTAGTATCAAACAATGATTTTAAAATGTCATCTACTGAGAGCAAAAATCAATTCCATCTGCAATTCTTTAGATACCTTGGTTATAAGATCTCGATCAAAACAAGGTCTCGATTTAAGAAGAAGTTTCACTTCAAAAAAGAATTTGTTCTGTAAAATTTGGATTCAATCAAAAGGCCGCACGTAAGGCCCTAGAAGACCAGATGTGGCCTTAAGGCCACAGGTTCGCTGCTTCTGCTATAGTAAAATTATGGTATTATTTTTAAATGATGAACGGTTTATTTAAAACAAACAATGAACTATTCAAGAAATATTTTAAAAGTACATATAGAAGTATTATTAAAGATTAGTCGAATCATGCCAGCTGAAACCATTCACCGAATTCTTTATATTTAATAGGTATCTTGTCGAATTGCCTAAACATCTAAAAGATCTAAAAGAAATCACTTAAAAAGTTAAGAATTCGTCAAAAAATATATTCATTTCAGTGGAGATTTCTGAAAAGTTTTTCATAAAAATTATAATATAATTAATTTCATACAAATTAATTAATATTTTTTATATAATTATATAAAAATATGAATTTGTATGTATATATGTATATTCAACAAAAGTATAACAGGAATCAAAAGGTATTGTCAATTTTTTTTATATGTATATCTTTTTTGCTGGGAAGGATTTTTTCCTTTTTGAATGAAAAAATATTAAACCTAAAAATATAAATAAATATACATATATATATGAACATAATATCCTTCGTAAATTTGTTTACATGTTTATGTAAATCAAAAAATGAATAAAACTACATAAAAACAAATCTGGCAACGTTTTATGCCTCTTTAGCTTCATAATGCCGGTGTAATAGGTTGGTCAAAATATCTATGATAATAAATATTTGTAGATTTCAATAATCGTTTAATAAACCATCTTAATCAAAAATAAAATTTAGAAACTCATTATTAGTAAAATTCCACTTTCTTAATTCAAATACTGATTTTATTTTCAGGCATATTTTCAAATATCCGACTATATTTACTAACGTGTTATTTATTAATAAACAATAAAATGTTTACTATTTCAATATAATAACAGAACTTATTATTCGCCGCGACAGTTTCTTACAATGAGAGCGTATTAAAAAAAAGCCAATAACGTTATTATATAAATCTAAATCTTGTCGTTATAAAGGAGTACGGATAATAAGATTTTCTTTAATAAAGTAGTAGATTCTCCTTAATAAAGTATCGGATACTTGAGGTAGACAGATAGTGAAAAAGAAAGCGCCGGATAATGCGATTTATGGATAGTGGAGTCCGGGTTATTTATAACTATTCTGTCCGGACATTAGACGTATCGCTTGTTAAAGCTAAATTTATAGCCATTTTTATAGTCACGTAATATTACATTGTTGCTTAATTTTTAACGCAAATGCGAAAAGAGTCACATTGTTACAAAGTATGTGCGATTTCTTCAGAATTATTTGTTTTCTTTTTTCAATCGTATGAAACGACTAGTATAAGTCTGGTTTTTTTTTCTTAAGCAACTTCATAAATCGTTCTTTGTCATGTATAAATAGCGATTTATAAATCTGCTATAGGAAAAAAGATGTTGATTAAATTGAACAGACTGACAAATTAATTTTGCGTTCGCCTGACAAACAACAAAATATTTTTTGAACAAAAATTTTCAGTAAATAATTATGGATCATTTTTGATTGTTAATTATGCTCCTATCGATAGCAATCTCATCATCATAAGAGGCATACAAAAATGTAATAATATTTTCTATTGAAGCTTTTTGGAAATTTCATTTAAAATTAAGGCCTTTCTCCAATAGCATGAATGCATTTTACTAACACTAGAATGTTTCATATTATTGGGGTATGTATTTTCAAGATTCTATTTATATTTGTGTGTGTGTGTATATATATATATATATATATATATATATATATATATATATGAGGGTCATTTGATAAGTATCGTAAAACAGCAAGTTAAACACTGTTTTTTGGAAAAAAATCGATTTGATTTCTCAACATAGTCTCCATTTACGGCTGCAAACTTGGTCCAGTAAGTTTCCAATTTTTTCGGCCCGTCACAAAAGTAGCTTTTCTTAAAGTCTATAAAATACGAATTAACAGTGACGATGGCATCCTCATTCGACAAGAATTTCTTCCGACCCAGCCAAATTTGCAAGTTTGGGAACCCAAACCGCGCAAGTCCTGAGAATAGAGTGATGAGGAATCAATTCAGTCTAATTCGTTCAATTTTGCCATTACAACAGTCGATTTGTGGGATAGCGCGTTGTCTGGTGAAAGAGCACTTTTTTATGTGCCAATCTTGGCCGTTTTTTTTCCGGCTCTCCTTTCAAAAGGTCCAGTAATATTGCATAATAGTCTCCTGTTATCGATTTCCCTTCGTTAAGTAGTTGATCAGGATGATTCCTAGGGAATCCCAAAAAACAGTGACCATCAACTTCCCAGCCGACAAAACGGTCTTCGCCTTCTTCAGCGCACTTTCACCAGTCGTTGTCCACTACTTCAACCAGGTGTGTAGTGGTGGATAAAATGTTTCATCCACGGTGACGAATCAACGCAAAAAGGTCTGCTTGTTTTTTTCCATTTTTGCGGCAACTGCTACAATGCTCGCTTCAAACATTTATTGAACGTGAAAAACGCTTCGCTTCTAACTGAAATTTCGCCTATGCTAGATTGAAAAATAACACTTAATAGCCGTGATGTTACCAAATGAATGTTGGCGTCACATCATAGGAATTTACCAAATTTATCATACAACTTTCGTATATAAATAATGTAAAAATGATTTTCGTCCTTTTCCATCTGACTCTATTTTTACCACTAATTTCTTTTGTATCGTCCGAGATAGATTCAGAGACTTCGAGATTTTCGAATTTCGAAAGTCTACTGAAGAGATACGCGACTAGTAATCTAGTACTACTGCACATTGCACACTACCGAAACTAGAAACTAATAAATTGAAAAACATACAATTATAACTTTAATATATATATATATATATATATATATATATATATATATATATATATATATATATATATATATATACAAACATGTATAAGAGCAAATACATATTCTCAGATGGAAACAAATAATTTTATTAATTCTTATTAACCAGAAGTTAAAAAAAATATTAAAATCCCAATAGATTTTTTATATACCATATAAATATAAAACTCAAAAAAAGTGTTAGTAACATACATGCCATTGCCATCTAATGTGTGACTTATCCACTATTTGTTAGCAGTAAATTTAAAAATGTTTAAATGTACATATTGTAATAATTAAAATACAGGAGCTCTCTATATCAGGCGCTAAATTACATCTCTGAGTTAAGGTCTAAATCTTGAAGTTGAAAAAAAATTTTTAGTATGTCGTAACATTATTTAACAGTGATTTGATCATTTGAATTTATTAATTCTTAAATTATTAATCTGTATTCTAATACTTACAACGAGGTCAAAATAATGTTACAAAGTTGACATCAAATTCCAATAATAATAACATTAATGAACATGTTAAAAATTTATATGTTATTAGATAATAATTTATTAGTAGTCCTTCATGACTATTTGGTGTACTTTATACTATCCGATATATATTTTCAAAGATGATATCCCTCATGTTAGGAATTATGAGTTAGTATTTAGAATAATATAAGTATATTAGATAGCTTGAAGGGTGTTTTTCATGGACATAAGAGTAAGAGCCAATTCATTTATTCAATTTACATCAGTAGTATAACAATGTGAATCTAACAATTTTCATTGAGAATAATACCGATTAAACACTCGAATGACAACTTATAAAAAAAATTTACTTTATTGACTTATACTCTATTTAAAACACAATAGATATATAAAAGATAAACAATGAAACTCTAATTATCCATGCATGATTCATTTATAATCAAATTGCGAACACTTTAAAGAAAAGTCGATAGTTCTCAAAAGAAAATGCATTAATATATGTTTCGCAATACTTTATGAAGAATTAATTCCATCAGAACATTTTAAATCATTAGCATTATACTAAAATATATGAATATATATATATATACATATATATATATATATATATATATATATATATATATATGTATGTATATATATATATATATATGTTTTTACAGAGATGTACTTGGCTCAGCATGTGAAAGAAGAGGAATTGATATATCAAACTGTGATGTATTTGTTGAGGGCCGTAAAAGCCCATTACCACACCTTTCATCAGAAACCTCTTGGCTAGGAGGAAAACAGTTGCATGTAACAGGTACAGGACCTTTATAATTTTAAATTTGTTTTATTCATTTTTTTTCATTATTACCTTTTTAAATATATATATATATATATATATATATATATATATATTAGTATTGAAACAGTAATTTTAATCATATTAAATAAAATATTATTTATTTACAGCAAAAGATCCATCGAATAAAAAAAATAATTTAAGTACACACATAAGAAAATCATCAGGCGTGAGTTGAAATTTAAATTGAGTCTTTTTTATTGGTAAAAAATTGCTCTAATATATATATATGTATATATATATATTTTTTAGAGTTACCGTTCAAAACCTGGAAAATTCTTCAGTATAAGTACAGAAGAAACAAGCATATCACCAAATCCAAGTGTATTATCCTTACAAGATACTCGATTGATTTTACAAGATGGTGAGAATAAGAAAAAGGAGAAACAAAGATGGTCTGGATTTTTTAGTAATAATAAAGTGAGTATATGAAACATTTACGCATTATCAAAAAATTAAATAAATAATTGTGTTCACTATACTTTTAAGGACACGAAAATGGAGTTATTAGTAGACCATTTAAATAATTACTCAAAACAAGGTGTACCAAAACGAAGTGATCAAAGTGATGAAAGTAATGAAAGTGTTATAGCTTTGTATAATCTTGAAGATGATTGGAAACAGTTAATTAATTCAACTAGTAGGTTTTAATATATATTTTTTCATTTATTTTTAAGAGTACAATATTTAATTGAAACTTTTATATAAATAATTTGAGAATACTTTTCTTGTAAATATATATATATATATATATATATATATATATATATATATATATATATTAGTGTGTATGTGTGTGTGTATATATATATATATATATATGTATATGTATATATATATATATATATATATATATGTATGTATATATACTGCTATTTTTATTCATAATTTTGTTCTTAGATATCTCAGAAAGAGAACAACAACAACAAACAGCCCTTTGGGAACTGATAAGTACAGAAGGAGCTTATATAAAAACATTAAAAGTTGTTACAGATGTAAGTGTTTACATAATTTTTTAATTAATTTTAAATAAAAATATGAAGAATGCATGTTTTTGAGATAATTTACAATTTTAATATTATTTGTGCATAAAATTTTACTTCAACACAGATCAATTACTTAATCTAAGTAAAAGTTATGTTTTACAAGCAATACTATCCACTAATATTCACTAAATGTACACTAATGTACACTAAACTATTTATTTTGTGCATAATGTAATATGCACATATTTTAATTTTTACTTATAACTTATGAAAAATATGCATATAACTGAAGTTTCATAAAACGTCAAGTATATGCAATTTTTCTATATATTAAAACTAATCTATCTTTATTTACTTGAATGTTATTTGCTAGAATATGAAATTATCATTTCATTCTTTCTTTATATCTATATTATGTTTAAATGTGTAAGTAGAGTTTTGTTTTTAATTTTTAATGTTTATATTTTTAGTTATTTCTCGCATGTCTTGAAAGTTTACAAGCATCGAATATTCTAAATGAAATCAATAAGACTAAATTATTTTCAAACATTCTTGGAATACATTCTGCAAATTTATTTTTCTGGTGTAAACACATCTATCCTATGCTTAAACACACTCGAGAGACTGGCGATCTATTGAACCCTGAATATTTACTTTCTGGTTTCGTACACTTCCATGAAATCTTTGAACCATATACGAAATATTGTTCAGATCAATCGAAATGTCAACATTATTGTAAAGAAATGCATTCGCAGAATGAACTGTTCACTGCGTATCTTGTATGGTGTGAAACACAAAAGGAATGTAACAGGTTTGTATTACGATCGATGGAGATTGAATTACTTGTTCTTTCATTTATATTATTTTATACTCTTAGATTGCGTCTCATGGATATTTTAGTTCGTCCAATGCAACGACTTACAAAATACGGCCTGTTACTAAAAGCTATTTATAAAAACTCAGACTTAGAGTCTCACAAAGAGTGCCTAAATGCTATGGTATGAAATTGATTTCTATTTTAATTTTCAGATACATTTTAATTAAATTGTTACCAGTTTTTTAATTCTATCAATTTTTTTTAGATAAAATCTGTAGATAATTTTGTGAACAGTGTCAATTCTACTTTAAAATATAAACAAGACTCTGAAAGCTTATTACGTATAATGAACAGAATAGAAAGTTATGATGCTGTGGTATGTTATTCTAATCAAAAATAGATAATAGTTAAAGTTTTTAATTTATATTATTGTTATCTATAATTTATATTCACAATTTTAATTTATATAAATTACACTAACATCTCTGCAAATAATATTTTTGTTTTATTTAGGAATCGAAAGATGATGACTTAGAAAAAATAGTTCGAAATTACAGTGACATAGATTTAATGAAACCAATGATAGGCTGCAATGTTGATCGTCGAAGACATTTGTTGATGGAAGATGATTTCAAGCTAAAAGACAACATCACAACGAAAGTAAATTTTTATTTTGTTATTCTATTTTTGGTGATTTTAACAAGTTTTTTTCTAGATTGAAGTACGTTGCATACTATTCACAGATTTATTGCTTATATCTAAACCATCAACCAAAAAAGGCAGTAATGGTATTAAGGTTATTCGACAGCCATATCTTGTTGACAGATTGGTTTCAACAGATTTAAATCGTGAACCAGCTAGTGTAGGATTTGTTTACTTGAACGAATTAAATATGGCTATTGCAGCTTTTACATTGCAAGGCGATACAAAAAAGCTCAAAGTAATATTTATTTTTAATTATTATAAATGATATGTATTTGTGAACTATTGTTTTTATATTGTTACAAGTAATATTAATTCAAAATAATATATTCTAAAATATGGAATTGAAATTATTGAATTTAAATTGTCCTAGATTGAATCAATAATATACCATGTAATTATGTTTCAGAACTTAATGGAATATATTGTAAAAGCAAAATGCTTATACCGTCAAGCAAAATTAGCATCGACCCCTGTTGTTCGACAACAAAGCATTAATGAAACCATTGAATCAAATGATATAAATATTGAATACGGTACTGAAAATGATGGACATAGTTTATTAGGAATGTCATTATTTTCTCGATCCCCACTTGCAAATTCATCACGAGGTAGTCGAGTTTCAAGCTTAGCACATAGTCATAGGTAAGATAAGTTTTCTTTAATTTTTTAATTAGATTACTGTAATTGAAATAAAAAAATCTATCAATATAGATGATAAATATTAAAAGATGTTTAATAATTAAAATTAACATAATATAAATATATATTTTGTTTGTTGGTACTTTTATTATTACAAACATTTAGACTGATAGTCATACAGAATACGATATACATATATATATATATATATATATATATATATATATATATATATATATATATAATTTCATAAACAAATATCTTATATCACATGTATGAAAAAAAATAATTTTCAGTGGAAGTGTTGAAATGAACGATCAATCATCACTTGGATCAGTAAATACACAATCGCGAGCAGTATCCGTGGAAACTGACCAAAGAACAGCATCCATATCAAGTGATGAAGGAGTTCAGTCTCTACCTGTTGAAACTTCATTAAAATCTCCTGTTGCCCCAAAGACATCCTTGAAACATCGTTTATTTAATGCTCATCCAAGAATAACTACACCCAATACATTATCAGTTCAACCGTGTACTAGCCTTGGACAAAGTTTACCAAATTTAACTCTAGGTTCACCGAATATGGGAACTGTACAGTTTATTTCTCCCAGTCAAAATACTCTTTCAGTACCAAGCGCATCCAAAAATCAGCAACATCTATTAAGCCCTAATCATAGAGGAATATCATATCCACCACCTTCTCCAACAAGAGGAAATTTAAGAAGAGGTTTTGCTATCAGTCAAAATAAAAATCCGCCTTTATTGAAAACTCGACACGTTACATCGACAGTTGGAACAGGTGCATCGATTTCGGGACCAATGAGTATTGATATAGATGTTCCAGTAATACCAGGTACGTAAAATTAGAAAACATTTTCTATTAACCGAGTCCACTTCTCCAAGGATTGTATTAAATTGTAATTATTGAATCAGTTAAACAACAAAATCAATTATCAAATAAACATTTTAACTATGTTATTGGAGTTTTGAATACATTAATAAAACAGACATATGTAAAATATTATTTGTTTTGTTAATTTTGTTGAATCAAAACTTTATTTGATAACCATTTTAGGATTTTTACTTATGTAGTTGAATTTTCTACTTGAATTTAAAAATTTATTTAGAAAATACAACAAATTTGTAATTAATTAAAAATGTTGTATGATTCGCATTGAAAAAAAAATATTTTTATTAGAGAATAAAAAACAAAAAAAGAAAACCCAAACTAAACAAAACATTTGAAATTTTTAGAGGAAAGTGATGAATGTAAAGAAACACATCTGATATACAAGTAATTTAACATTCTAATGATTTACTATGGTATGTTCCATGAAAAATAACGTCCTGTTTTAAATTTAAATGTTAAATTACTTTCTTATCATGTGACAGAACAAATGTCAATTGAGAAGTGGATTCTCGAAGTAAATATTTCATATTGCTATACTTTTTTTGATACAGAAGAGTCTCGATTATTCGAGTTAAACGGGACCAAGAACACTACAGATAATAGAAAATTCAATTAAACCGGTATGTTGGAGCACAACTTTACATACTGTAGTGCTACGAACTAGATAACACTGTATAAAAATATTCAACTTATGCTTTACATTATTACTTCTTTATAATGCATTTATAATGTTTTAATATATAAAAATCACTTTAATGATTATACTTTTCTTTGGCTTTGAATTTAGTGAACACTGCAATGTAGATAATTTTAAAATTATTAAAATTATTTTTGTTATAGTAATTTGACATTCTTTATGTCTGTAATCTACAATTTGATTTGCTAGTATTTTAAAAGCATGCAACTGATTTATACATATTATATATATATATATATATATATATATATATATATATATATATATATATATATATATTGCTTTAATCTATTTAAATGAAAATAACTTGAAATTGATAGAAGCACAGATTAGACCAATTAATGTATGCAACACTTTCAATCAAAGATAATTCAATTCGAAAAATATAAGCGGATCAAAATAAAATCTCAAACACAAATTAGATGAACACTTTCTTTATAGAATATATACATACTTATGTTGTACAAATAAAATATACAACTAAAACAAACTTTTCTATTTTACTTAGTAGCTCTTTCAGACTTTCATTTACTAAATTTTTTACAATAAATGTTACTTTTGTAGAACTAGAAACCATTTGTAGATTGACAATTTATAACTAATGTACGAAGGAGATTACCAATTATTTTTATACCATTATTGAAATTATTTTCTGCTTTTTTATACATAGGCAAATACCACAGTACATATTTGTGTGTGTGTGTGTATATATATTATATATGTATACATATATATATATATATATATATATATATATATATATATATATATATATATTATACACACATATACATATATATATATATATACACATACATACATATATATGTATATATATATATATATATATATACGTATATGTAAATATAAATAAAAATTTATTGCATTTTTGTTACTTGCATGCCAAATTCGCATAGGTTTTAGTACAAGTCTGTTCTGTATATTATTCCATGAAAAGGTATTTTATATATATATATAATTTAATTTATAAGAATTAAAATTCAATTAAGCATTTTAACAGACTTTTACTGAAGTAAAAAATTCTTAAAATTTATTTGCATTGAAATGTATTAAACTATATAAAAAAATCTGCAAAATGAGTAAATACTTTTCATAAGCTTGTATCATGTAAGAAAACTGCAACAAAAACTACCAATTTGTATATATAGATACAAAATATTTTATTAGCATAGTATTAATAAAAATATAATTTATTTTAATTTTTTTGAATTTCTTTATAGGTGTGTCACTTCCAGATGACACATCCGACTCGTCGTTGAGTGGACAACAAAAACAACAAGCAATAAATAAACGACTTAATCGCTCAGACAATCGGAGGTATCACACAGCAGGTGTAGTGGACGAAATCAAAGTACGTAAGCTAAACTGAAATTTATTTATAAACACATAAATTTGAACGTGCCTCTAAAATCGACATAATAATATTCTAGAAAAATGGTGGCCAAGATACGAACTTACAAAAACGTTTATCTTGGAATTGTGGAAGTTATAATGACCAATTGGAACCTAATAAGACAGAGGACCATTCTTCTACAACATAACATAGAATTTTGTTGTTTTTTTATTTATTGATTATTTATTTGTCAGCGTATTTCATAATGTGTATTTGTACAGCATTAGTTTTTCGTAAATATTAGGTGCTAATTATAATGTAAATATTTGTTCTGTTTATATGCTCAGAAAATGTAAGTTCTTCATAGATGTTATCCACAATTGAATTAAGGTTTTAATCCATTTCATTTTTGTTTTATTATTGTTATTTGATAGTTTATTTTATCTGTGTTTAAATGAAACTTAACTTTTAATAATTAATTTAGAATAATTCTTAAAAGAAGTGACTTAAAATATCGAAAAATATTTTTGAATTTTATTACTTTTAAATTTGTAAGTAATTGTATTTATCTGTTATTAATTTTTTTCAATATAATATAACATCGACTTATTATTGTAAATTAAAGACATATGTTACAAAATTAATACCTTTTTTAAGATTGACTTAATTATAAATTGCTAACTACTAATTATATTGATATGTAAATATATATATATATAAAAAAAATAAGTAAATAAACATACAAGTATATGCAATGAAAATTACTTTACATCTACTGTTCTGTAGATACATGGATATATTAGTGAAGAATTATTTTTGGCAAATAAACAGATTTTCAATAATTGAAACTTTTCAATTGTACCATGTACTGGTAATGATCTAGTTCATAAAAAATATTTTTAAAGTTTAATGTATATATAAGTCTTGTAAATAAATATTTTACTATTAATAGAACTAGAATATGGAAACCAGTTTTTTAATGGCTACATTCCTCTATTGGCCTAATTAAATAAATGTACTTTAATTACTATGTAATTATCATTTGATATGAAATCTACAAGGAATTTTCTAAAATATTAACAATCAATATGTTCAATTTATAAGAATTATTAATATACGAATGTAGGTTTAGTATTCTCGCCATATATATTTAATACGTTTTAAAATAGATTTTATAAATACGTTGGAAATGGATCAAATTTCTTATTAACGTATTCTTGCAAAAATATGCCTTCATATAAGTGGCATCAATGGAATGTTATACGTATGGGATCTTTAATTACATTGACAGTAAATTTTGGTGTACAAATGTACATACACTTATCCAACCAAAATTAGTTAAAAAAAATTCATTTAGCAAGGTATTTCAATTAAATAGAAAAAATATAAGAAAAATGTGTATATTTTATCTTTTTGTAATGTAATACTACTTAAAAATCAAACCAATTTATTTAATAATGAAGTAGTGATTTTTGCTAATAAATTAATTTTAAAACATGTTTCTAAATATTTTAGAATTTGAGAAAGTATTCACTCTTGCAAAATAAATTTGAGCAATAATCAAATAAAATAATAAAGCCACCAAACTTATTAACTGAATGTAGAGTTATATTTACTTACTGTGTCTTATTTAAAATACTTTGTTCTATTTTTTCCATTTCACAAGCTTTTCAGAAAAAGACGCTATTTATTGACTGTGTAATTAATGTTAAAATAGTATAATGCACACAACATTTCATATAAAAATTAAATACTGGAGACAACTAGTCATATTAATTATATGACATAATATTTTACTTGATTTGTTTTGTATTAAAATACAAGTGATGTCTTCCAGTTTCATTAAATTGAAAATTATTTTGTGAAATGACTTGAATGTCAACTGTTTTATCATAAATTTTATTGGTTATCTTTTTTATTCATAATTATTGTTATGAATTAAACAGTTAATATATTTTATTATACAAAATATTTACACATGTAAACCATTTAAATAAAAAAATATATCTTTTTTTTAAATTAGATTTTAATAGTAAATCATTTTTATAATTGGAATGCTAATCACAGTTCTGTTATCACATATATAAGAATAATTTTTAAAAAAATGTAATAACTTGAAAATAATGAATCCAGAATTATTAACAAGAGATTTAGTTAAACACTGTGATACCGACATATATAACACAGTTAACAACAATATATCATAACATGTCATTCAAGTTCAATGTATGATATGAAATTAAGTATAAACGAATTTTAAATAGCTGTAATAATTTTTAGAGTAATTAATATTTCGATAATGTGAATAAAGTAATAAAAATTAATGTCATTTTGTAATAGATTTTAGTAATGTACGCCAAACGTTTGGGGAAAAAACACTATTAATTTTCCATTAATCTTAATACATAATAATGTATTTTGAAATGGTATTAAAAACAAATAAAATTTAGCATATTTATTAAATTAGTACTCTATAGTGATTAATATAATAAATAATGGATTTTTTATTTATAAAATTACAAAAATATAATGTATCTGTTTTTTACATATGTGCATATAATTATACTACAGATGGTTTAAAAAAACTTGAACTTTTTAATTACAATTCATTATATATATATATATATATATATATATATATATATATATATATATATATATATATATATATATATATATATATTTCAATAATTTAAAAATAATTGAGAATAACTTGTCTTATAATCAATTACATATTAAATTTAGATGATAAATTAACATTTAGAAATCAATTTACAATTTTGTAAAAATATTTACATTAACATTTATGCTATTACTTCTACTTACTACTTTGAAATGTTACTTTTAATAATACATCTAATTGTGTGATAACTGATTTTTTTATTATAAATACTTATGGCGAGAATGGTAAAATCACATATTTTAAACTGTATAAACAAAAAATATTCAACGAAAGTTCAGGTCTTTGCACAACCGCTGTGGTAGTTTGTACAAGTTTGTTGTGATTTTTAGATAAATGAATAGACATTTTATGGGGAGCTTTAATATTCAAATACATTCTAAGTTAATCAATAGTTAAATGAAAACATTTAATTGTATTAAAGTTTTTCAATTAAAACTCTTATGTGAAACTTTGTACAATTTTTTTTATTTATATATTTTTCCCATTTTATATCTACATTAGTAATAAGATACAACCATTGTAGATAATAGATAAAATATATAACCTTAATAAACAAATATTTTAAACTAATAAAATACAAAACACATTGCAAATTGTAATCACTGTACTCTTTATTATAATGAAACAAATTCACACTATATACATCACATACACACTTTGAAAGCAACTTTTTTTTATTGTTATATTCAATAAATAAAGCTAATAACATTCTCATAAAATTAATACCTATAGGTTAAATTTCACTTAACCTCTATCAGAAAGTAAATCATATCTGCCCGAGTATAGTAAGTATATCATATCTATGTGTGTCTTTATCAATGCTGCTGTGCCTCTATTGTTTGGTTATGTTTGAAACTTATTAAAAAATGACATTGTCATTCATATTGATATTGAAACGTCATTTAAACAGCTGATTTTGTGCACGTCTATATGGCGCTGAATAGTTTTTGGCGCGAACACACTAGTGTTCTGTGCAAAATAAGTTATTTATTAAAGGTTAGTTAGTGTTACATACTTAGTGTTCTGTTTAAAATAAAATATTTATTAAAGGTTTAATAAATTTGCTTTCAACTGAAATATGAATGAACAAAAATCATTTAATACTTAAATATAGTACTTTTTTATTAGTCAAAAGTGTAATATTAATAAAAAGCAAAAGTATATTTTGATACTGTTGTAAATGAATATGATTTCAGAAGCGATTTAATTTTTTTCTGATAATATAAGATAAATATGTTCATATAAACTTACATAATGTAATAAATTGATGATTTGTTAGAAATCTATTATTATAAGATTTACATAATAGAAGTGACCAATGGTGAACAGTATATCTTGATACTACATAGAATTTGGTGTACATTTCATGAAAAAAATGATATGTCCAGATAGTAATATTACTGACATTTGGATAAAATTAGAAGAAAAATGACCATCACTTTCTAAAAATGTATAATTTTCTATTACAACACGCTAAACATGCGTTAAACTATATATTTCATTTGAACTCATCAAAAATTAACTTAATTTGAAAAGTTCTTAT
The DNA here is from genome assembly GCA_034766995.1 of Acanthacorydalis orientalis. Lineage (NCBI taxonomy): Eukaryota > Metazoa > Arthropoda > Insecta > Megaloptera > Corydalidae > Acanthacorydalis > Acanthacorydalis orientalis. The sequence continues at coordinate 12,351,071 of CM068319.1, read as the reverse complement.
CATCCACAACAATTACTAAGACTTTTGCTACTGATTATCATCCATTTCAATTCTTATCAAACTTTTCTCAATTAGAAAATATAAAAATATCAAATAAATTAATGTATATGTGAAAATTTTTTGAATAAAATCAACCAGATAATCATAGTAGTGAAAAATTGAATAAATTACTGTTTACATTACTGATTAAATATTTGTTAAATATACAATTATTGAAAAATCAAAAGTACTATAAACATCCATATATATATATTTCAACAATATTGAACAAATATAGCAAAATATTGAACAAAAAATGTAGAGATTTCGTATTAAATTATTATTAACGATGACATCCAAAGTTACACGAAAAATTATGATATTGGTATCATAGCAACTGCAATGATACGTGCGACTTTATAGAATAAGCGGCAGAATCCAACTATGAGTGATTATATAGATATATGCGATACAATATGAACAAAGTGTCATTGGAGTGAACTGTGGCAGAGCCCATCCAGGGGTCGACAAGCACCTTAGTTATTACTATAGTAATTTTATTTCTATAAACAGATACAAGTAAGTTTTGATATTTGAATTACATTATATACATGTTAAGAGAATAAAGAAAAGGAAATAAAAAGTATTTTAATATTTTTAAATAGTTGCAGGAGAATTGATTTCAGCAAAGTATATATTGAATTTTGAAAATTCAACAACGTATATCGAAACACCCTAAATCATAGGATTAAGAAAATTAAGAGGTATTTATATTTAGCTTATCTTCAAAATCAAAACTGACAATTTTTATCTTAAAAAAAAAATTAAACATATTGCTTTAAGTATTTAACTACTTAAATGGTATTCGTAAGCCCAGCGTATTAGTTATCTCTTTACTTCTGAGATCTTTTTGTTATATATTAATAACATGAAATGTATGACATTTTAAATTAAATACCAGTTAATTTAATTGCATTGTGCTTATAAAGTGTATCACCTGTTTTTTTATTATTGATATCTGAATGTACAGCAAAATAGATGTATGATGAACTATAAAATTTATTGGAAAATAGAACTAGAAATATAAATTAGCGATTTGAAAACAGAAATGAAATTTTATTTTCAGATAATAAGATAAGCTTATTATAAAGTAATTTACAACTTGAAATAATCATTCATTTGAATTAATATTACCAATTAATAAAAATGTGTGTTTATGATGTAAGGTAAAACTTAGATTTTATACTATAAACACCATAAAATGTACCAATACATATTAATTTTATCATAACTATAAAATGGCAATCAATGATTAATCTAATAGCTGAATGAAGTATTTGAAATGAGAGTAAATATATAATATGATTATTTAAATATAAAAGACAGTCAATTTATTTAATCAAACCAGTTTTTTTTATAATATTTATATAGTATTATAAATAAATTTTATCCCTTTTTTTACTGAAATTTTAAAATATACAATCAAGCAAATGATTAAATTAAATTGAACTATAAATATGTACACAATTTCATCTATAACATTTAACGACCACTTTGAGCAACACCTCCAGCAGCACCTTCAGGATTTGCAGCTGATGATATAATCATGAATATAACAACAGGAACAATATACATCCACTGTAAAATGAGATTAAATTAAAAGTATTTATATTATATTAGAAAAATAACCATTACTTACATATTTTGCTAAAAATGATCTATTATCTTTAATTTCACCTCTTTCTCTTGCTTCTCTTTCGCGTTCTAATTTTTGAACGTAGCTTGCTGTGTCTGGGCTAAAAAATAAAAAAATTATATAAAATTAATAATTTAAACACTTTTTTAGCATATGATTTCTTACTTGGTAAGAAAAATCACTTCTTTTTTAATAATTCATGTTTATATTTAAATATTTCACTGGAAAACTACTTTACTTTTTCAATTTTTCCTTTCAATTAATTTTTGCAATTTATTAAAAATTATAAAATTCAAAAAGAATTTAAATTAAAATATTTCAAAATAGAAGTACTTAATATAATTATTATAGATTTAAGAGTATAAACATATTTTTAACAATAATACATTCATCTGTAACTTTAGATACAGATGAATATGTTAGTAGAATTAACATTGTTAATGGATATTTTTCATTTACGGTGATAAAGAAATTACATATATTTTTTAAATAAAAGAATTTAATTAAGTACATACATTGGTCCTTGTTCAGTATGTTGAATGAAAACCATTGTATAAAATTCTGAAGACTGTAGCTCAGTTTCAGTTTTGTCACATAGTTGTACATTTGGAATACTCAAGCTTACACCAATAACTGTTCCTGTATAATCTAACGAAAACGTTAACCTATCTGTTAACTCGGATTCCACCAACATGCACTAAATTAATAACAAATATTAAACAAATGAACATCAGTATGAATATCAAATGAATAAAATATTTTATACTTACAGCTTTAACAGATGTTAATAATTTTATATCAGTACCATCGAGATTATGAACAACTGCTTGTAAACGATAACTTTTTCCATTATGTGCAAGTATCTAAAATATTTGATTTTAGAACAAGTGTAAGAATGTACATATATAATTACTTACAGATAATTTGTGTTTTTCATTATCTGTTAAAGGAATATTTGAAATAATAACATTTTCAGATTTCAAACTTAAAATTGTGACATTTCCTCGAGCTGTAAAATCTGAATGTACTGTATCACTTAATACGTGATATAAATCAATATTTACAGAGCCATCGTAGTCTACATTCGCCTAAATAAAAATTAAACCCTATATAATCCAATCCATCTAATCTAGGATTATAGAATATAACCTTAAATTTCACTTACAGCAAAAATTGTAAATATATTTAAGAATACTACAATTATTGAAAATAAATTCATTTTCATTATCAATCTTATATTACTTAACAATGTAAAATAAATATTTATTCCATAACACACAGTACGATATTATTATTTAATGTAGTTAATTAACATTAAACATTGTTTTTTACTAAATTATACCACGGTTTTATAGAAGTAACATAGATAGACTTTAACTATGGATACATTGGTGTGTGCGTATGCGTATGAGCATATGGGTGCGTGCATGTGTTTATCATCGCCTGTGATTTTTAGACAATGTTCAAACATTATCGTCAAACACAAATGATTTTTAAACTTCTTCCAAAAAGTGTCTATCATCGTCTGTGATTTTTAGACATTGACTAAAAATCGTCCTTAAACATAAGTGATTTTTAGGCTCCTTCCAAAAATTTTGAATTATAGTGTGAATTTTAGACAACATCAAAAAATCACAGACAATGTCTAAATCGTCAAGCACAAGTGATTTTTTTTAAAAAAAAAATTGTGTATTATATTCTGTGGTTTTTAAACAATGCCTAAAAAGCGTCGTTAATCACTAGTGATATTTCGGCCTCGTCAAAAGATTGTCTGTCAATGTCATACCCTATGATTTTTAAGCAACGTATAAAAATCGTCGTCAAACACATGTGATATTTTGGCCTCGTCAAAATATACGTAAATCATCCCCTGTGATTTTAAGATGTCTAAAAAACTCAGTCAAACAAATGATTTTTTGGCCTCGGCAAAATATGTTAATCATCCTTTGTAATATTTAGATAATGTCTAAAAATCGTCGTCAAACAATAGAGATTTTTCGGCTCCGTCAAAAAAAATGTCAATCAGCCCCTGTCAAAAGTGATGAATGTGAAAAAATGTCAATCAGTGATATTTAGAAAATCTCTAAATACCACAGGATGCAATGCAACCACAATCGATTATTTTCCAAACAAATCTAATTTTGCTCAAAAAACCCATTTTTCAATCAATTTTTCGACTATAATTAGTCGAAATTAAGTGCGAAATGGCTAATATCGAACATCTATAGATGCGTTTTAAAATTATCTATCCCGCGGTGTGCAATTCGATTCGATTATTTACCAAAAAAAAACCTTATTTTACTTAAAAAAATTATTTTTCAGCCAGTTTTTTAGGCTATAACTAATCAAAATTAAGTGCAAAATGTGTATGTCGCACATCGTTAGATGCGTCTTGAAATTATCTAACACACTGTGTACAACATGGTCCGATTATTTTCCAAAATGGCCTTATTTTACCCAAAAACCCGTTTCATAATTAGTTTTTCGGCTATAAGTAATCGACACTAGGTGCGAAGCGGCTAATGTCGTACATCGTTAGATGCGTTTTAAAATTATCTATCACGTGGTGTGCAAGTCGATTCGATTATTTTCCAAAATGGCCTTATTTTACTCAAAAAACCCCTTTTTCTACCAGTTTTTCGGCTATAAGTAGTCGACATTAAGTTCGAAACGGCTAATGTCGTACATCGTTAGATGCGTCTTGAAATTGTCTATGACGTGGTGTGCGATTCGATTATTTCCCAAAATGGCCTTATTTTACTCAAAAAACACGTTCTTTATCAAGTTTTTCAGCTATAAGTAGTCGACATTTAGTGCGAAACGGCTAATGTCGCACATCGTTAGTTGCGTCTTGAAATTGTTATATGACGGTGTGCGATTCGATTCGATTATTTTCCAAAATGGCCTTATTTTACTCAAAAAACCCATTCTTCATCAAGTTTTTCAGCTATAAGTAATCGACATTAAGTGCGAAACGGTGAAAGTCGCACATCGTTAGATGCGTTTTAAAATTATCTATTACGTGGTGTGCAATCCGATTCGATTATTTTCCAAAATGACCTTATTTTACTCAAAAAACCCGTTTTTCTACCAGTTTCTCGGCTATAAGTAGTCGACATTACGTGCGAAACGGCTAATGTCGTACATCGTTAGATGCGTCTTGAAATTGTCTATGTTGTGGAGTGCGATTCGATTCGATTATTTTCCAAAATGGTCTTATTTTACTCAATAAACCGGTTTTTCTACCAGTTTTTCGGCTATAAGTAGTCGACATTAAGTGCGAAACGGCTAATGTCGCACATCGTTAGATGCGTCTTGAAATTATCTATCACGTGGTGTGCGATTCGATCCGATTACTTGCCAAAGTGGCCTTATTTTGCCCAAAAAAACCATTTTTCAACCAGGTTTTCGGCTATAAGTAGTCGAAATTAAGTGCGAAATGGGTAATGTCGTATATCGTTAGACGCGTCTTGAAATTATCTATCACGTGGTGTGCGATTCGATCCGATTATTTGCCAAAGTGGCCTTATTTTGCCATAAAAACCCATTTTTCAACCAGGTTTTCGGCTATAAGTAGTCGAAATTAAGAGCGAAATGGGTAATGTCGTATATCGTTAGATGCGTCTTGAAATTATCTATCACGTGGTGTGCGATTCGATCCGATTATTTGCCAAACTGGCCTTATTTTGCCCAAAAAAGCCATTTTTCAACCAGTTTTTCGGCTATAAGTAGTCGAAATTAAGTGCGAAATGGATAATGTCGTATATCGTTAGATGCGTCTTGAAATTATCTATCACGTGGTGTGCGATTCGATCCGATTATTTGCCAAAATGGCCTTATTTTGCCCAAAAAACCCATTTTTTAACCAGTTTTTCGGCTATAAGTAGTCGAAATTAAGTGCGAAATGGGTAATGTTGTATATCGTTAGATGCGTCTTGAAATTATCTATCACGTGGTGTGCGATTCGATCCGATTATTTGCCAAAGTGGCCTTATTTGGCCCAAAAAACCCATTTTTCATCCAGGTTTTCGGCTATAAGTAGTCGAAATTAAGTGCGAAAGGGGTAATGTCGTATATCGTTAGATGCGTCTTGAAATTATCTATCACGTGGTGTGTGTTTTAGACAATGTCCAAAAATCATCGGTCATTCCGAGTGATTTTTAGACAATGTCCAAAAATCGTCGGTTATTCCAAGTGATTTTGAGACAATGTCCAAAAATCGTCGGTTATTCCAAGTGATTTTTAGACGATGTCCAAAAATCGTCGGTTATTCCAAGTGATTTTTAGACAATGTCCAAAAATCGTCGGTCATTCCGAGTGATTTTTAGACAATGTCCAAAAATCGTCGGTTATTCCAAGTGATTTTTAGACAATGTCCAAAAATCGTCGGTTATTCCAAGTGATTTTGAGACAATGTCCAAAAATCGTCGGTTATTCCAAGTGATTTTTAGACGATGTCCAAAAATCGTCGGTTATTCCAAGTGATTTTTAGACAATGTCACAGACCCACACAGACACAGACCCACACAGACACAGACCCACACAGACACAGACCCACACAGACACAGACCCACACAGACACACACCCACACAGACACAGACCCACACAGACACAGACCCACACAGACACAGACCGACATAGACCCACACAGACCCATAGCCACACAGACACACACAGACCCACACAGACACACACAGACCCACACCCACACCCACACAGACCCACACAAACACAGACCCACACCCACACAGACCCACACCCACACCCACACAGACCCACACACTAAGACAATGTCCAAAAATCGTCGGTTTTACCAAGTGATTTTTAGACAATGTCCAAAAATCGTCGGTCATTCCGAGTGATTTTTACACAATGTCCAAAAATCGTCGGGCATTCCGAGTGATTTATAGACAATGTCCAAAAATCGTCGGTTATTCCAAGTGATTTTTAGACAATGTACAAAAATCGTCGGTCATTTCGAGTGATTTTTAGACAATGTCCAAAAATCGTCGGGCATTCCGAGTGATTTATAGACAATGTCCAAAAATCGTCGGTTATTCCAAGTGATTTTTAGACAATGTACAAAAATCGTCGGGCATTCCGAGTGATTTATAGACAATGTCCAAAAATCGTCGGTTATTCCAAGTGATTTTTAGACAATGTACAAAAATCGTCGGTCATTTCGAGTGATTTTTACACAATGTCCAAAAATCGTCGGGCATTCCGAGTGATTTATAGACAATGTCCAAAAATCGTCGGTTATTCCAAGTGATTTTTAGACAATGTACAAAAATCGTCGGGCATTCCGAGTGATTTATAGACAATGTCCAAAAATCGTCGGTTATTCCAAGTGATTTTTAGACAATGTACAAAAATCGTCGGTCATTCCGAGTGATTTTTACACAATGTCCAAAAATCGTCGGGCATTCCGAGTGATTTATAGACAATGTCCAAAAATCGTCGGTTATTCCAAGTGATTTTTAGACAATGTACAAAAATCGTCGGTCATTTCGAGTGATTTTTAGACAATGTCCAAAAATCATTGGTCATTCCGAGTGATTTTTAGACAAGTCCAAAAATCGTCGGTTATTCCAAGTGATTTATAGACAATGTCCAAAAATCGTCGGTCATTCCGAGTGATTTTTAGACAATGTCCAAAAATCGTCGGTTATTCCAAGTGATTTTTAGACAATGTCAAAAAATCTTCGGTTATTCCCAGTGATTTTTAGACAATGTCCAAAAATCGTAGGTCATTCCGAGTGATTTTTAGACAATGTCCAAAAATCGTCGGTTATTCAAAGTGATTTTTAGACAATGTCCAAAAATCGTCGGTCATTCCGAGTGATTTTTAGACAATGTCCAAAAATCGTCGGTTATTCAAAGTGATTTTTAGACGATGTCCAAAAATCGTCGGTTATTCCAAGTGATTTTTAGACAATGTCCAAAAATCGTCGGTTATTCCAAGTGATTTTGAGACAATGTCCAAAAATCGTCGGTTATTCCAAGTGATTTTTAGACGATGTCCAAAAATCGTCGGTTATTCCAAGTGATTTTTAGACAATGTCCAAAAATCGTCGGTCATTCCGAGTGATTTTTAGACAATGTCCAAAAATCGTCGGTTATTCCAAGTGATTTTTAGACAATGTCACAGACCCACACAGACACAGACCCACACAGACGAAGACCCACACAGACACAGACCCACACAGACACAGACCCACACAGACACAGACCGACATAGACCCACACAGACACATACCCACACAGACACACACAGACCCACACAGACACACACAGACCCACACCCACACACACACAGACCCACACAAACACAGACCCACACCCACACAGACCCACACCCACACCCACACAGACCCACACACTAAGACAATGTCCAAAAATCGTCGGTTTTACCAAGTGATTTTTAGACAATGTCCAAAAATCGTCGGTCATTCCGAGTGATTTTTACACAATGTCCAAAAATCGTCGGGCATTCCGAGTGATTTATAGACAATGTCCAAAAATCGTCGGTTATTCCAAGTGATTTTTAGACAATGTACAAAAATCGTCGGTCATTTCGAGTGATTTTTAGACAATGTCCAAAAATCGTCGGGCATTCCGAGTGATTTATAGACAATGTCCAAAAATCGTCGGTTATTCCAAGTGATTTATAGACAATGTCCAAAAATCGTCGGTCATTCCGAGTGATTTTTAGACAATGTCCAAAAATCGTCGATTATTCCAAGTGATTTTTAGACAATGTCTAAAAATCTTCGGTTATTCCCAGTGATTTTTAGACAATGTCCCAAAATCGTCGGTTGTTCCGAGTGATTTTTAGACAATGTCCAAATATCGTCGGTTATTCCAAGTGATTTTTAGGCAATGTCTAAAAATCTTCGGTCATTCCCAGTGACTTTTAGACAATGTCCAAAAATCGTCGGTCATTCCGAGTGATTTTTAGACAATGTCCAAAAATCGTCGGTTATTCCAAGTGATTTTTAGACAATGTACAAAAATCGTCGGTCATTTCGAGTGATTTTTAGACAATGTCCAAAAATCGTTGGTCATTCCGAGTGATTTTTAGACAAGTCCAAAAATCGTCGGTTATTCCAAGTGATTTATAGACAATGTCCAAAAATCGTCGGTCATTCCGAGTGATTTTTAGACAATGTCCAAAAATCGTCGATTATTCGAAGTGATTTTTAGACAATGTCTAAAAATCTTCGGTTATTCCCAGTGATTTTTAGACAATGTCCAAAAATCGTCGGTTGTTCCGAGTGATTTTTAGACAATGTCCAAATATCGTCGGTTATTCCAAGTGATTTTTAGGCAATGTCTAAAAATCTTCGGTCATTCCCAGTGACTTTTAGACAATGTCCAAAAATCGTCGGTCATTCCGAGTGATTTTTAGACAATGTCCAAAAATCGTCGGTTATTCCAAGTGATTTTTAGACAATGTCCAAAAATCGTTGGTCATTCCGAGTGATTTTTAGACAATGTCCAAAAATTGTTGGTCATTCCGAGTGATTTTTAGACAATGTCCAAAAATCGTCGGTCATTCCGAGTGATTTTTAGACAATGTCCAAAAATCGTCGGTTATTCCAAGTGATTTTTAGACAATGTCCAAAAATCGTCGGTTATTGAAAGTGATTTTTAGACAATGTAAAAAATCGTCGGTCATTCCGAGTGATTTTTAGACAATGTCCAAAAATCGTCGGTTATTCCAAGTGATTTATAGACAATGTCCAAAAATCTTTGGTTATTCCAAGTGATTTTTAGAAATGTCCAAAAATCGTCGGTTGTTCCGAGTCATTTTTAGACAATGTCCAAAAATTGTCGGTTATTTCAAGTGATTGTTAGACAATGTCCAAAAATCGTCGGTCATTTCGGGTGATTTTTAGACAATGTCCAAAAATCGTTGGTCAATCCGAGTGATTTTTAGACAATGTCCAAAAATCGTCGGTTATTCAAAGTGATTTTTAGACAATGTCCAAAAATCGTCGGTTGTTCCGAGTCATTTTTAGACAATGTCCAAAAATCGTCGGTTATTTCAAGTGATTTTTAGACAATGTCAAAAATCGTCGGTCATTCCGAGTGATTTTTAGACAATGTCCAAAAATCGTCGGTTATTCCAAGTGATTTATAGACAATGTCCAAAAATCTTTGGTTATTCCAAGTGATTTTTAGACAATGTCCAAAAATCGTCGGTTATTCCAAGTGATTTTTAGACAATGTTCAAAAATCGTCGGTCATTTCGGGTGATTTTTAGACAATGTCCAAAAATCGTTGGTCATTCCGAGTGATTTTTAGACAATGTCCAAAAATCGTCGGTCATTCCGAGTGATTTTTAGACAATGTCCAAAAGTCTTCGGTTATTCCAAGTGATTTTTAGACAATGTCTAAAAATCTTCGGTTATTCCCAGTGATTTTTAGACAATGTCCAAAAATCGTCGGTCATTCCGAGTGATTTTTAGACAATGTCCAAAAATCGTCGGTTATTCAAAGTGATTTTTAGACAATGTCCAAAAGTCGTCGGTTGTTCCGAGACATTTTTAGACAATGTCCAAAAATCGTCGGTTATTTCAAGTGATTTTTAGACAATGTCAAAAGTCGTCGGTCATTCCGAGTGATTTTTAGACAATGTCCAAAAATCGTCGGTTGTTCCGAGTCATTTTTAGACAATGTCAAAAAATTGTCGGTTATTTCAAGTGATTTTTAAACAATGTCCAAAAATCGTCGGTTATTCAAAGTGATTTTTAGACAATGTCCAAAAATCGTCGGTTGTTCCGAGTCCTTTTTAGACAATGTCCAAAAATCGTCGGTTATTTCAAGTGATTTTTAGACAATGTCAAAAATCGTCGGTCATTCCGAGTGATTTATAGACAATGTCCAAAAATCTTTGGTTATTCCAAGTGATTTTTAGACAATGTCCAAAAATCGTCGGTTATTCCAAGTGATTTTTAGACAATGTCCAAAAATCGTCGGTCATTTCGGGTGATTTTTAGACAATGTCCAAAAATCGTTGGTCATTCCGAGTGATTTTTAGACAATGTCCAAAAATCGTCGGTCATTCCGAGTGATTTTTAGACAATGTCTAAAAATCTTCGGTTATTCCCAGTGATTTTTAGACAATGTCCAAAAATCGTCGGTCATTCCGAGTGATTTTTAGACAATGTCCAAAAATCGTCGGTTATTCAAAGTGATTTTTAGACAATGTCAAAAAATCGTCGGTCATTCCGAGTGATTTATACAATGTCCAAAAATCGACGGTTATTCCAAGTGATTTTTAGACAATGTCTAAAAATCGTCGGTTATTCCAAGTGATTTTTAGACAATGTCCAAAAATCGTCGGTCATTCCGAGTGATTTTGAGACAATGTCCAAAAATCGTCGGTTATTCCAAGTGATTTTTAGACAATGTCCAAAAATCGTTGGTTATTCCAAGTGATTTTGAGACAATGTCCAAAAATCGTCGGTTGTTCCGAGTCATTTTTAGACAATGTCAAAAATCGTCGGTCATTCCGAGTGATTTTTAGACAATGTCCAAAAATCGTCGGTTATTCCAAGTGATTTATAGACAATGTCCAAAAATCTTTGGTTATTCCAAGTGATTTTTAGACAATGTCCAAAAATCGTCGGTCATTCCGAGTGATTTTTAGACAATGTCCAAAAATCGTCGGTTATTCCAAGTGATTTTTAGACAATGTCTAAAAATCTTCGGTTATTCCCAGTGATTTTTAGACAATGTCCAAAAATCGTCGGTCATTCCGAGTGATTTTTAGACAATGTCCAAAAATCGTCGGTTATTCAAAGTGATTTTTAGACAATGTCCAAAAGTTGTCGGTTGTTCCGAGTCATTTTTAGACAATGTCCAAAAATCGTCGGTTATTTCAAGTGATTTTTAGACAATGTCAAAAATCGTCGGTCATTCCGAGTGATTTTTAGACAATGTCCAAAAATCGTCGGTCATTTCGAGTGATTTTTAGACAATGTCTAAAAATCTTCGGTTATTCCCAGTGATTTTTAGACAATGTCCAAAAATCGTCGGTTATTCAAAGTGATTTTTAGACAATGTCAAAAAATCGTCGGTCATTCCGAGTGATTTATACAATGTCCAAAAATCGACGGTTATTCCAAGTGATTTTTGGACAATGTCTAAAAATCGTCGGTTATTCCAAGTGATTTTTAGACAATGTCCAAAAATCGTCGGTCATTCCGAGTGATTTTGAGACAATGTCCAAAAATCGTCGGTTATTCCAAGTGATTTTTAGACAATGTCCAAAAATCGTTGGTTATTCCAAGTGATTTTGAGACAATGTCCAAAAATCGTCGGTTGTTCCGAGTCATTTTTAGACAATGTCAAAAATCGTCGGTCATTCCGAGTGATTTTTAGACAATGTCCAAAAATCGTCGGTTATTCCAAGTGATTTATAGACAATGTCCAAAAATCTTTGGTTATTCCAAGTGATTTTTAGACAATGTCCAAAAATCGTCGGTCATTCCGAGTGATTTTTAGACAATGTCCAAAAATCGTCGGTTATTCCAAGTGATTTTTAGACAATGTCTAAAAATCTTCGGTTATTCCCAGTGATTTTTAGACAATGTCTAAAAATCTTCGGTTATTCCCAGTGATTTTTAGACAATGTCCAAAAATCGTCCATCAACACGAGTCATTTATGACAATGTCCAAAAATCATCCATCAACACGAGTCATTTTTAGACAATGTCTAAAAATCGTCCATCAACACGAGTCATTTTTAGACAATGTCCAAAAATCGTCTATCAACACATGTCGTTTTTAGACAATGTCCAAAAATCGTCCATCAACACGAGTCATTTTTAGACAATGTCCAAAAATCGTCGGTTATTCCAAGTGATTTATAGACAATGTCCAAAAATCTTTGGTTATTCCAAGTGATTTTTAGACAATGTCCAAAAATCGTCGGTCATTTCGAGTGATTTTTTGACAATGTCCAAAAAACGTTGGTCATTCCGAGTGATTTTTAGACAATCCCCAAAAATCGTCGGTTATTCCAAGTGATTTATAGACAATGTCCAAAAATCTTTGGTTATTCCAAGTGATTTTTAGACAATGTCCAAAAATCGTCGGTTATTCCAAGTGATTTTTAGACAATGTCCAAAAATCGTCGGTCATTTCGAGTGATTTTTAGACAATGTCTAAAAATCTTCGGTTATTCCCAGTGATTTTTAAGACAATGTCCAAAAATCGTCGGTCATTCCGAGTGATTTTTAGACAATGTCCAAAAATCGTCGGTTATTCAAAGTGATTTTTAGACAAGGCCAAAAATCGTCGGTCATTCCGAGTGATTTATATAATGTCCAAAAATCGACGGCTATTCCAAGTGATTTTTAGACAATGTTATAAAATCGTCGGTTATTCCAAGTGATTTTGGGACAATGTCCAAAAATCGTCGGTTGTTCCGAGTCATTTTTAGACAATGTCCAAAAATCGTCGGTTATTTCAAGTGATTTTTAGACAATGTCAAAAATCGTCGGTCATTCCGAGTGATTTTTAGACAATGTCCAAAAATCGTCGGTTATTCCAAGTGATTTATAGACAATGTCCAAAAATCTTTGGTTATTCCAAGTGATTTTTAGACAATGTCCAAAAATCGTCGTTCATTTCGAGTGATTTTTAGACAATGTCCAAAAATCGATGGTCATTCCGAGTGATTTTTAGACAATGTCCAAAAATCGTCGGTCATTCCGAGTGATTTTTAGACAATGTCCAAAAATCGTCGGTTATTCCAAGTGATTTTTAGACAATGTCTAAAAATCTTCGGTTATTCCCATTGATTTTTAGACAATGTCCAAAAATCGTCGGTCATTCCGAGTGATTTTTAGACAATGTCCAAAAATCGTCGGTTATTCCAAGTGATTTTTAGACAATGTCTAAAAATCTTCGGTTATTCCCAGTGATTTTTAGACAATGTCCAAAAATCGTCCATCAACACGAGTCAATTTTGGACAATGTCTAAAAATCGTCCATCAACACGAGTCATTTATGACAATGTCCAAAAATCGTCGGTTATTCAAAGTGATTTTTAGACAATGTCAAAAAATCGTCGGTCATTCCGAGTGATTTTTAGACAATGTCCAAAAATCGTCGGTTATTCCAAGTGATTTTTAGACAATGTCTAAAAATCTTCGGTTATTCCCAGTGATTTTTAGACAATGTCCAAAAATCGTCCATCAACACGAGTCAATTTTGGACAATGTCTAAAAATCGTCCATCAACACGAGTCATTTATGACAATGTCCAAAAATCATCCATCAACACGAGTCATTTTTACACAATGTCTAATAATCGTCCATCAACACGAGTCATTTTTAGACAATGTCCAAAAATCGTCCATCAACATGAGTCATTTTTAAACAATGTCCAAAAATCGTCCCTCAACACGAGTCATTTTTAGACAATGTCCAAAAATCGTCCATCAACACGAGTCATTTTTGGACAATGTCCAAAAATCGTATATCGGCACGAGACATTTTTAGACAATGTCCAAAAATCGTCCATCAACACGAGTCAATTTTAGACAATGTCCAAAAATCGTCGTAATGTCCCAGTCAATTTTAGACAATGTCCAAAAATCTTTGGTTATTCCAAGTGATTTTTAGACAATGTCCAAAAATCGTCGGTCATTTCGAGTGATTTTTAGACAATGTCCAAAAATCGTTGGTCATTCCGAGTGATTTTTAGACAATGTCCAAAAATCGTCGGTCATTCCGAGTGATTTTTAGACAATGTCCAAAAATCGTCGGTTATTCCCAGTGATTTTTAGACAATGTCCAAAAATCGTCGGTCATTCCGAGTGATTTTTAGACAATGTACAAAAAGGTAGGTAGGTAGGTAGGTAGGTGTCCGTGTCCGTGTGACACTTCTTCGGATTTGATCCGAGCACAGTGACCATGCCAGCAATAGTAATTGGACGTGTGTGCTATCCACTGCACCACGTCGTTCTAATACAGTAGGTAGGTAGGTAGGTAGGTCCGTGTCCGTGTCCGTGTCCGTGTGACACTTCTTCGGATTTGATCCGAGCACAGTGACCATGCCAGCAATAGTAATTGGACGTGTGTGCTATCCACTGCACCACGTCGTTCTAATACAGTAGGTAGGTAGGTAGGTAGGTATGTCAGTGTCCGTGTCCGTGTGACACTTCTTCGGATTTGATCCGAGCACAGTGACCATGCCAGCAATAGTAATTGGACGTGTGTGCTATCCACTGCACCACGTCGTTCTAATACAGTAGGTAGGTAGGTAGGTCAGTGTCCGTGTCCGTGTCCGTGTGACACTTCTTCGGATTTGATCCGAGCACAGTGACCATGCCAGCAATAGTAATTGGACGTGTGTGCTATCCACTGCACCACGTCGTTCTAATACAGTAGGTAGGTAGGTAGGTCAGTGTCCGTGTCCGTGTCCGTGTGACACTTCTTCGGATTTGATCCGAGCACAGTGACCATGCCAGCAATAGTAATTGGACGTGTGTGCTATCCACTGCACCACGTCGTTCTAATACAGTAGGTAGGTAGGTAGGTAGGTATGTCAGTGTCCGTGTCCGTGTCCGTGTGACACTTCTTCGGATTTGATCCGAGCACAGTGACCATGCCAGCAATAGTAATTGGACGTGTGTGCTATCCACTGCACCACGTCGTTCTAATACAGTAGGTAGGTAGGTAGGTAGGTCCGTGTCCGTGTCCGTGTCCGTGTGACACTTCTTCGGATTTGATCCGAGCACAGTGACCATGCCAGCAATAGTAATTGGACGTGTGTGCTATCCACTGCACCACGTCGTTCTAATACAGTAGGTAGGTAGGTAGGTAGGTATGTCAGTGTCCGTGTCCGTGTCCGTGTGACACTTCTTCGGATTTGATCCGAGCACAGTGACCATGCCAGCAATAGTAATTGGACGTGTGTGCTATCCACTGCACCACGTCGTTCTAATACAGTAGGTAGGTAGGTAGGTCAGTGTCCGTGTCCGTGTCCGTGTGACACTTCTTCGGATTTGATCCGAGCACAGTGACCATGCCAGCAATAGTAATTGGACGTGTGTGCTATCCACTGCACCACGTCGTTCTAATACAGTAGGTAGGTAGGTAGGTAGGTATGTCAGTGTCCGTGTCCGTGTCCGTGTGACACTTCTTCGGATTTGATCCGAGCACAGTGACCATGCCAGCAATAGTAATTGGACGTGTGTGCTATCCACTGCACCACGTCGTTCTAATACAGTAGGTAGGTAGGTAGGTAGGTCCGTGTCCGTGTCCGTGTCCGTGTGACACTTCTTCGGATTTGATCCGAGCACAGTGACCATGCCAGCAATAGTAATTGGACGTGTGTGCTATCCATTGCACCACGTCCTTCTAATACAGTAGGTAGGTAGGTAGGTAGGTATGTCAGTGTCCGTGTCCGTGTCCGTGTGACACTTCTTCGGATTTGATCCGAGCACAGTGACCATGCCAGCAATAGTAATTGGACGTGTGTGCTATCCACTGCACCACGTCGTTCTAATACAGTAGGTAGGTAGGTAGGTAGGTATGTCAGTGTCCGTGTCCGTGTCCGTGTGACACTTCTTCGGATTTGATCCGAGCACAGTGACCATGCCAGCAATAGTAATTGGACGTGTGTGCTATCCACTGCACCACGTCGTTCTAATACAGTAGGTAGGTAGGTAGGTCAGTGTCCGTGTCCGTGTCCGTGTGACACTTCTTCGGATTTGATCCGAGCACAGTGACCATGCCAGCAATAGTAATTGGACGTGTGTGCTATCCACTGCACCACGTCGTTCTAATACAGTAGGTAGGTAGGTAGGTCAGTGTCCGTGTCCGTGTCCGTGTGACACTTCTTCGGATTTGATCCGAGCACAGTGACCATGCCAGCAATAGTAATTGGACGTGTGTGCTATCCACTGCACCACGTCGTTCTAATACAGTAGGTAGGTAGGTAGGTAGGTCCGTGTCCGTGTCCGTGTCCGTGTGACACTTCTTCGGATTTGATCCGAGCACAGTGACCATGCCAGCAATAGTAATTGGACGTGTGTGCTATCCACTGCATCACGTCGTTCTAATACAGTAGGTAGGTAGGTAGGTAGGTATGTCAGTGTCCGTGTCCGTGTCCGTGTGACACTTCTTCGGATTTGATCCGAGCACAGTGACCATGCCAGCAATAGTAATTGGACGTGTGTGCTATCCACTGCACCACGTCGTTCTAATACAGTAGGTAGGTAGGTAGGTCAGTGTCCGTGTCCGTGTCCGTGTGACACTTCTTCGGATTTGATCCGAGCACAGTGACCATGCCAGCAATAGTAATTGGACGTGTGTGCTATCCACTGCACCACGTCGTTCTAATACAGTAGGTAGGTAGGTAGGTAGGTCCGTGTCCGTGTCCGTGTCCGTGTGACACTTCTTCGGATTTGATCCGAGCACAGTGACCATGCCAGCAATAGTAATTGGACGTGTGTGCTATCCACTGCACCACGTCGTTCTAATACAGTAGGTAGGTAGGTAGGTAGGTATGTCAGTGTCCGTGTCCGTGTCCGTGTGACACTTCTTCGGATTTGATCCGAGCACAGTGACCATGCCAGCAATAGTAATTGGACGTGTGTGCTATCCACTGCACCACGTCGTTCTAATACAGTAGGTAGGTAGGTAGGTCAGTGTCCGTGTCCGTGTCCGTGTGACACTTCTTCGGATTTGATCCGAGCACAGTGACCATGCCAGCAATAGTAATTGGACGTGTGTGCTATCCACTGCACCACGTCGTTCTAATACAGTAGGTAGGTAGGTAGGTCAGTGTCCGTGTCCGTGTGACACTTCTTCGGATTTGATCCGAGCACAGTGACCATGCCAGCAATAGTAATTGGACGTGTGTGCTATCCACTGCACCACGTCGTTCTAATACAGTAGGTAGGTAGGTAGGTCAGTGTCCGTGTCCGTGTCCGTGTGACACTTCTTCGGATTTGATCCGAGCACAGTGACCATGCCAGCAATAGTAATTGGACGTGTGTGCTATCCACTGCACCACGTCGTTCTAATACAGTAGGTAGGTAGGTAGGTAGGTATGTCAGTGTCCGTGTCCGTGTCCGTGTGACACTTCTTCGGATTTGATCCGAGCACAGTGACCATGCCAGCAATAGTAATTGGACGTGTGTGCTATCCACTGCACCACGTCGTTCTAATACAGTAGGTAGGTAGGTAGGTAGGTCCGTGTCCGTGTCCGTGTCCGTGTGACACTTCTTCGGATTTGATCCGAGCACAGTGACCATGCCAGCAATAGTAATTGGACGTGTGTGCTATCCACTGCACCACGTCGTTCTAATACAGTAGGTAGGTAGGTAGGTAGGTCCGTGTCCGTGTCCGTGTCCGTGTCCGTGTGACACTTCTTCGGATTTGATCCGAGCACAGTGACCATGCCAGCAATAGTAATTGGACGTGTGTGCTATCCATTGCACCACGTCCTTCTAATACAGTAGGTAGGTAGGTAGGTAGGTATGTCAGTGTCCGTGTCCGTGTCCGTGTGACACTTCTTCGGATTTGATCCGAGCACAGTGACCATGCCAGCAATAGTAATTGGACGTGTGTGCTATCCACTGCACCACGTCGTTCTAATACAGTAGGTAGGTAGGTAGGTAGGTCCGTGTCCGTGTCCGTGTCCGTGTGACACTTCTTCGGATTTGATCCGAGCACAGTGACCATGCCAGCAATAGTAATTGGACGTGTGTGCTATCCACTGCACCACGTCGTTCTAATACAGTAGGTAGGTAGGTAGGTAGGTATGTCAGTGTCCGTGTCCGTGTCCGTGTGACACTTCTTCGGATTTGATCCGAGCACAGTGACCATGCCAGCAATAGTAATTGGACGTGTGTGCTATCCACTGCACCACGTCGTTCTAATACAGTAGGTAGGTAGGTAGGTCAGTGTCCGTGTCCGTGTCCGTGTGACACTTCTTCGGATTTGATCCGAGCACAGTGACCATGCCAGCAATAGTAATTGGACGTGTGTGCTATCCACTGCACCACGTCGTTCTAATACAGTAGGTAGGTAGGTAGGTAGGTCCGTGTCCGTGTCCGTGTCCGTGTGACACTTCTTCGGATTTGATCCGAGCACAGTGACCATGCCAGCAATAGTAATTGGACGTGTGTGCTATCCACTGCATCACGTCGTTCTAATACAGTAGGTAGGTAGGTAGGTAGGTATGTCAGTGTCCGTGTCCGTGTCCGTGTGACACTTCTTCGGATTTGATCCGAGCACAGTGACCATGCCAGCAATAGTAATTGGACGTGTGTGCTATCCACTGCACCACGTCGTTCTAATACAGTAGGTAGGTAGGTAGGTCAGTGTCCGTGTCCGTGTCCGTGTGACACTTCTTCGGATTTGATCCGAGCACAGTGACCATGCCAGCAATAGTAATTGGACGTGTGTGCTATCCACTGCACCACGTCGTTCTAATACAGTAGGTAGGTAGGTAGGTCAGTGTCCGTGTCCGTGTCCGTGTGACACTTCTTCGGATTTGATCCGAGCACAGTGACCATGCCAGCAATAGTAATTGGACGTGTGTGCTATCCACTGCACCACGTCGTTCTAATACAGTAGGTAGGTAGGTAGGTAGGTCCGTGTCCGTGTCCGTGTCCGTGTGACACTTCTTCGGATTTGATCCGAGCACAGTGACCATGCCAGCAATAGTAATTGGACGTGTGTGCTATCCACTGCACCACGTCGTTCTAATACAGTAGGTAGGTAGGTAGGTAGGTAGGTCCGTGTCCGTGTCCGTGTCCGTGTGACACTTCTTCGGATTTGATCCGAGCACAGTGACCATGCCAGCAATAGTAATTGGACGTGTGTGCTATCCACTGCACCACGTCGTTCTAATACAGTAGGTAGGTAGGTAGGTAGGTATGTCAGTGTCCGTGTCCGTGTCCGTGTGACACTTCTTCGGATTTGATCCGAGCACAGTGACCATGCCAGCAATAGTAATTGGACGTGTGTGCTATCCACTGCACCACGTCGTTCTAATACAGTAGGTAGGTAGGTAGGTAGGTCCGTGTCCGTGTCCGTGTCCGTGTGACACTTCTTCGGATTTGATCCGAGCACAGTGACCATGCCAGCAATAGTAATTGGACGTGTGTGCTATCCATTGCACCACGTCGTTCTCATACAGTAGGTAGGTAGGTATGTCAGTGTCCGTGTCCGTGTCCGTGTGACACTTCTTCGGATTTGATCCGAGCACAGTGACCATGCCAGCAATAGTAATTGGACGTGTGTGCTATCCACTGCACCACGTCGTTCTAATACAGTAGGTAGGTAGGTAGGTCAGTGTCCGTGTCCGTGTCCGTGTGACACTTCTTCGGATTTGATCCGAGCACAGTGACCATGCCAGCAATAGTAATTGGACGTGTGTGCTATCCACTGCACCACGTCGTTCTAATACAGTAGGTAGGTAGGTAGGTAGGTCCGTGTCCGTGTCCGTGTGACACTTCTTCGGATTTGATCCGAGCACAGTGACCATGCCAGCAATAGTAATTGGACGTGTGTGCTATCCACTGCACCACGTCGTTCTAATACAGTAGGTAGGTAGGTAGGTAGGTATGTCAGTGTCCGTGTCCGTGTCCGTGTGACACTTCTTCGGATTTGATCCGAGCACAGTGACCATGCCAGCAATAGTAATTGGACGTGTGTGCTATCCACTGCACCACGTCGTTCTAATACAGTAGGTAGGTAGGTAGGTAGGTCCGTGTCCGTGTCCGTGTCCGTGTGACACTTCTTCGGATTTGATCCGAGCACAGTGACCATGCCAGCAATAGTAATTGGACGTGTGTGCTATCCACTGCACCACGTCGTTCTAATACAGTAGGTAGGTAGGTCCTTGTCAGTGTCCGTGTCCGTGTCCGTGTCCGTGTGACACTTCTTCGGATTTGATCCGAGCACAGTGACCATGCCAGCAATAGTAATTGGACGTGTGTGCTATCCACTGCACCACGTCGTTCTAATACAGTAGGTAGGTAGGTAGGTAGGTAGGTCCGTGTCCGTGTGACACTTCTTCGGATTTGATCCGAGCACAGTGACCATGCCAGCAATAGTAATTGGACGTGTGTGCTATCCACTGCACCACGTCGTTCTAATACAGTAGGTAGGTAGGTAGGTAGGTCCGTGTCCGTGTCCGTGTCCGTGTGACACTTCTTCGGATTTGATCCGAGCACAGTGACCATGCCAGCAATAGTAATTGGACGTGTGTGCTATCCACTGCACCACGTCGTTCTAATACAGTAGGTAGGTAGGTAGGTAGGTAGGTCCGTGTCCGTGTCCGTGTGACACTTCTTCGGATTTGATCCGAGCACAGTGACCATGCCAGCAATAGTAATTGGACGTGTGTGCTATCCACTGCACCACGTCGTTCTAATACAGTAGGTAGGTAGGTAGGTAGGTAGGTCCGTGTCCGTGTCCGTGTGACACTTCTTCGGATTTGATCCGAGCACAGTGACCATGCCAGCAATAGTAATTGGACGTGTGTGCTATCCACTGCACCACGTCGTTCTAATACAGTAGGTAGGTAGGTAGGTAGGTAGGTCCGTGTCCGTGTGACACTTCTTCGGATTTGATCCGAGCACAGTGACCATGCCAGCAATAGTAATTGGACGTGTGTGCTATCCACTGCACCACGTCGTTCTAATACAGTAGGTAGGTAGGTCCTTGTCAGTGTCCGTGTCCGTGTCCGTGTGACACTTCTTCGGATTTGATCCGAGCACAGTGACCATGCCAGCAATAGTAATTGGACGTGTGTGCTATCCACTGCACCACGTCGTTCTAATACAGTAGGTAGGTAGGTAGGTAGGTAGGTCCGTGTCCGTGTGACACTTCTTCGGATTTGATCCGAGCACAGTGACCATGCCAGCAATAGTAATTGGACGTGTGTGCTATCCACTGCACCACGTCGTTCTAATACAGTAGGTAGGTAGGTAGGTAGGTCCGTGTCCGTGTCCGTGTCCGTGTCCGTGTGACACTTCTTCGGATTTGATCCGAGCACAGTGACCATGCCAGCAATAGTAATTGGACGTGTGTGCTATCCACTGCACCACGTCGTTCTAATACAGTAGGTAGGTAGGTAGGTAGGTAGGTCCGTGTCCGTGTGACACTTCTTCGGATTTGATCCGAGCACAGTGACCATGCCAGCAATAGTAATTGGACGTGTGTGCTATCCACTGCACCACGTCGTTCTAATACAGTAGGTAGGTAGGTAGGTAGGTCCGTGTCCGTGTCCGTGTCCGTGTGACACTTCTTCGGATTTGATCCGAGCACAGTGACCATGCCAGCAATAGTAATTGGACGTGTGTGCTATCCACTGCACCACGTCGTTCTAATACAGTAGGTAGGTAGGTAGGTCAGTGTCCGTGTCCGTGTCCGTGTGACACTTCTTCGGATTTGATCCGAGCACAGTGACCATGCCAGCAATAGTAATTGGACGTGTGTGCTATCCACTGCACCACGTCGTTCTAATACAGTAGGTAGGTAGGTAGGTAGGTCCGTGTCCGTGTCCGTGTCCGTGTGACACTTCTTCGGATTTGATCCGAGCACAGTAACCATGCCAGCAATAGTAATTGGACGTGTGTGCTATCCACTGCACCACGTCGTTCTAATACAGTAGGTAGGTAGGTAGGTAGGTAGGTCCGTGTGACACTTCTTCGGATTTGATCCGAGCACAGTAACCATGCCAGCAATAGTAATTGGACGTGTGTGCTATCCACTGCACCACGTCGTTCTAATACAGTAGGTAGGTAGGTAGGTAGGTAGGTCCGTGTGACACTTCTTCGGATTTGATCCGAGCACAGTAACCATGCCAGCAATAGTAATTGGACGTGTGTGCTATCCACTGCACCACGTCGTTCTAATACAGTAGGTAGGTAGGTAGGTAGGTAGGTCCGTGTGACACTTCTTCGGATTTGATCCGAGCACAGTAACCATGCCAGCAATAGTAATTGGACGTGTGTGCTATCCACTGCACCACGTCGTTCTAATACAGTAGGTAGGTAGGTAGGTCCGTGTGACACTTCTTCGGATTTGATCCGAGGACAGTGACCATGCCAGCAATAGTAATTGGACGTGTGTGCTATCCACTGCACCACGTCGTTCTAATACAGTATAAACTCGGAACTTCCTTTTGTTCTGTTTAATTCAGCCTCCGTTACCACCAGAGCTTCCGATAACTAGGTCGGTCCGACGTCTCCGGCGTATCGACAGCGGTAGAGCGTTTATACCTAACCGCTCTACGTTCACGTTACCGCCAGAGCTTCCGATAACTTACAGTACCGATGCTGCTCTTCGACAGCAGTAAAGCGTTTATACCTAACCGCTCTACCTTCGTATCTATCTAGTAATCTTATCCATGTTATTTATAAGTATTTACTGCAAGTTCGTGTATAGTCATATTCTAAAATAACATTATAATGTACACTGTTGTATGTATTGTACTTGTAGTATACATGTTCAAGTGTAATGTGTTCATGCCTATCTCTCTCTGTATTTGCAGGCACCAAGTATCCATCTATTCTTACATGTTTGTATGGGTACTTGGTGCTTGCATAATACAGATATGCATGAATACATTACACTTGAACTTGTATATTACAAGTTCAATACATACTACAGTGTACATTATAATATTATTTTAGAATATGACTAATCATGAACTTGCAGTCTATACTTGTAACATGGATCTCTGAAATACATACAATATATTTTAGAAATAAATACTCATACATATTATGAAGTTATATTTATTGATATCAAATATATATATTCTACAATATGCAAAAATCGTCCATCAACACGAGTCATTTTTGGACAATGTCCAAAAATCGTCCATCAACACGAGTCATTTTTAGACAACGTCCACAAATCGTCGATCAACACGAGTCATTTTTGACAATGTCCAAAAATCGTCCATCAACACGAGTCATTTTTAGACAATGTCCAAAAGTCGTCCATCAACACGGTCACTTTTAGACAATGTCCAAAAATTGTCCATCAGGCCATTTTGGAAAATAATCGGATCGAATCGCATACCATGTGATAGATAATTTTAAGACGCATCTAACGATATACGACATTATCCATTTTGCACTTAATTTCGATTACTTGTAGCCCGAAATACTGGTTGAAAATGGGTTTGATAAAGCGAAATTAGTTGTTTTTGGAAAATAATCGAATCGAAATGCACACCACGTGATAGACAATTTTAACACGCATCTAACGATGTGCAACATTAGCCTTTTTGCACTTTATTTCAACTACTTAAGCCGAAAAACTGACTGAAAAATGGGTTTTTTGGCCAAAACAAGGACATTTTGGAAAATAATCGGATCGAATCGCATACCATGTGATAGATAATTTTAAGACACATTTAACGATATACGACATTACCCATTTTGCACTTAATTTCGACTACTTATAGCAGAAAAACTGGTTAAAAAATGGGTTTTTTGGTCAAAACAAGGCCATTTTGGATAATAATCGGATCGAATGGCATACCATATGATAGATAATTTTAACACGTATCTAACGATATACGACATTACCCATTTTGCACTTAATTTCGATTACTTATAGCCGAAAAACTGGTTAAAAATGGGTTTGATTGAGCCAAATTAATTGTTTTTGGAAAATAATCGAATCGAAGTGCACACCACGTGATAGACAATTTTAACACGCATCTAACGATGTGCAACATTAGCTTTTTCGCACTTAATTTCAACTACTTATAGCCGAAAAACTGACTGAAAAATGGGTTTTTTGGTCAAAACAAGGCCATTTTGGAAAATAATCGGATCGAATCGCATACCATGTGATAGATAATTTTAAGACGCATCTAACGATATACGACATTACCCTCTTTGCACTTAACTTCGACTACTTATAGCCGAAAAACTGATTAAAAATGGGTTTTTGGTTCCAAATAAGGCCATTTTGGAAAATAATCGGATCGAATCGCATACCATGTGATAGATAATTTTAAGACGCATCTAACGATATACGACATTATCCATTTTGCACTTAATTTCGATTACTTGTAGCCCGAAATACTGGTTGAAAATGGGTTTGATAGAGCGAAATTAGTGGTTTTTGGAAAATAATCGAATCGAATTACACACCACGTGATAGACAATTTTAATACGCATCTAACAATGTGCAACATTAGCCTTTTCGCACTTAATTTCAACTACTTATAGCCGAAAAACTAATTGAAAAATGGGTTTTTTGGTCAAAACAAGGCTAATTTGGAAAATAATCGGATCGAGTCGCATACCATGTGATAGATAATTTTAACACGTATCTAACGATATACGACATTACCCACTTTACACTTAATTTCGACTACTTATAGCCGGTTGAAAAATGGGTTTGATAGAGGGAAATTAGTTGTTTTTGGAAAATAATCGAATTGAATTACACACCACGTGATAGACAATTTTAATACGCATCTAACGATATACGACATTAGCCTTTTCGCACTTAATTTCAACTATTTATAGCCGAAAAACTGATTGAAAAATGGGTTTTTTGGTCAAAACAAGGCCTTTTTGGAAAATAATCGGATCGAATCGCATACCATGTGATAGATAATTTTAAGACGCATCTAACGATATACGACATTACCCATTTTGCACTTAATTTCGACTACTTATAGCAGAAAAACTGGTTTAAAATGGGTTTTTTGGTCAAAACAAGGATATTTTGGAAAAAAATCGGACCGAATTGCACACCACGTGATATATGTATGTGTGTATGTGTTTTCAGGCATGTTTTCTGTGTGTTTGTGTGGGTGTCTCTGGGGTGTGTCTGCATGTTTGTATGCGTTGCGTATTTGTGGGTGGTTGCGTGTGTGTGACTGTGTATGCATTTGTACCTCTGGTCTGTGTTTGCGTCTCTCTCTCTCTCTTTGTGAATGGGCTGTGTGATGTGTATGTGTGAGTGTGTATGTATGTGTGTGTATGTGTTTTAGACATTGTCTAATTATCGTCTCCCATTGATTTGTAGATTGTCTAAAAATCATAGTCGATTTTTGGACACACAATTTGTACGCATAGATGTACATTTACTGTCAGTATTATGATACGATATTAATTTGTGTTTAAAAATATTTGACATTTTTTTTACAGTATCTTATTCGTATGTCCAAGAATAAGGTTCGAGGGTGGTCAAGTAAAACAATATTTTTTTTTTATATATATTTTAATCTTAATATTTAAAGATATTTTCTACAAGAATCTATAACATTATATGCTGGAATTGACCAGCGATGATAATATATACATCAAGTAATATAAACTAAGTACTATTTAACGAACATTTAATAATTTTATTAACTATTTTTTCATATATCCATACAACAGAGCTAAATTTGTCCTTTCTGCCATATACAATAATAAATTTAATTAGCTGTATTTATGAAGAAAGCACGCAAATATCTTTCATGAGGAATCGTAGGTCTTCATATTAAAAGCGACCTTCTTCATTTAACATTTTATTTCGTTTTTATAATCGGTGTGGAAAAGTGTAAAACGTAAACAGAATTCATCGATAGAGACACAAGCCTGATTTTTAATTTTTCATTGCAAAATAATTATAAACCTGCTGCCGTGTTAAAATCTTAATTGTGGTGCTTAAAATCTACGTTAAATAATTTAATTTTGCAACTCTTATTGAATACATCTCAATCAGGCTTGTATTATTTCTCTACAAACAATTGTAGCAAATATTGCTAGTTTACATATATTTCACACACAAAAAAATTTAACACTAAGTTTTATAGTGCAATTGAATTGTACAAATTTTATTAAATCACAAATCGGATGCAAAATTTCAAAATAAGCACACTATTACAGTAACTGTAAAATTTCGCATTCGTTTTAAAATCCATCTTATATAATTAAAAAATCTATGATCCGCTGAGCATTCGCCTGGGTTTATTTGTAGTTTTGTTTTTTTTTTTCTTTAAATATATTGGTTCTGTTTTATCGCGTTTTTATTATTTTCACAAATTTTCATTATATCTCTTATTTTCTCTTAATTTTATAAAATTCGCTTAACTAGAAACAACTTATTTCAAAAATTACAAAAAAGCAATAATTTAATTTTTTCCTAAATTTAAGACACAATCATGTAGGTACAATTGTTTAATCCATTACATTTTTATACAAAACTACCAAAAAATGAGAATATTTTACAAAAAGTTTTTTTAAACATACAATCACAGAACGTTACTCTATACTCTTCGATATTTACCGGATAGGTATATCGATTATATGTTCCCAAACTAAAATATTGGGCACTTGTCTTCATCACTGTCTTGAGACGGGTACAAGAAATATATAAACTTAAAATGTTTTCAAAATACTTCACGTGTCAGTCACACTGGACGAGCTCATACCCGGCATAACGATAAATTCATTCGGCCGTTTTATGATTTTATCCCAAACTCTCATGAGTTAGTCACAGGATCGTCTCTTTTCCTAAATCCGTACGTATCGATTCGACCGTTCATCAGATCGTATATTTTTATATAAAAAATATTACCTCGTATCTATTCTACAACCTCATGAGTACAAAATCTTTCGGTTCACTTCGAAAACTAACAATCTCGATTAACAATCAACAAAGTATAGATTTTTCTCTTCGATATATCAAAATACACATCGTTAACTTCGTTTCATTCCTACGATATACTAGCGTTACTACTTTATCATCATTTACCTGAGATCTGTTAACACTCTGCAGTCCAAATATATTAAGAAACAAATTGTACAAAGAAAATACATCTCCTTTTTCTTTATAACTTACATTATTACCTATATTAAGATGTGACATAAAATACATTCATTTTCACATATTTTGTTTACAAATTAAAATAATATTATAAACTTGTTTTGTGCTTTGTAAAAAGTAAGCCTAAATTTCAGAGTTCAACTCCCTGTTTAATTGACATATAAAACATCTCCATACATTTGTGAAATAAACATTCAATTTTCCTAAACATTTATGTTTTTTTTTTCACACTGAACAGTCAGTATATTTCATTTATTTATAGTAACATTTCGTTAAAATCACAAATACATTTTTTTTTAAATTTGTCTTTTTAAAATTGTCAGCAAACACTATAAAATTCGATTAACTTTTACAAAATGAGCACTTAACAATTCTTGAGACAAACAATTTGACAATCATAAGAATAGTACATATTCTTACCATTAACAATTCTTCTATAATTTGTTTTCATAGATATACAATTAAATATGTAAAGTGACCAGAACTTTTTTGCAAGTGATATTATTCATACGTGCAATAGTTTGATATTTCCTTATAGACACAACGTATCTATATCGAATCATTATTTTGCTAATAACCATTATTAGTAAATAAAATCAAAGTCCATGTTATTTCATAATGGTACAGAATAAAAAATATATATTGAGATGAAAGCTTCTTTCGATAAATTTCATTTCAAAGATCTAGTCACTTCATTTACACTGTTTGTTATAAAACGTTCGAAATATTATTTTTTTTGTTTTCGAAAAATGTATATGTATATGTGTATGTATATACATACAATCATATATATATATATATACATACACATAGATACGCACACACATTCACCGACATATATTAAACTGGCTTTCAGTCAATTTGTGAAACGAAAATAAATGTAAATATATATTTTAGTGTAAATACAATTCTGTTATACTATGCAAGGGTGGGGATATTTTTATGTCGCACTGCGACGTCGTAAAAAATATTTTAAGTGATATTTTCGTCACTAAAGCTTTTTACTATTTATAGTTTCTTTATAAATCTCTGAGTCTGTTACAATTATTTATAAAAGAGGATCAGCGAATAAATATTACTATATTCATAGTTAATAAAAAAATGTACTGTTTGAAAATCAATGATTTATGATTTATATTCGATATGTGAATATAATTCTCTTCTTAAAATGAAATAACTATTAAAAATATACAAATAAAATATATTATATAAACAGTATAAAACATATCTTGTAAAGTTTGAGTATATATCTGTAAAGGAGGAGTGAAGGTAGAAGTAACAAGTTTTTTTCATTTATAATAATATTATTTAATATATAACGATCACTGATGATATACTCGTATATTTAATTAAAATAAAACGTTAAAGATAAACGTATCGAACGGTTGGCAGCCGACACATTTCTAATTGTACAATGCTCGAGTTATTTGTTAAAATCGAAATAATAAAAATACTTAAGCTACGTCTACACGGATGACAGTCTGTCACGCTCCGGAACAGTCGATCTCGACGATATCTTTAGGTACGTCGACGAACTGGTACACTAATCGTTGTCCGTCGACTTTGGCAAGAATACCTCGTTGATAGTAATATCGGAGAGCACGGCCCATAGTTTCGTAGTTCATGTCCGGTTTGTTTTTATGCAGCCCCCATAGCCGCGATACCGCTTTCGAATCGACTAACTTGAATACGCCTTTTTCTCGGTTCGTCCATTTTATGTATCTCGGACAATATTCCCTATCTTGAAGCAATTTTAATAAGAACTCCCACAGATAAGTGGTCGACCCTTCCCTACTCTTTCTTTTAACTGTACCGGGCTCTCCGTTCTTCACCTTCTTTATCTTTTTGAGTTTACGTTGTTGAAATCCTAATTCGAGCATATATGACAATTCATCGTTTACACTCGACGTAGCAGCTTGTATCACTGACGTCGGTATAGCTGAACTTCGTGGAGGTGAAGGTGTAGCAAAATGTGAATGATGCATTGCAGCAGGATGGTGGTAACCTGTTTGCGACATGTGCTGTGACTGGACTTGTTGGTGATGTTGCAAAGTGCTCAGGTAACTACTATAGCTGTCTGGTACTGTAATAAAAAATATTATTATTGTTTCTGATAATTATAACTTAATAATCGTTTATAAATTAGAAAAAAATAAAAATTATAATTTAATAACTTCACAATTCAATGATGTAGTATTAAATGAAATTAAAAATTGTAATTTGTTTATGCCTGCATATGAATTGATACATATATACATACGTACATGCATACGTACATACATACATATATATATATATATATAGAAATTTAATAATGTCGAAATAATTATATTTAATTTGTATAAATGCACGTTATACAAGACAGGTAAAAGTTGATTTTTTAGTTCATTTTTATAATAATGTACGAATACACTCTCTTTTTCTCTCTCTAAAACGAATTCCTTTTTTATCCTATAAACGATAAAATAAAATCTGGACATAAACGTTCGATAAATGATTGTGGTCATTTTTATTTATTGCTTATGCGCATTTCGGTGGCAATGACATCATCTTCAGATACAGTATATTCAGTACAGATTTATTAAAAATGATTAATAACGATTTATTGAATAGTTTTGAACAGAAATTTTTTATTATTATTTATCGGGTGAAACAAGAATTAATTTATGTGACTGTGTTTAGGATACTCATTTGATTGTTAAAATAGTAAATTTCACATTTCCTTTTCTATAACAATTAATATCATTTTAACCCCAGTTAAAGGTAAATAGGTACAGTTTATTTATCCTTCACCTACTTTCCATTATAATCAGCATCATAATATATTATTATTGATAATGACCTAAATACTACATCCTGACCTTTAACTTATTTAAGTGTTTGTACTCTACATACATTATAGAAAAATTGTTTTGTAATACCAAATGAATTCTGTCATGAATTTCTGTCATTGGCAGGAAATTATTTGATTTACATTGTCGTATAACATTTTTATATGTGTTATTTTAATGCAATTTTAAACTACATAGTTATATATACTGATTAAGTTTTAATAAATATTATAAGAATCGGAAATTTTGACCAAAATTAGATATAATAATATTATTATATATTTAATTGTAAAAAATTAAACAACATTATGATGAATTATTTTCTATATGCATATTATTAAATAAATAAAAATATGTAACGTGATATTTTTTAAGTACTGAAAGTTCTTGACAATTAGTCGTACTTATATATATATATATATATATATATATATATATATATATATATATATATATATATATACATATATATATATATCGAATAAAGATATATGAAAACCTGGTAAATTTTAAGATAGACGGATATAAAAAACAATAATATAAAAAGGAATTCATGATTATACACGCTATCTAGAGATACTGATATATATGGGTGGATATATATGTGTGTGTATATATATAAAGTATTTGAACAAGATATAAAACGGCTTAAGTAACAATTTTTATAGATTTAAATAATATTAATGCTCAATCAACTTAATTTTTATTATTAAATGATCTCTAATATACATATAGAAATTGGGACAAATGTACGTTAATTTATTTCAATTCGAATGAAAAAAATATTCACACGTATGGTCTGCTTAAAGGAAAAAATGGAGTTGAAAACAAAATACTCCGAGTGGGCAGTGTTCCTGCAACAATGACGGCGAACAAAGCATGTTTTCGGTACACGGGATTAAAAGAAAGAGATGGAAAACATATAGATCCGGCGACAGTCTAACATCGTTGCGATCATTGACCAGGAAATGACGCGCGCTTGTAGCGTGGTTAACCTTCAAGCGACGGCCAGATCGCCGACATTGTGTCCTTGTACCGCTAAAATAGATGCATCACACAACGCAGCAGACTGCAACTGCAGCACCATACACATAAATACATACACAGTATCGAGATGGTGCAACGCAACAAACAGTTAATAAGTGCATAACCTGTTCGTCTCTCTTATGTCTACCCGTCACTGTTGCACGCGTTCATTGACAAACTTCTCTTCTTTTATTACATTGTTGATTATTTTTTTTATCATTAGATCGTCGTGTGCCATGTTATGTCTTAACTATGTTGGTAAGGTAGGTTGTATACGAATTAATATGCATAATTTGCATTATGCATATAATAATGAGATGTTTTCTGTCAGATGAAATATGTTTTAAAAGCGAACGGATGGACGGACGGATGATTTTAATCAATATGCATAACTAGACCTACATTTTCTATATAAATGATTATTGATTACTGTGAATATTAATAGCTAGCAGGAAAACACGCTATTATATATCTTTTTTTTAATAATTGAGTCGTTGCTTTGTGTTTCGGCGAACGATTTGTTTAGGAATGAGCACGGTTAAGCACTTTATGTTTACAATGGATGACATTCCGTAGTATCAAACTTGTTATGGAAGATACAATCGATATGATTTACACGTGCTGTTCAATACCTATCAGCTTTTGTCTGGGAAGACTTTGTGTAACCATTTTAAATGCGACACGCAATCAATAAAATTTAAATACTTCACACTCATGTATAAGTAATGAATATTTCTTGGAATTTTCACTAATTTTTTTTAAAAAAAAAAAACAATAAATTCTTATCGCATGCTACCTTCCTTTTCAATTATTGATAAAGAATACACGTAATTAACTAAATTGCTTGTATTATTTTGTTTAAAAAACTAATTCTATGTAATTAGACTAACATTTCATTTATAACAATAATAACAGTGTATATTTACTTGAAAAATCGAATTGTGAAAATGAAATGTAAAAAAGATACTATAATCAATCGAGCGATTATATACTTAATCAAAAGAAGCGGTGTCAAGTATGTGGTTCATTAAAGTAGAGAAGCTAAAAGCACTGTGTGATACAATTGTTACGCATTCTTTTATTTGTATCCTTTATTTTAATGTACAAGAGTGATAGTAATACGGTCCTTTTCAATTTACCTACCGCCTCATTTTTAACTAAAAAAGGAAAAATGTGTTGACAGGAGGGCGCTCGTAGTTTTTAACGCGGTCCTGTAAAATTAACTTTATACACATTTTTTAAAAAAAAACAAAAAACAAATAATCTGATTAGATTCGCTTTTCAGAATATAAATTAAATAATTTTTGTAATTAAAGTACGAGTATATGTACTAAATAGTAACATGTTTTGGACAATATCAAGAAAAATCGTGAATCATTGTACGTAATGGAGATCGAATAATTGTTATATATATATATATATAAATATATATATATATATATATATATATATATATATATATAGATAGATAGATATATATGTATGTATGTGTTTGTGTATTTGTGTGTATTTAGAACTTTATTTTAGTGAAATAAAATTGATCAAATTATATTTCTATCGCAAAAACGCATAAATGGCGAGCATTTGAAAAATGTAATGAGTTGCATATACGAAAGGGAGAGTTTCTTTAAATTTCAAGAAGCTTTTAAAAACGTGAAGCTCTATATCCAATGTACACTCGAATACATCGGAAAAATTATAGCACGTTTTATTTTTTTTAAAAAAAATATCTTTTCCATAAAAATAAATTAAACGTCAACTCGCTCTACAATATGGTGGTTATTTTTATTTTAAATATTGAACAGCTGAAGTCAAGGAACGATTATTGTGCACTCAAAACGTCTATAAAAAGTTTACAGCAAATCGTTACAGCCGTAATAAAGAAATACTCTCCGGGTGTAATTTTTAAATATCAATTGGTTTCTGTCTAATTGTTATATATATATATATTAATTTTTGAAATCAGTCATTATTAAGAATGGCTAATTTCTTCAAACATGAAACACATAATTACAAACATTTGACGATGATGAAATGTTACATAGCAATAAATCGTTTTAAACCAACGGGTTTACATTATATCTACAATTTATGATGTCAGCCATTTCCGCTCTTTTTTATTTATATAGAGAAAAAAATATGTATACAGTTTACAATTCGCTTGAACGTTTTTGCTATATATATATATATATATACGTGTACGTATGTGTATAAATTCATTTTATGTTTTTCTACTTAGCATATGCCCATATTGAAACAGTAATCAAACGTCGGATAACATAAAACGAATGTTTATATTTGAAATATAGAAAATAAAAACACTATATAATAACGTTTTAACACAGTAATTCGATAAATATGATGAGATGTTCAATAATTGTTATTTTATATGTATATGTATATATATATATATATATATATATATATATATATATATATATGCATACATATCTACATATGTATATATATATACATATATATATATATATATATATATATATATATATATATATATATAATATTGTATTATGAAATTTTGAAATATTATTAGAGCATATATGAGAAACACAGAACTCGGAAACTAATTAAAATATATCAATTTATAAAAAAGATGTGTTTGGCAAAATATCAGAGAACGAAATCGCTCGAAATATGCAATATTAAGAAATCGTTCTAGTTTTTCTTTTTGAATTTTAAAATAATTCAGTTTCGAAACAACGGATTTTCTTTAATTTTCGAACAGTGCGTACCAAAAAAGTACTTAAAAAATTTATCAATTTAAATTTTTATTCATTACTTCCATTTAATTATTTGTAAATGATTTCATTTATTTATTTATATTTCGAAGTCTTTTAATTCTGATCAGATACGGTCATATACAAATATATTACAATATATATATATATATATATACTGAGATTAATTTTATCAAATTTATTTACAGGTATAAAGATTGGAAATTTGATAATATTGTAAGATAGGCAAACATTGATAGAATTATAAAAATATTCGAGTGGTATTTAATTGAAGAAGATAATCAATCTTATTTACAGATATATGTTCAATTTTTATACGTATGTATTTTTATACCACTCCTATAATTTTAAGTAAATACGAAGTTATGCTAAAAATAGGATACCACTTAAAACATTAATTAATAGGTTTAAATTTTCAGTTTATTTAAATTGTGGCCTTGAAAATGGAAAGAAATCAGCCATTTCGATTGATGTTAGGTACTTTTTTAAATAAAAATTATATTGAATGTCAGTACATACAAAATAAGCAATGAAAGATTATTTATAAATTATATCTGTACATCAAAATGTACAAATTTAAGATTAAAGTAAAGTGTGTAAGAATAGACCGAGACGAAAAATCTGGAAAAATTAAAGTTTTTGTTGTTTATTGGAACCTCCTCACATTGGAGATGCTGTCCTAAACGGGTGTGTGCTCATAATTATTGTTTTTATTATAACTGGTAGTCTAAAAAATTATTAAAAAATAATACTAAACTTACACAGTTATTCAGAATTATTAAAATAAAATAAATAAATATTTTCTCTATTTTTTCCATATTACCTTATCAAAATCAACCCTTGATAAATAATATAGATGGAACTTTTTTTAGTAAAACACTTTGTTTCTTAAGTATTGAATTCTGATTATAAAATATTGCTTAATATTCTCTTATTATTACCATAAAACGATGTTCTTTCTTTCAGATTGTTTTTGAAAATTTCAGATTGTTTTTGAATATTCATTATTTTTACCAAAAAGTAATAAACATAGAAAACATTGATTTGACAAATACTAGTCAGTATACTACTAGCAGTACATTACTAATCAGTATTTCAAAGCTCTTGATATTCAAATAAGATTATTTAACCCGTTTGCTCATTTGAATAAAGAATATACAAAAATAAAATGAAAAAATGATCATCAAAAATAATTTCATTTAAAAAACATTTATAAATACAAGTCAATCAGAAATAAAACAAAGAAAAATATATAAAATGTCAAAACACGAATGCTATAAAAATTGTTTTCACATGCAATTGTTTTGCACTGTCTTCTTTGCTATTTAGATAACTGAAGGTATTGGTGACAATGTTTTTTAATGACAATGAAAGTAAAAGAAAAATAATAGATACACAGATCGAATAATGTAGAAAGTGCTTATAAATTTAATACAGAGAATGATTAAAAGATCAAAAACGGACATTATATTCAAATAGCTTTTATAATGTGAATAAACGAATACGTAACACATGAAGTAAGTGAACTTTTATATATATATTAACGTTCGATTATATATTTTATTTTTATATAACAAGTAATTATAAAATCTAGAGACATATTTATTTAGTATTTTTTTATTTAAAATTTATTTTTTTATTTATTTAAAAAGTTTATCGATCAAAGAACACGGATATCTCTCTCTCTCTCTCTATATATATATATATATATATATATATATAGGTGTACGTGTCATTTAATTGAGGAAATATAATTTACGACCCATATATAATTTTTATTAACACATATTTATAATCGCAAATTTACTGTTCAATGTTATCAAAAGGTCTAAATACAAGCCATTATGAAGTTCGTAAGTGTTTGTGTATATATATATATATATATATATATATATATATATATATATATAAATATACACACTGATAAAAAATCACGAAAATGTTTCAAGTTCAGATAAAATATAAAACCGTGTTTACACGGAGCGTTATTCAAAGATTAAACATTTGTGTATGCTGTGTGTGTTTCGGCGAAATTTTTTTTAAATGTATTTCTGATACCGGAATCATGAACATAATCAGTACAGAATCAATAATTTCGCATCATACATAATGTTATCACATAACCTCTCAAGTAAAATTTAGATAAACGTACGTGTTATTTACACTGTCAAGGTTAATTTTTAAAGGTTGTTGACTTTTTCAACGACTAATTACATTACGGACGTCAGTGAAATGTGCAATTAATAAAATAAAATAAATCATTGTTTATTCGGATAAAATCAAACAAAGATTGTATTTAAATAAACATTGAAACTGACACATAAATATACACACGTCATTATATATATATATATATATATATATATATATATATATATATATATATATATATATATATATATAAGGGATAAAAAGAAAAACAGCTATAAAAGTTTTTAAAAAAGGCAATGTAGACTTTTTAATGCAGGAAATGAACACGGTGAGCAATAAAGAGTGCAGAGAACAGTCAGCAACGCAAAATCGAATCCAGCTTTATTAAACATGTTTGTATATATAACATTGCATACATATACATACATACATACATATATAGATACATATACATATATATATATATATATATATATATATATATATATATATATATATATATATATATATATATGCATAAAGTTGGCTGTATTGTCCCTATGTTTGATTTTTAATCGACTTCCGTCTGTAGCCATTTTCTGTTATTTTCATGTCGACGTCACGTTAGCGGAAGGAAGCCATTTTATCGAAG
This sequence comes from Acanthacorydalis orientalis, assembly GCA_034766995.1. Lineage (NCBI taxonomy): Eukaryota > Metazoa > Arthropoda > Insecta > Megaloptera > Corydalidae > Acanthacorydalis > Acanthacorydalis orientalis. The sequence goes on along the minus strand of CM068319.1, from coordinate 12,314,168 downwards.
TATATCTTTACTAATATAGACGGAGACTTCTCTCTACGGATAAAATACATTCAAAGGATATCGAACTCAGAATATCACAATGACGGAAAAAATATGAGAATGTAAACAAATGAAGATTAAATAAATGAAGTCGTTATACTATAATGGTTTAATGACTGGTCATAAAATAAATATTTAACAGCAAAAACATTGTATCTGCACTTGTCGTGATTAAGCGGGTAAGTTGGAAAAATATATTATACTTTTCGAAACAGTGATATTTGTATGTAAGGTGATTTCCAAAATTCACTGTTTTGTTTATAAAACATTCTTTTAATTGAGAGGCTAAAAACGGCCTCCACTAAATGCAAGTATACATGAAGTATCGAATCTTATCACTAATTTTCAACGATTTATTTGTCTACTGAATATATATATATATATATATATACATATATATATATATATATATATATATATATATATACATATACATATATACATATATGCACACATATATACATACATATATATATATATATATATATATGTATGTATGTATATATATATATATATATATATATATATATATATATATATACAGTAGGGCACTTAGAATTTAATCTTGGAGGGGGCCGAGTTGACCGGATAATTTTTTTTTAATGTGAATTCAATAAAATTCATTAGGTGATTATAAACATTTATTTAAAAAATAAAATTCAGTTTTCTTTTCTTTTTACAACTCTTGAATTACTTCAGTCGTGGTTACATCAGTCTTTCTGTGTACACATAGGGAAAGTGATCGGGGATTAGATTAATCTCTCTGTGTATATAGGAGCTTTGGGGAGTGCCAGAGCCGCTTGGCTCCCTCCTGAGTGTGCCTCTCTCTCTCTCTATATATATACATATATATATATATATATATATATATATATATATATATATGTATGTATGTATATGTAATTCGTTACAATTATTTTCCTGTAACTGATAATTTCATTCGAAATTTTATGGATTGATTTTAAGAAAGAAATACTTTCATGTTGTAAGAACATATTTAATTCTTCGTATTTTAATTTGTTTTTGTTTTCAAATATGAAATGAGGATTAGAATCGATAAGGAAAACCTTTATTTTTATTTATAAGGAACGTCTAGTTCAGGCTTTCCTTATTCTTTTCAAACAGGTTTATAACATTTTGCGTAAAACTGCGTTGATTTCTTCTCGACAAGTCCAATACTAATACTTTTCATTCTCTGTTTAGATAAATAAATAATACAATTAAGAAAAATCATTAATTGAAAAAATAAACATATTTTATGTTCTCAGAATTGTAAAATGTGTACAGAAGTAGAAGGACTGATATTAAGTTGAGTGCAAAACTAATGCAATATATATTATAAATTTTTTCTAAAGGAACCCAAGACTATTTAATTCTCCCGGTCCGATGCAGTTGACGCTCAGTTGACAGAGTGTTTTTTTTTAATTATATTTCTTTATTTTCTGGTAATGCACATATTATATTGATACTAATAGCTAGTGTAAGGATTGACCTTGTTATTCAACAAATTAAAAATCGTTCTATTCCTTCATAAATAGTAATTTTCATGAAAAATATTAGCGGTAAACTGAATTTACTGCAGCAGTATGGAGAGTCTAAAAAGGCACCAGGTTGAAAGCGTTAATTTTTTTTAATAAAATATACAAAAATTATTTAATTTTATTAAATATATTGACTATTAAATATGTATATGAAATCGTAATTTTTATTTAAAAAATGCAGTTTCAAAATACATACAAACATACATATATTCATATATGTATGTATGTATATATATATATATATATCAAATCTGCTTTCGAAATATATAAAGTAAAATATATTCAATAATTTAGAAAAGTCTAAAGTTTCAACATTGAATGAATATTCCAAAATGGCACAATGGACAATTTATATGCCTGTTAGTAACAAAAAGAAAAAAAAACATTCACCGATTAATGCTTATCCTGTTTTAATACAACTGTTTATATAAAATTTTTTTTTCTACACATGATTCACTGGAAGAGGAGTTCGTTACTTATATCATAATTTACTTTATAAACTGTCTGCGGTTTCTGTATATTTTTTTCATGTAAATTCATTTGAAAAATCTGATGTAAGAATGTTTTAACCTTTATTAATTATTTTTAAATTGCATACTTTTTTTTAACCACAATATTAATAAATGTAATTAATTTTTTAATATTATGCTCGCACCACATACACTTACATACATATATATATATATATATATATATATATATATATATATATATATATATGCATATGTATAGATGTATTTAGTCCTTCTCCATTGATATCTTTGTTGCAAAGTAGTATTCTTAGAATGACAGTTTGGTTGTACAACGTAAAAGTAAAAATCAAACGAGCATTGCGAACAGTTTCCTGGCGGTCGAACATCAGTCATGGAGTCAGTAGAACTTTGCAGCATTAAAAATAACATCGCCCAAATAAGAAATAAAAAAAAGACTCTTTGCAGAATAATACAGCAGCTATCACATTTACAATTGGCAAACCATACAGTCGAATTACGTGTACACACACACATATTACAATAAAACTGAAACCGTTGCATGCACGTCGTAAAATCGTACCACCAATTTTATCAATGGTTCTTTTGAATATATTAAAATTGTGATTATTTCGTGTTTCTTTTTAAATAAAATTCCGATCAAAATATAATTAATGACAGAGTATTAAATGTGCTGATAGATAGGATTTAAGCCAAATATAGAAATCGATACGTTATTTTTTTTAAGAATTAGATTCGATATTATATTAAGATTGAAATTACAAATCAACCCCATGCTAGGTAATAGTAACGATTCAAAAATTAAAATTAATTAAATATCTATTAAACAATTACATACTGAAGTGAAAAAAATATTCCTAAATTTTTACTTCATAAAATGTTTACCAAAAATAATATACAAATAGCCATAAAAATTATAACAGATAATTAAAAATTAATGTTTGTTAAAAAAACAACAAGTAATATTTGTTTATTAAATTACCGACTAGAAAAAATATTCCTTTTTGAAAGGGGGTCAGAATACTTTCACTACATCCTTGCTTTTTGTAAGAAGATAGCTGTAATAATGATAAAAGAAAACTGTAATGCCAACAACTTGTTGAAGGTGAATAATTGAAAAAAGACATTGTCTTGCGTTTGGAGTGACAAAAGGAAAATGAATCGTTTAATTGGTCAATGGCATTAGACATAGAAGGTGACGGGAAACCACTACATAAAATGTTTTTGGACTTCCCAAGAATTTTGAATTCATAAAATTGAAGCAAATCAATGTATGAGTTAATAATTAAAAGAAAGAAAGAAGGAGAAAGAGAAGGAGAAAAAATATGAACTTGAATTTGTATTAAAAAAAAGAAATTTTAAAAGAGAGTGAATGTATACATATGTATGTATGTATAAATGACTATGTGTGCATAGACAAATTATAATTTATTAAGAATTAACTAAAAAAATGATTCGTTTTTAAATAATTCAATAGAATATAATTCAGAATTTTTTTAATATAATCCTATTATTAGAATTTTCTGTATTCACATTTATTTATTTTTCGAACATTCAAACTTAATATTCAAAATATATACAATTCGAAACTTAAATTGCATGCCAAAATGATTAAAATGTTAACTGTAACATAGTTTCTTTAAATAAAATTAATATACTGATAACTAAAATAACATGAAAATCTAGTTGTATTTTTTATGATTCTAAAACAGTTGAATCTTTTTGTTTGTATGCATATGTTGTGTGTATATATATATATATATATATATATATATATATATAAAGAGAGAGAGAGAGAGAGAGAGAGATCTTATTCTTTTACGAAAATATGATATGTTCATTGACATTTGGTAAAATATTTTTGGACTCAGTGACCACCAAACGAAATTTATTGCACTGCGCATGGTTTCGAAAAAAGAAGATGCACAACAGCGGCCGACGTTAACGTTCGATATATTTCAAACACTTACATGCATTTTTTCATGTGATAAACAACATACCAAACCCAAAACCGTAAATAACGGACAGCATAACAAAACATTAAACGTGACTCGTAATGCAACTTGTATAAAAAAAAGGATCGACGACGACGACGATGGAAAAATAATAACGAAATTTAAAAAAAGACTAGTAAATGTCCTAACAATCACAGCAACGATACCTAGAAAGAAAACGAGAACGAAACGAGTTCGTCCTATCGGAATATCCGTCTCGTTTTAATCCTAACCTCAAATTATACTGTTCGAACATAGTCACAAGTACGGATGCAATTCTGCAATGCCAACCGCGATAAAAACAAAACAAAAAGACTAGGCGCAAATCGCCGCCGTCCGAATACAAACTCGCACACAGCCGTTGCTATTTTTATATTCGGTCGGTAGAGGCAGCACACGTTCGTGTTTCACTCTCAGTTTTCCTGCCGGATATTTTCGTCGCCCGCAACGATAAACATGATTGGGCGACGATACAACGTCCCCTATATAAACACCAATCGGATGCAACGTTGCAGTTTTATTGCAACGATATGATGAGGAGGCGCAGGCAAGACCTTGAATAGGTTGGTCACCCTAGTTCCGCTAATGTTTGTCGCGGTTTCTTTTTATATACATTTCCATCACACACGCACACACATCGTACACACACACACACATATATATATATATATATATATACATATATTATATATATACACACATACACACACGTTTTTACCTCACTTCAACATGTATGTGGAACGATCTGTACCTACATTGTCGAAATCCCTTTCGGCGAATCGGGGATGGGATTGGATTATAAACATGTTAACCCTCTTTTATTCATCGCCATTTGTGGCATATCTGATGCTCTGTTATTTGTTAAAGTTGTTTGTTCAAGGGAACGCCTTATTTGTATTAAGTTCGTTCGTGGAGTAATTGATAAATGATAAAATATTACCTTTACCTGTTCTATTATATATGATATAACTCAAATAGTGTACAGTTGCATATTTCAAATATGTCTATAGACTTTGCACTTGCGCTGTGGTGATTTTTAAGGAAATGTTTGAAATTTAAATAAAAGTAGTTTGTAGTATTACAAATATAGAACCAAGAAGTAAAATACTTATAACTATTAAGTTTAAAACTTATGTGAATTCTTGTCATTACTGTTAATTTCGTGATGGTTGTAACTAGAATCTAATTGAAATACATACTCAAAATGTGTCAAATTATTAATTTTCAACTTAAATTGTTGTTTTTTATAGAAGAGGAAAGAGTATTATTTTAAAATGTAGGTTTTTATAGAGATTGATTTACAACTTAGAATCATTTGAGATTTTGTAACAAATGATGCCATTGGTGTAATATTTTCTATATATAAAATTGAATTAAAAATTATATTATAATTCAATTAATTTTACTAATCAGTCAAGATCGTTATGTGTATATATGAATATATGCGCGCGCACATCTCTTGAAATTTTGCCAATTAAAAAAAAATTAACAATCAGAATTTTGTCAATATTTAATTTTTTTTTCATTAATTTGATATTATTTTTTCTGTTTCTATTCATTTTTTAATAACTTGCATAACAGTTAAATCATTAGATGATACGAAACTAACATGTAAAGTTTTAGATTAGAAAGCCCAATAGACAATTTCTGAAAGAAATCAAGAAAATCCATTGTATGATATTCAGAATTTCGAACAAAGTTTAAAATCGTATCTAGGACATTCTTAAGTAATCTATTTTTATATGTTATATAAATTTCAATTTTGTTTCAAACTTAAAATATCATACTAGAAGAAGACTTGTAAACAATATATGTCTTCGAAAATTATCCGAGAATGGGAGTTTATTTATTAAAAAAAAATACAAACTGAGACTTTGCTTTTCAGTTCCGTAGCATCTAACGGTTCATTTTGTAAGAAAACTATTTAAAAAATGAGTAAAAAGAAAAATGAACTAGAAAATCAGATGTATTTCAGTAATATTTCAACGAGTAAACGTAGAGTCTAATAGTGTTTCGAAATAATGAACTTCACAGCATCAGTTCCGGATGACTGTGGTAAATTTTCCTGCTACGTTTCTGCATGAATTCGTCGGAATATTCTTACTAACATTACTTTTACAATCACGCGATCAATAAGAATCACACCGTGACAGATGTACATAAAAATTAATATCGATTATAAGTATCTGTAACATTTAGGTCTTGATTAATATCCATATTTCTATCAAAAATTCTATTTTTATTAATAATTCTATTGAGTTCAAAATCACACATATTTTATTACATTTTACTCTTTGTTCTGAAAACTTTTTTTAATCAGTTTATTCAGTTTTCACCTTGTAATTCTTGAAATCTCTCTACTTGATATTTCAAAACTTTACTTTGTTACATTGTATTTCACATGTAAATATACTATTAACCTCACACTGAAACTAGAAATACTATGACCTTCAAGGAATTATTTAGTAATGTCAACTTGCGTACAATATATGAAATATTTCATAAAATGCACATAAATACATTCATGCATATATATATATATATATATATATATATATATATTTATATATATATGTGTATATATACATATATATATATATATATATATATATATATATAAGCATGAGTGTATACCTTTATTTACTTATTTGATTTATTTCCGTTCTAAATAGATTTGAACTGAAATAAACTTACAGTCTAAAATTAAATTGAACAGTGAAACTCTGAACTGTTTATAATGAGCTTTTATCTAAATATGTAACGGAAAATATGCAAGTCATGTGAAAATGCACTTTAGAGGAAAAACATTGACCGTTTTTTTTTCTCAGAATCGACAGCCGCGCATTGGAATTTTTATCAATTAACTGCATAAAAAGAAATTAGTCAACAGGGGAGAAGACCACATGTGCAATATTATATCTCCACGAGATCTTTGTGAGAATTTAGAGAAAGAAAAGATTTCGTTATTAGAGATTGCGCACAAAGATGTCAACCTTTAACGAACAAAATGCGCGCAATACAGAAAAGAAAAATGTACCCTAGTGACCAATTGACGAAACTATATCTAACAGAGCGCCACTACAGTGTTTTTTTTGTGTGTATTAATGTAATCAAAGGCACAGTGATAACCCACTTGATATATATATATATATATATATATATATATATATATATAGGTCAATAAAATAACCAAATTTTCTTAAATTATATATTTGAATGCTCTGCGTCATTGTTATATTCTTTAGAATTCAAAAGTTATAAACGAGCGCTATAAAGATACTAATCTACTAACCAATGCGACTAAGTTAAAATCTGAACTATTTATATATAAAGTTATTATATATAACTCTTCCAGCTTAATGACAGATGTCGAGATTCATTACCTAATTAATTGTTTTTTTTTTGTAAGTAGAAAAATATTGTTCTAACTTTTGTCTCTTCTACAGTTTACTACTGTACTTTAGCATGGAATACATTAATTGTTCTATAATTATAGGGCTCTAACAATTAAAGAGCAAGTTAATACTTGTTAACACGATTTCGAATTTCAAAGTCCAAACAATAAATAACAATATCTAAAATTAACAACATATATAACCTGGTATATTAATATTAATTTAGTATTCGTTCATTCGAATTTGAAAAATTAATACTTAAAAAATGAAAAAAACTGTTCTATTGAAAAACCTAGACCTTAAGTATTCTATCTAGCAGGAAAAACGATAAACAGTTCGAGTAGGTGGCTTCGACTATCACTTATTGTCGTTTGTTCGGATCCTACAAAAATGTTAATTGTAGTAACTCGTGGATTTTTTGTCAGTAATAAATAAGAGTTAAACATTTTTCTGTGTTTATAGTTGTGGAAACTAATCGTATGGAAATAACACAATCAGATTTTATTATTTTTCAAAACCGAATACAAGAATTGTCGAAATTGAAGTGAAAACAAAACCGCAAATTCTATTGTTATAACTCACACTTTTGTAAATATTTCGTCTTTTATTTCTTGAAACTTGATTAAAAAAACAGTACGAATGCCATTGGTTCACATCTTTATACGGTGAATAATGTGTCCAGCATTGGTTAAATGAATTGTTTTTATTACTCTTCTTTAACAAGCAAATTTCAAGATATTTGTAAAGAATATAAACATTTTAATAGATTTCGCTTTGAAATTTCATTGGGACAAAAATGGCTCTAAAACTAAAATCGCCAATTAATTAGATTTACTTATTCGTATTAGTTTACTTTTTATTGCCACGAGACCAAATATAAACCATTACACTTTCCACACTATCATAAATGAATTTTTCTGTACTTTAGCATTCTGAGAATGATATAAGCAACAATCAAAAATGATCAATATAAGCAAATGTGGTTTATGAGCTGAAGGACAAATTCATTTGTAAAACTGTCTTTTTAGAAATAATTATTATAATTCTGAAAAATGTCTTATTACAGATAGAGTTCCATTAAAGAAAATAATTTTAAAATGAAAAATATAAACCTGTAAAATTAATAACCAATAATATATATAGTCATTAATTTATTTTAACTAAAAAATTAAACTTTCCAAATTTGACTTTAAAGCAGGTATTATATAAATTATATATATATATATATATATATATATATATATATATATATATATATATATACACACACAGGTGTGTGGTTATTCTTAGCTATTATGTAAAGAACGAAAGAAAAAAAAACAACGCAATTGAATTTATTAATAAAACCATACAGTAGAGAAATTTAATCTTTTTCCTAACTTATAAATATTAATAAGTTTTCATTAGAATTAAACACAATATAATTCGTCAATTAGTATACATTGTTATTATTGTAAAATATAATCAACAGATTTAGGTCATATTATAATTTGGCACGTGGATTTGAGCCAGATTTCAACACAATCAAACGTTGACGTAAACACTACGCAACAATTATCATTTTGGAGGTTAGGTGGCCATTCAAAATATGATTAAGAATGCATTTCATCAAATAATGATTTGCAACCGACCGATCCTTGACAAATTGTTTATTAATTAAAACAGTTTCGGATTGTTTAACTATTATCATAATTATGATTCTTTTCCATTGCTCATTAACTGAATGTCGCACAAAAACACATATTGATTGCAAATGTTGATCTCTCGACCTGATATTTAAATCTTGCAACGTTCAATTATATAAATCAGAAAACAACGTTGCATAACAATCAATTACATTTGCATTCATTTAAATAAATAATTATAAAGTCGATTTTCACTAATGATCTTTGAATGAGTGTGTCCGTTCATTAATCAAAACATTTTGTTTGAATTTTTAAACGACTTTTTTCATTCGTGCCTTGCCGTTTCGATTGTATTGATAAATATTTATACTTTAATCCATTATAAAGATTAGATTATTTTTTAATTAATATTGAACGATAATTAACAAAAATATGATAACGAGCAAATGTTTACTGTTATTTCTTAAATTAGTAATATAAGGAAAATGTTAATGAAATTATTTTTTTCTATATTTAAATCTGACAAATATAAGGAAACTGTTTAATTAATTTCATTAATCTTATGAGCTCGAGTACGTACACTTACATATATATATATATATATATATATATATATATATATATATATATATATATATATATATATATATATATATATATATATATATGTACATATATAAATACACATATATGCACCTACAGTTATGTAAAAGCAAATTCTAAGTCGCATTAGTAAATGCATGCGTGTATACATATCAATTCTTGTTTTATTTACATATTTCACATAATGAGTATAAAGCACGCGAATAGTAAATATGAAACTAAATACTAGTAGTATATAGATAGATCTATGTTTACACTGCACACGTAATATACAGAGTAATCACAATAAACGGTTAGATGTAAAATTTAGAACACAGTTAACAGGAAATAATAGCGGACAATGCAATAAATAATTACATATTATTTTATCTTTATTTTGAGCGATTACAAAATAGTTCTTAAATATATATATATATATATATATATATATATATATATATATATATATATACACACACTAGGGGGCTCTTTCCCTTACTCGGTACGCTCGCCGACCCCGCGGGGGGCTTTGCTTGCACCCCCGAGTAGCTTCGCTCGCATCGAATATATATTCCTTCAATATCGTAATATATATATATATATATATATATGTTTATATAATCACTCTCGCCATTATATTGCAACGTAGCTGTTTTATAAAGTCGCACGTTTGTTATGATACCAATATCATAATTTTTCGTGAAAATTTCGTATCACTTCGGGTGTCATCGTCAGTAATATTTAATACAAAATCTCTATAAATTTTTTTTTAATTTTTTTTCGTGTTCTGAAATTTTACTCTCTTGTTTTAAATATTTTTATGCTTATATATATATATATATATATATATATATATATATATATATATATATAATACAGTTTATTCATATGTAGGTTTCTCTATATCATTTTTACACACAAAATCATCATAAGTTGGTATACGTTTCTCAGGCATTTTTCAACAAATTTACCAATTTAATACTTATTTTTATCTAATTGTTGCCACTTAAATCTGATTGCTTTTTCAAAATTAAAAAAAATATATTTGAATTTTCACAAACAAATTATTTTTTAATTCAACAAAAGAAAAAAATGTTGTTCTGATCGAAAATGTTTAATAAATGATTACTGATTATTTTTGGTTCTTACGTGTGAGCCTTTCGATGGTAGTACATCATTCTCAGAGCTCGACAGTACAGAAAATTCTTTAAATTGTCTTCATTTATTTCTGAGGAGGAAACTGTCTTCATTTATTTCTAGTAAAAATCAATCAGGATCAATCCCAATGGTCTTTGCATAAACAAGTTATTTTAAAATTGTGCGTAGATTGATGTTTGAAAAGATTTAATTTGATTAATATTTTACAGAATATATAGAAAATAGTCTATAAATAAAAAAAATACTTATCACATGTCCAGACATGAATTCATAAAGATTATAAGATTAATTCATTGACTATTTGATTTTATCATATATGTAGTACTAAATCTTTGGGTGAAGAATAAAAGTACTTAATAACCTTAATATATATATATATATATATATATATATATATATATATATATATATATATATATATATATATATACATATAAGTTTAGTTTTCCTGAACATTCTGTAGAAAATTGTATGAGTGTACAAGACACATACATCGACACAGAGTACAGCTGTGCGTTCAGCTGATTTATTCTAGTGAAAACTAGGCTTCCTGCGGATCCACCGTAGAAAATTGAATGTGTTTCATTACCGTTTTTGCAAAACGTGTTCGTTGCGGTGAAGATATTAGAAATTTGACATAAATGTTCAACTGAGAATGCAATAATAGTGAAAATCGTTGAAAGAAAACCAGTATTGTTTTCGTTAACTCGTTTGCACGTACTTGTCAATACACATTTTTATATTTACCATTTATCTTTTTTCACAATCATCTCGTTTCTATGTACGTTTTGTTTTTGCTCGCGATGGATTATATATAGTACTGTCACTCGACGTGTTTATTACTACAAGTATGAATCAAAGGTAATATATTTAACGGATTCCGAACGTTTACAGAAATGTTCTTTTTCGAATACGGCTCACTAGCAGATCCTATAAAATATCATATTAAAATATAAAACGAATTAACGACGATGTTAACATTTTGCTCTTACATAGCCGTAAATAACAATTAAACTAACAGCAATGGCTGTTAATAGAAATATTTTAATGTTTAGTTTGTACTTCATTTCTTCTGAAATGTTCGAATAAATATTTTATTTACAACGATAAATTTCATACCACTATTATTACTGCTATAATACAAATATATATGTTCAAATATGCACAGTAATTTTTTTCTGAAAGAATTTAATGCACACTTATAAATATTTGAATTATAATAGATATTAAGATTGAAATATGTAACTCCTTTACCTGCGATCTCTTTTTTATTATAATGTACTCTGTTTCTTATCCTTCGAGTCATTCTTTATATACTTTTTGTTATATTCATTAGTTATGTACAAGAAGAATGACTTAAAAAGATTAATAAAGAAAAGTACTCTTGTAATAGACATTTCACTTAATATTGTATTAATATTGTAGTCTAATATATTTAGCTACATCTCACAGTAAACAGTATCAATCTGTCCTATTTCTCTTAATAAATAGTATATTTGTAAAAAAAAATTTTAAATAATTAAAAATTTCTAAATAAAATACAAAAATCTTTTTTAGTCAGAGTGCTGAATTTTGTAATTTAAGATTATCAAAGACTAAAAAATTTTTTGGATAAACCCTCTTCTCTGGATATACTGCTTCTCTAATAAAATTTCTTTTAATTTCAATGGCTATTAAGATTTTATGAAATAAATATATCTACTATAAATAATTACTAACAATTAATTATCAATTAAATTTGCTATTGTTTTATTATAAATTATTGTTTTACGTGGGGGTAAACGCATTATGATGTGGAATTATAGAAGACGGTTTTTTTTTAAAAAAAAGATACATTTTAATAATATTAACTCATGTTTTCATAAATTGCGCAGAAATCGAATCTAGTTAATAAACTTGAATTTTAATTTAATTTTTTAATTCATGATAAGCTATTAATAACTAAACATTTTAAAGATTATTTCTGGGAAAAAATAATTAAAAAATCGATAATAAATATTAGATATAAATATAAACATAGGTGATAAGATACGGATTGTCTGTTTAAAAAAATCATTACAAATTTTATGAATTACAACTGTAATAAAAACCATAGATCTATCGATTAATACAATCGACAACGAATAATCAAAACAAAATTTTCCAAATCGGATATACAACCTTTGTCCTGTTGTATACAAATATCCTATCTCGAATATTTTTAATCATACATACTAATAAAATGTGATAATGAAAATAATATTTCAATTGTAAATAATAGACTAATTAACATTAAGAGATAAATATATACCTTTGAAAATAATTATCTGAACAATAAAAAAAAGTACATTCGTCTCTAAAAGAAGTTGACATTTTTTTTGTTATTACTTTAGATTATTCTCAAAAACATTCAAGTCGATATGTTTTATTGATCTTTCAAAGTAATCGATTTCATTGTCAGAAAAAAAGGAAAACAAAACATTTAAATTAATGATACGTTAAGCTGTTAGTACTTTATTTTAACAGATATTTAAACGACTTCAAGATGATTATATCCGAGTAATTAAAATGTTTATCTTTTCCTTATAGTTACATTAAAGATTAATACAAAAAAGATATTTTGTAAATAACTAAACTGAAAAATACATATTTCGAAGAGATTTGTTTATTAGATTACTCAGAACAATAAACGAATGCTTTAGAATGTTAAAATGATAAAATAATTCATAAATATGAATTTCCAATATATGAACAAAAACGTATACAATAAAAAATGTACTTATCATACTTACTAAAACCTTCCTAATACTTATCAAAAATCTACGGACTTTATTGAACTCTGAATCACCTAAATATTACTTTGCCTAAGACAGTCAAAACTGAATGACAACGTTAATTTTCTTACTAATGTGTTTGAGATCAATTTCATATAATCTTTTTTAAGAAATGAATTGTTGGAAAGATCAATATATTTTGATTTGCTAAAGTTAGAAAATAGTTTGCATTATACCAAACATTGACGATTGGGTAAAGACATCTCTATTCTTTACATACGGGTTCGAAAATATAAAAAATGATAAAAAGCGCTTATAATGATAAAATATTGATGCACGTGGGCGGATCGACGCAAACAAGAGACAAATCTTGATCCATTGGTTCAGTAGACAGCAGACGTTTCGATGGCCAAACTGTATAATATATAAAAATATGCTAGTTGTTTTTCGTATAGCGGATCACGACGGCGCGACTAAAAAAGCGTGAGCGGACACATACACACACACATATTATATTTTTAAATATATAAGTTTATATGTGTTGGGTATGAGAGTGAGTTTTGAGTGATATTCTTTTCTGTGTGTGTGTTGCGAACGTGTTTTGTGTATTTTTTTGCGCGTGCGCTACGCAAATCCACCGGCAGCAGCGCTGCGCAACGGCTCAACAGTGAACATGTTGTGTTTGTTGCATCTCTAGCGCGATCATAGCGTGCTGCGACGACGGCCGCTGCTGCGGCTGGCGCTTGACCTTCAAAGCGCACGGAAAGTCGTAGAGTCGTTGAACTACTACCGTCTGCTATCCTTGTCGCACGTCTAAACTATAAACGTTCGTTGTTTTGGTTTCATTGCGACCGTGAATCGAGACAGGGCCGGAATGAAACATTATTCGCAATCGAAAATATATTGAATCTATGAATGACACTGAATCGGGGTTTTCAGAATGATTATTAAGATATTCATATTATTATTTTTTTAAATTTATCGAGTGTGTTATTTTGATCTCGTAAGGAAATTCGTGTTCGATTAACCTTCTGAAACCTAAATTGCTTACATTTTTTATTCTGCGTTCATTGATTTTATTTTTAAATCAATGTCAATTAGGGTGAGATACTTTCGATTAATTTTTCTTAGAGTTACAATATACCAACATGTAGACCGGTCAAAAAGAGATAGAAGGAAAATAGAAACATAAGAGTTGAAATTTTCATATTGTCTTAAAAACAACAAAATACGGAACATTTATTCGCCAAATAAAAAGTATTGATAGAATCAAAAACAAATATTATATATTTAACAAATATGCTAAATACTAAAGTTAAACGAGATTCTCTAAAGTATAGTATAGAAAGAAAATGAAGTGATAAAAATAACGTAGCAGACATTATAATTTTTTTTAAAAAAAAGAAAAAGAAATATAAGAAGTGTGAAAGGAAATGACGTATCATTTTGTGACCTTTATAATGTAATTAGTATAGTAGTTAATTATATTATAAAAATCAGAAAATGCTACCTATTATTTGCTTCCACGAGTCTTATATTATTTCCTCGTTTCCTACACTCATTTAATTTTAAGGTATAATATAAGACAGATATAATTATATTAAAATGTCATATAAATATAAATGATACAATGTTAGACTATAAGCAAATTAGGCAAATGAATTAATAATAAAATCAGCAAAATTCAATTAAAAAAAGTTACTACAACTTTTGCATAAATCCTTTTGATAAACTAATTAGAAGATATTTGTTTCCTTAACAAAATGAAAAGTCGAATTATGTGTAGTTTATGACTACAATGTTTGAGCTAACTGATCCAGTTAGACATCTTCAAGTATTGAATATAAAATCATTCAAATCATGAATTGTCCTTAAGTATGATATTTTTCCTTCCTATTCAACGCAACATAATTCTCAGCACACCAGATCACTTTGTACACTGATAGCTATTTATTATGAAAAGGTTATTTTCATTATATTATCTTCATTAATAACGTTTGATATAAAAAGAATAAGTTAGATACTACAACTTTTATGATAAAATTAAGAAAAAAAGGTTGTACCTATTTACATATAAAATAATTCAAAAAACATTTGTATGACGTATAAGTGCTAGGTTTTACATTGATTAAATTCCGAATTGTAGATAAATATAGATCCTAAATTTAAGAGATATAATTTTAATATACAAATAATATTATTGCTATCGAGAAGTGTGTAAATAGTTAAATGAAATATTTTTTTATATTGTTTAATTTACAAGAATCGTGATATATGATTTTAGTTTAAGTATTTAACGTTAAAAATACAACAAATTATCAAAGAAAAAATTATTTCATACCTTGTTGAAGAAGGTATGAAATGTAAAAATATATTATATACCTGATTTATACCTTATTATATACCTATATACCCTTGATTATATACCTATTATTTTACCTGAAAGGTAAAAATATATTATATATATATATATATATATATATATTATATATATACATAAATAATGAAATATTATATATATATATATATATATATATATAAATATTTATATACAAAAAAAGAGAAAGGGAAATTAATATAAGAAATGTATGTAAATAAAACGTTAAAAATAAATATGTTATTGACAAACAGGTCGAGCATACAGTATTGAAAACATTTCTGATTTCATTACCAATGAATTCATATTTTCATCTATCATTTTCATTAAAATCATCGCGAAAAAGACTGCCAAACGGCAACCATTATTTTTTAAATAACAACTCATTTAATAAAAATCCATCATATATATATATATATATATATATATATATATATATATATATATATATATAGATAGATAGATATTTGAAAATTACTTTGAATCGAAGGCAACGACATAGATAACATTTAGTAAAAGTGATTTTACGAATGCTATTAAAATATTCCAAGAGATTATAACCTATTTTAAGAAGAAAGGGCATATCAAGGTTTTTTCTGTTCAACATTTTAATCATATATATATATATATATATATATATATATATATATATATATGCATAAATGCATAATAGAAGAGTGCACTTTTTCAACGGTAAGTTATTATTATCAAAAACACATTTTGCAACGTAGTTAAAGGTTATATTCGTTCAGAACGATTGTGTGTTTAAGATAAAAATAACACGAAATA